>PVJL010000677.1:0-85926 GCA_004026885.1 Lyroderma lyra
GAGGCCTTCGGTCAGGCCCCGCCCCGTGACGTCAGGCGCCTCTCTGCTGAGACTGGCTAACGTAGTGACATTGAGCTGCGCGCGCAGCCCGGGCGCTTCCTTTTTCCGCCCAGAGAGCCGGCTGCTTGCTGGGAGGAGAAAGGGAAGGGAGGGGAATGGTAGCTGGGGTAGCTGGGATCTTCCGGTGCGCAGCTTCCTTGAATAATTTTGCTTCTGGCAGTCCTCTCCGCCCTTCCCTCTAGCGGTCCACACCCTGTAGCGCGCATTCCTTTGCCCTTCCCTGGGAGTGGCGTTCCTCTTTTAGAAAAGGCATCTACCTTTGGAGAAAGTAAAAGGCCCATATCGGTACCCTTCAAATAGAGAGCCTAGGGGTCCTATTTTCCGCCCTTTTTCTGTTCAGAGTGAGGAGATTAGTGAGTTTAATTTTGTTACCATTGGCCAAAACCATTTCACTGCCAGAAGAAAAACTTTTATTTAAATTGAAACGTCTTAACAGGTGTTGGAGCTGTTGTTTTTATATATGGCTCATAAACCAGTAGAAGATTATTTGAATTTGTCCCCGTGCATTTTTACGTGGTATCATATGTTTTCTGAATTGACATTTGATGGAGAAAATCTCAGGTCAGTATGTGTAGAATGTTTTATTTTTAAGATTAACAACTGGATAGTTAAGCTTAGGGATTTTTACTTTTTTAATAACTAAATGTGAGGTTAATTTTAAATAATAAAACAACATTAGGTACCCATTACTATTACAAATGTTAGAAAACCCTCTTTTAAAGTGTTAATAACATTTGCTAAAAGAAATTACTTACAAAACTTAGCTGATAGTAGAATCACGTGGCAGAATCTTAGGCAGCACCTCAGATTTCCCAATCTGGAAATTTTTTGCCTTGTTTAGAAACCTTTGCCAAGGATTTCTGGTTAAAAAAAAAAATAAAGTTTACCAACGATGACATTTAGTTACAAGTAATGAATTTAAGTGTGAAACAAAGGCTATATTAGTGTTTTTCTTGTACCTCACAAGAAGTTATTTCTATGTTAGTGGACTATTTTTAGCATTAACAGTTAACTGTCATGTAATTGGCCATAGTTCAGAAATTTTTCATTGAGTAAAAGAGATTTGGCCTTTCAGAGTGTATAGGTAGAAATTTTCAGAATAAAATTTATAAGAGGTAAAATTCACCATATTAGTTGGTTTTGCAGGTTCTCATAGTGCTGGTTCTTCGGGAAGAATTCTTTGGATAGTTTATGGAACCTTTAAGTGAAAGTGGGTTTTCAATTTGTTTAATAGACTTACCAAAAAAATCTGCAAGTGATTTTTTAAAATTATATGGTCAAATACATTATATGACACATTCAAGAGCCTTAGGGACAAATAACTTGATCATTAACTGGTGTTTCCAACATCTTAAAGTGCATGTAAAATAACAAGAACAAAGTTTTTTTTTGTTTATTGAGATTTATTTAGTTGTATTAAAATGGTCATATTTGCTAAATGTCCATAAATTCCTAAAAGTGGGATAAAATTGAGTAGCAGTGCAATCATGTTCCAGGATCTAAACTACCCTGAAGATGTTTTATCCCAAAATAGATAGCATTACTATGTGAGAATTAAATGTATATTATATGCAGTTCATTTATGAACTGTTTGCATGCCACTTGAGCCAATTAACTTTTTAAGGAACTAGAATATTAAGTCTATTCATTGAGCCTTCTCTGAGTTTTTCTCCTATCTCTGCACAAAGGAAAGCATAGATTAATCTGTCTCTGTCTCTCTGGGTTTCTTGCTTTGAAAACCTGCAGTTTCCCATTGATTTGGCTCTTTGGAGATTAATGTCTTTTGTAAAGATTCAGTTATCACAGGAAGGTGGGCAAACAATTTGATAAGGAATTTTAGTTGTAAAAGTTTTAGCAGGTTACTTCAAGGTCTTTTAGCTTATTTTTTGAAAAACTTAGAACTCAGTTTGTCTTCTTGAAGGGGTGGGGGTCACTTTAGCAAAGAAACTTAGTTAATCACCTAAGTTATTTTATATACAAATAAAACTAATTGTTGGCATACTTCTGCTGGGTACTTGTTAATTATAACAAATTCTTGCATCCCAGCCTGTGTGAGCTTTGAAGTCAAATGTATACCTCAGCAAAACTGCCTATTACTACTTGCTTTGGAACTTCATTAAGTATTACTAATGTAAAGCTAGAATTGTAAAAGTTGACTCCATCACTAAACGCCAGGGTCTGTTGTGTTTTGTAATCAGTAATTTAGCATAGTGTTGGAACACTTTGTATATATGTCTGTTAGGACCTTGCCCCCAACTCAATCTAAACTCAGTAGGGCAAGTAGAAAAGCTACTATACTGTATCTACCTTTGAGTGCAGTTTATGAGGTGGGGGACAAGGCTGTTGCTTTGGGATATAAATCATGGAGAACCAAGATGTATGGAAGCTTTCCAGGCTGCATTTCAGAACAGATCCCAGCTTAGCATTTTATTGTTAACATGTTTGGTTAAGGGTTATCATTTTTGATATTTCAGTAACATCTGCATTGTATTTCATACTGGGAAAAAAATTAAATTTCCTTTACTGGAGGGTCCTTATAGTTTGGGAAATAAGTGATCACCCTGATTTTCAGAGGGTGAATGTTACAGATAGAAGAGTCCTGGATAAGACATCTTTCTAAGGATAGTTCTGATTTTATACTTGGGATGCAGTTCTAATGAGTTGTTTAGTTATTTATGATGTTTTTAACTGCTCCCTCAGTGCTTGGCAAGATCTGTGTCCATAACAGGCACCAGTGCAGTTTTCAGTTCTGAAAACTTTCCCCAGTGTAGGCCCGGTGGAAGTACTTCCTCCTCATTGTTGGACTTGAAAGGCAATTTGCTTGTTTTAAAAATGTGGATAATAATCTTCATTAGGTTACGAAGGTTAAATAATAAAATCTCTGTAAAATACTTACCAAAGAACTTGGTGCATTGAAAGTGCTTCTTAAATGTAAGCTCTTGGTAATATTACTGTATTATTATTATTAGTTTTTTTTAAAGAGATAGTTGATTGAAGAGAAAGTACACTCCAATGAGGTAGGAGTGGGCTCCAGCAAGGAGAGTGGCTCAAGGGCCTATTACTATATTCTTGATGCTTCACCTGAACGTCTTACTCTCCTGCACTTTGAGTCCCTCTATGAGAGACAGGTTGTCCCTGAGGGGACCTGGTTGGTGTCCTGGTCTCCCACAAGCGTCTTTTTAGGCCAATTAGTTTAAAGTGATTTTAGTTAATTGCATCTTTGGGTGTGTTTTACAATTAGTCCTCCTAGAATTTTTTCTGAGAAATCCAGCCTTTAGAAGGGAGCATGGGATTCTTTCTGGACAAAACCACTTCTTGTGTGAGTCATAGCCCTACTCTTGGCAGTCACTCTCTTAACAGACCTTTCCCCCCACTTGTAGAACTAGTTATTGTCCTCGTTTACCCTCCGCCTCATTTCTCCTCTCAGGCTTCGCAAGAGTGAATAGTGAATACCGAAGTGCAATTGTATTTGGAAATAAATGTAATGGCAATGACATTTACAACCCATGTTTGATTGGCTCAGCTTGCTTTTGTAGTCAGTCTTTGGTATAGCACTGTGTGTTTTATTTGTTTCAGCATAATGGCTACAGTCCAGTTTATTATGTTAGAACTATAGTCTCAATATTTGTGTTTTTGTTTTCATCTACTTCATTTCTTATCCTTTATGATCTATGAATCAGTATTAAAAAAGAAATAGGCCCCCAAACAGCATCACTTTTGTAAAGGCCCTCGTCAGCAAACCAAGAGCTAATACTTTAACCTAATTACAGTTTCAGCCTTCCCCAGGAATGTAACTTTTTAACCTGCCAATCTGGAATTTCCTGGTCAGCATTAAGAGGCAGTTCGCACATGGACCCCTTCAGTCCTTAGGAGGTGACCTTGCCTGGAACAATGAATTCCTTACTAATTTCCTTTTCCTGTTTCCTTAAAAACATCTACTTTGTGCAGTCCTTTGGAGCTTCTCTCTGCTTGCTGCATGGAATGCTGCCCCCATTCATGAATTGTTCAGTAAACCCAATTAGACCTTTAAATTTTACTTGGTTGAATTTTTATTTACAATTGAGTTCTTTTTGTTCCTAAATTGGGCCTCTGGAGGGCTACTAAAAATACCAATGTCCAGCCTCACCCCTGGGTTCAGTTAATTTTTAAAAGTTCTCTGTGTTTTAAATCTGATGGAGCACTTGTCTTTGTATTCTTTTCTAACCCCTGGTCTTTACATTACCTGTTCCATTTTCTCAGTCCCCTTTTCAGGGCATTTTTAACAGCAGCTTTAGGTCTGGAAGCAGAGGGGGAGGGGTGATAAGACGAGTTGTATGTTTAATGGAAGAGGAGTGTCTGCATTCCGTGTCCTGCCAGATCCAGCTGTGTATGGTGGTGGGGTTTTTTCCCCACCTCAATTTGCTCTAAATTCTAGTGCTATCCTTTCCTGTTTAGTAGATAACCTCCCAAGGCTGGGATTCCAGTATTAACTTTGAATGCAATTACAGTCCATTCAGAACACTCTTTCTCTGTAGCTGATAAAGGTAACTTAAGACCCATGATGCTGTCAGTGGATGTGGGCTGCGCTATGGAGCAGTTACTGAGAGTGATGTTTGTCACTGTTACCAGCATTGAAAAAAAAAAAAAAAAGAATATGAAAATGAACCTCAGGGTATCACATTTTATATGGGTTATTTCTTAAGTCCGGTAGAGCCAATAATGATTGTTTCATTTTGGATTTTTATCATGAGGGAGAATAGCATGTGAACAGTATCAGAAAAATAACTAGAGTTCTAGTTTATTGAATACTGACTGTTCCAGGCACGGTTTCAAGGTTGGTTTGTTTTTTTAATGTAGATTTTATTTAATGTGAGGGTTAGTGTATCAGAAAGGCTTAGTGACCTTTTAGGTAGTAACCGGCTCTCTAAGTTAACGCTGAGCACTCCTCCTTTGCAGGTCTGTTTTAGGGTAACCAGCTCTCTAAGTGAACTCTCTGAGCACTCCTTTGCAGGTCTGTGGGTGGTCCTGCTTCCTGCTGAGCTCTTCTATAACCTGGCTAGTCTCTTCTTCAGTTGACTTGGAAACTTAACAAGGATTTGTATAGGTACTTCTCAAATTTGTTTATGCTGATTTTTCTTGTAGTTTGCATTTCAATTAAAAAAACCCTAACTGATGGTTAAATGAAAACTTCAGTTTGATTGCTTTGGGGGGGGATATTAATAATATATATAGTGCCCACTAAGAGCCTGGAATTTTTTCTGAGTCCTTTCTGTGTGTTAATTGGATAATCATCACAAGCCTGTGAGGTGTGATTATCATCCCTATTTTGTAGATGAGAAAACTGAGGCACAAGGTGGAATAAATGGTAGAATTGGATTCAAACACTGGCAGTTTGGCTCCAGGATCACTTAAACATCTTGTCACAACTTGCTGTGAAATTAGATGGGTAAGAGGGAACTACATAGGAGATTGAAGAAAATGGTAAAAATCTAGAGTAGTTCTATACTCTACTTATCTTAAGCACTTCATTTTAAAGAAACCAGAAACTCAGAATCATAGTGCACTGGAGATGTGATTGGTGCTAGAAACCGTGCTTTGCCATTCAGAAGGCCTTGATTTTGTATCCGAAGATTCAAATTAAAATGTAGCCCCTGGGGTGGTTCTCATGGGTCCTTTGAGAAACAGCAGGGAAGTAGTTTGGGTAAAGGTAGGTGGGGAAGAGGGGGAGGTCCTGGAGAGCTGGGAAGAACTTTGTCCTTGTGCTGTGGTTTGACTCCCTTTTGTGAAGGTAGGGCTCTGTTTTTCTTTGTTTTTTCTTTCTTTCTTTCTTTCTTTCTTTTTTTTTTTTTTTTTTTGTTTGTTTGTTCTAAACTTAGTTTGCGAATAGGCTTTGCACTAGAATCAGGCCCACACCTGATTGGATTTTAGGAGTTAAGGAATAGTCAGGTAGGTGAGATTCCCAATTGTCTGAAGCCTCTCCAAGTCAGTCAGTTCTATAGGCTTGTTCTCTTGAATGTGTAATAATGTGTCCCTTAGGGAAGTTAGAATTAAAAATAAGACAAATGCTTGAAGCAATGACTGTCAGCTTGGGGACATCCCCTGCACCCACCCCTCATCCAGTGACTTCTGGCAGTGTCTGGAGGTCTTTGGTTGGGGCTTGAGTGCAACTGGAAACTGGTGGGTAGAGGCTAGGAATGCCACCAACATCCTGCAACACCCAGAACAGCTCCCACAGCAAGGGATCCTTGAGCCTGAAACATCAGTAATGCTGCACTTTGAGAATCTAGTCGAAAACATGAAGCAAAGTGCTTGCCACGGTGAATCTTGGTTAAGAAAGCTGTGAGCCCTCGCCTTTCCTGTTCATTTTCTGTGGCCTGATCCAGGAACCCCACTTAGTTCTTATGACACTTGGCATAGGTGCTATTTAATACTGACGTCAGCAGCCAGGCCTTTAAAATCTACTTTGAACTTTGGAGTTGCTGTCGTAAAGAAGTCTAAAGATTAAGCCTAAAAGTTAGTAAGGAAGGACAAGCCTTAAAGGGCTGAAAAGAGTTCCTGGTTAAACTAGCCCATCTATCCTCAGGGTTCTAAGTGGATGGGAATACATCACATGAAATGGTGGGATGTAGGAAAGAGCTTTTCCTTTTGTACTTGCTTTTCACTGCTGGGTAGTGGTTACATTTGAACCTGTGCAGAAAGCTTACCCTCTCCTTTGTAGAGTCCTGAATGCCAAATCTGGTTTGGGTAGGTATTTGTAAAATGGTTATCCAGTTGTACCTTATCCAGGCTCTTGCTATAATTCATTTTTTCCAATGATGTGTATGCCCGGGTGCCATTTGCACCCTGAACTTTTTAGGACTGCTCAGATGTTTACTTAGATACTAGGGGAGCAGAAGTAGCATGATAAAGATGACTTCTGCCTAAAACCAATTGGGAATTTTAAAAACAAGCTTATTAAAGGTAGATCTCCCCCCGCCCCCATCACTGGATTTCTTAATCTGGGAAGTGCTGATGGGACTTGGCCTTTTACCCCCTGAAACTGTCAGCGGTATTTTTGTGACACGTGTGCCTTTTTCTACACAAGATCCATAGTGTTAACCAATGTTTGAGTACCTTCCAGAAGAACTGTCAAATCCTAGGAAGGTCTGCTCCTGAATATTGATCAATTCTGCAGTGTCAGAAACATGGCTCTTTTTAGAGAAATTCAGAAAAATTCAAGGAACATGAAGTTTTAAACAAGTTAGATATAGTTAAAATCCTATTTACTCTGTCTCCACAGTCACTACCATGAACTTGGCATATAAAACTTTGGGATTTTAAGCACATACATGGTTCATATATTTGGTGTTTTAAAAACATAGTATGAGATCTAATTCATCTGTAGTCTGTTGTAATTAATTGCATAGTATGACTATTTTACACTTTATTTTTAACATTTTCCTACATGGACATTTAGATTATTTTTCTTTTTTGATTTTTATGAGCAGAGCTCTGAACAATTTTATAATTCCCACCTCCTGCACACGTTTCATAATTTTTCTAGGATATATACCCACAGATTGAATTGCATGATTCATAGGAAGATTTTGAGGTTTACTGGATAATGTTAAGGTGCTTTCCAAAACTTCTGCTGGTTACTTTTTCAATAATGATTATGAGTACTATATTCTCTACTTTCTCAACCATAGATAGTTACTATTAATCAGGCTTTCAAAATTTCTCCAGAGTAGATGAATATAACATAATTTGTTGTACTGTACACTTTTCAGTTTACCAGTGTAACGAATTACCTTTCCATGAATTCGTTAGCCATTGTTTCTCTTCTGTAATTGCATGTCCATTCCCCTTGCCCAGTTTCTGTTGTATTTTTCTTTGATGTGTAATACTTCATGTTGTATGTATAAACATTTTGTGGTGTATATATTGAAATTTCTCTTCTCAATCTGTTCCTTGTCTTTTAACCTTGTTGATAGTGTGGTTTAGTCTTCAGAATCAGAGGACTTGAGCCAGAGGTGGAGGAGGTCTCAGAGATCTTTGCCTGTCCATCCTAAGACAAATAGAAGTGATTAGAAGCACTTGTTCTGTACCAGCCTTGGGTGGCACAGTGGTTCTCAACCTTCCTAATGCCGCGACCCTTTAATACAGTTCCCCGTGTTGTGGTGACCCCCATAAAATTCTTTTTGTTACTACTTCATAACTGTTATTTTGCTACTGTTATGAATCGTAATGTAAATATCTGATATGTGTTTTCCGATGGTCTTAGGTGACCCCTATGAAAGGATCGTTCAACCTCCAAAGGGTTGAGAACCGCTGGTTTAAGGGAAGATTGTAGTATGGCTGGATGGGACCCCAGTACCACTTAGCACTTAAGTAGAATGGATTCCTTAATCATACCATCAGTGGGGATGATGACATCATACACACTCCCTAGGGTTAAGCCTCTGGTAAAATGAGGATAGTTTGTCTTTGTTGTAAGGATTAAGGGAGAATTTTTGCATACACCTGATACATAAGTGCTCCATAAATACTACCTATTCTGTCATTGATAGAGTTTAGTCTGGAAGTAAGTTTTATGGAATTGCCATGTATATTGCTTTGCATTTTACCAGGTTTTGCTCTTAACCACTACCACCACTTACGAAAACATGCTCTGCCAGCAGTTCAGCCATTTTGTAAGTTTAGGAAAATAAACACTATCCAAGTACTGAAATGGCAGCTCTTGAGCAGAGAAGCCACAGGCTTTTCTCTTTTTAGTGAAGTGTTACTGTGCTGCCCTCTTGTGATTGTTTGGGAAATGGCGACTAAAAATGGAACAGTAGCTGTTAATGCCGTTTGCTTTCAAAGTTTGTCTGTAATCTTTTCTGTTTTGCCAGCTTGGGAAAGGATTTTAAAGAGATACTGGGGGTACCCTGGTGGTGTAGTGGCTAGGCTTCAGCACTCTCAATGCCACATGGCCTGGGTTCCATTCCCAGCCAGGGAACTACCCCTACTACCCCTGCCAAAAAAAGATACCAAATCCTTTTTTATCCACAAGCGGAAACAAGTGTCAAACTTTTTTCCATAATCATTTATTTTTCAGTTGGAATTAATGCCATTGGGAATCAAGCAATTTTATTACTTCATTGTTTAGATGAAAGAAAAGGATTTCTTATTCCCTAAGTGGGTTTGACCCTCTTTTGTCATTCTTGTGGACTTTTCACAGCTTCTACTTTAAATCGGCACCACAAGCTATAATTTAGCATTATTAGTATTTGGTATTATAATTAGGCAGGCATTAATAGCAAATCTACATAATAATTCAAGAAATACTCTGTTCTTTGAGGGAATAATTAAATCGTCAGTGCCTTAAGTGTGGAGGTATTTATAGGTTACAAAATTTTTTTTTCCATTTTAACATTTAGGAACTTGTTCTAGAAGTATGTAAATTAATTGAGGTTTTTCTTTATTAAGGCTTTTAAAATAACATCTCACACCCAAGTATTTTAAATCTATTAAATCTAACTTGGTGGTTTCAAAAATAATTAAGAAACACTTAGTTTTAATTCTCATTTAAATCTTTATCCCGTTTGTATAGGATAGGTGTTATTTACATTCCTTGCCTTGGATTTGACTCCTTGGTTGAATTTATTATGAACCATTTGAAACAATAAACATAAGGAACAACTATGAACTCACCACTTAGCTTTAGTCATGAAACAACACCAGTGTCATCCTCTGATCACATCTGCCTCCCTCAACACCCCCCTCCCCCGCCCCTGGTTTTGGGTAGGGTGTAACAGGGATAAGACTTACTTCATGAGTCTCTTAAGATTTTATATTCCTGTGGCATAATAGAATATGCACTTTGGAGCCAGACTTGGGGTGGAAACCTTGCCTTTCCTCATACCCCACACATTTTATGTGATGCCTAATACAGTTGTTCTGGGGAATAAGCAGAATACATACAAAGCACTTAGTGGAATGTGTGTGGTATCTGTTAGGGGATCAGGAAGTTATAATAATAAGTGGTTTTTCACTTTTCCCTTTCTTAGGTAGGGATCTACTCCCTCCTCCACTTATTTTCGTGATGGCACAGAATTCTGGAGTCAGTCCTAGTTAGTCCCCTTCTTGACCCTTTGGGGTTTCGTGCCATGTGTCTTACTTCCAGGTTGCTAAACTCAAGGACCTGTTAAATTATTGTTACTGTTCTGCCTCCCCTTCTCTGTGCTCTCCTAAATGAAAAGATGCTTTTTAAGCAGCAGAGTTGAGTGAGCTGCTGTCCTTCTCTTCCTCTAGAGAATCCATCACTTTAGGTCCTTTCTCTTTAAAAGATCTTTACTCTTCCCAGCCTGTCCCTGAATTGCTTTGTCACTGTTT
The DNA here is from genome assembly GCA_004026885.1 of Lyroderma lyra. Classification (NCBI taxonomy): domain Eukaryota; kingdom Metazoa; phylum Chordata; class Mammalia; order Chiroptera; family Megadermatidae; genus Lyroderma; species Lyroderma lyra. Next base: position 10,396 of record PVJL010000677.1, read on the forward strand.
GATAACTGGGAAGATGTATTGCCTTCTAGGCTCCCAAGGTTGATAATCTTTCCACTGCCTTCTGTTCCTATCACCTCCCTTGAGTTGCTTCCCTGAGGGGTGTTTGGAATGAGTCAGGGGTGGGGACTGTGATAGGCACTGGCAGTCTGTATGGAATTAGACCTTCACCTTAGGATCAGAATGTTCTGTTTATTTTGCCAGGTTTGCCAGGTATGAGACTCACTGGCAGGACATTGCAAGGCAGGGCCTCGATCGGGAGTTAAAGTGGGTATGTTTTCATAGAGGTCCTCAGACTGGTCTGATATGCACCTGTTGTTGAGAACACGGATTGGTTAATTGCAACCAGATGGTATTCTTACTTTATGGGTAGCCCTGCCTTGGTTTGGTTTTGTTCTATGTTGGTTGTGGTTTTGTTGTTTTCTGTTTGTCTTTTTTCTTTTTTTCCTTTTTCTGGTTTTGTTTTACGGAGGGAGGGCTGATCCTAAACAAATAAGACTTAATGGATTCAGACAGATGGACCTGGTTTCATAGCCTACCTGGGACAGTTCCTTAATTACTTTTGAGCTACGATGTGATTTTGTTTTGTTTTCATCTGAAAGGAGGAGAAAATAATACTTTCTGAGTTTTTGTAAAAAAGCTAATCTATATAAATTAGCTGTTACTTGGTATCATATAAGCCCTCAGGAAACAGTAGCTAATTGGAATTTTGAGAACGATAGTAATATTTGCAATATAAGAATTTAAAAGTTAATTTGGAAAATTTGATCTTGTATTACCAAAATTACCATCCACTGTCATTGTATGGTGAGGATTTTTTGTTTAATACATTTATATGGCACTTCTTAAATCTTTAAAATAAATTTTTTTAAAAATTTTAATTAAGTCATTCAGCATCTGAAGAAGCTTCTGGCTCAGACTCAGGCAGCCAGTCGGAGAGTGAGCAAGGCAGTGATCCAGGAAGTGGACATGGCAGCGAGTCAAACAGCAGCTCTGAATCTTCAGAGAGTCCGTCGGAATCTGAGAGCGAATCAGCAGGCTCCAAATCCCAGCCAGTCCTTCCTGAAGCCAAAGAGAAGCCAGCCTCCAAGAAGGAGCGGATCGCTGACGTGAAGAAGGTATCGCCCTGGCTACACAGTACATGTGGGCGGCCAACTGGGAGAACTCACTAGCATACCTTGATAAGGAAAATTACAGCCATCTTTACAATCATAAACTGTCCCTGGATGCAGATGGAGACTGCTTTCTCCTCTGTTAATATATTAGACATGGGCTACAAGGAAATAATGACGTGAGCCATCAAATTAGAAGGCAAAGATGCAAATTTTGGTAGTTTTTTATATACATGTAATACTCATTAATACCAGAGAGAGTCGTGGACAGATAGTGGTGAAATGCAGTTCCACAATTTAGTGATGGGTAATCACAATTCAAGAATAAGGGCAGTTTTTGCTATCTGAGGAGAAATACTTGTCACCAAAAAACCCCAAAATCTTTGCTTACCAGAAGAGCCTTCCAGCAAAGATTGCAAAAAGGCATAAATGAAGTTGCATAGCATTTTCTCACTGATGCCTAAACTTTTGAGTCTTTTTATAAAATGGTGTTAATATATAGTGGAAAAAATTTTTTTAACTTAATCCCTCATTGAAAAATTGTTGTTTTGATCACTGGTGGAAATTGTTACTAAAAGAGTTCTTAAAAGCCAAGTGCTGATTACTGCCAGAAAAGTAAAATTAGATGTGCTAGAGGAAGAGTGCTGTTGGCTCCAATTCTGAGAACTCCTAGGTCAATGTGAGAGATGCCTAATTTGCCTGTGTCAGGCATGTTACATGCCCTAAAGAATTGGAAGTATGCAAATGCCCCAATTCTTACTTAATTAGACTTATTAATGTGAGGACCTGCTAATGTTTTGAGATTTTCAGATGGGTCAGTATGCAGTCAAAGCTGAAACCGAAAAGCAGTAAGGACTTAAAAGTCACCAGCAAATACTTTGTCTTTAGGGGAAGTTATTGTTCTCTTGCCTTGGCATTTTATTCAACTGTATGTTTATGTTTTAGTGATGGCTAAGCAGTATACCATATAGTTTAATAGCCATTAGTAATGAAGAAGTATCGTTAAACTTTTAATGTATTCTAGGGTAAAATGTCTTACTCTTATTAAAGATGGTACTTGATTATTGGCTCATAGTTAAAACTAACCAAAACAACCCTTTTTGATATTTAGTTACCTGAATTATCTTAAATTAAAATACATGTTCCAGTAATGAAAATAGTAAATGGAGGTTCAAGGAAAAAAAAGATTCATGCATGGTCTGTTAATTTTACAGATGTGGGAAGAATACCCTGATGTTTATGGGGTTAGGCGGTCAAACCGAAGCAGACAGGAACCATCACGATTTAATATTAAGGAGGAGGTAAGAAAAAAAAGACTATTTTAACAGGATATGTGTAACCTTCTCTTACCTCATCCTTTCTGACTGTGGTATGTATTGCCAGTAAGAAGACTGGACTTCAGGTAGTTGAGTCGAGTGAATCACTCTAATGGGAGTTTTCTCAACCTATTACTGCATGACAGGCCACATGTGGCTTAAAAAAAGAGAGAGAAAAGAAACTTATCAGAAAGATCATGTTAGAGTGAATGTTTTGGTAGAGTATGTCAAGAGTAGTATACAGAGCTGTCCTCAAATTTATTTTTTCACTTTTTTGTCTTCTACTTTTCTCATAGTGAAAATGGATATATAGCAAGAGCTTACTTTTCTAATCACTTAATTTCTAAATCTCCCAGATTTTGTCAGTTTAGTAACTTGCCTAGTAAACAATGGAAATAGTTTTCAGATTTATTTCTGAGAAAGGAAGGAGAGTTTGCTTGACATAGTAATGTATTTTCTTATTTTATATAATCTCTTTTACATTTGGTTTCCTAGCCCATTTTTAGTGTGCAGTATAAAATGGTTCACACATACTTAAGCTGTCTGGAAAGTATCCAGCTATGTAATAAGAACTATAGACCCCAATAAGTCTAACAATAAAAATGAATTAAAAAAAAAAAAAAACTATAGGGGCATTTATGGTGTTTTCCAGATAGCCCTTTGGTCCCTGATCTGATGGTGAGAGATTGAATAGGATGATGATTTTTAAATTAGTATTATCTTCTGTGTTCTTTTGTTTCTAAAGAATCAGATTTTTCTCACCTTTCTCAGTTTGTGTGCTATTTTTGTGGGTTCTTATCTCTGTATGAGGTGTACAGAGTACACTCCAAACAGCTGTTCTTTTGTCTTCTCAGTGAAATGTCCCCTGTGTACATTTTAGGAGGACTTCACTATTCTTAACTATGTAGCAGCCCTCTGATGAAAGCTAAATATTAGTAGCCCAACGTTAGTGAGGTGAGGATGGGTTTTAGTGAATGTACTTTGAATATCTAATTGACTATAGCATCTGCATTGCATTTGTAGTGTTTTATTTTGAGTGATCTCTGAGCTGGTTTGCTTTAGTTTTCTTTTTCCGTAGCGCCTAGGACTAGGTCGCTGAGTCATGTTTGTTAAAACCAGTCACACAGTTGTGTAAATCTTTTTCTCTTTTGTATATAAATGAACACATTCTCTAAATGGCACTGGAGTAACAGCGATTGGAATAGTCTGCTGCTTTGCTTAATTTTGGGGAGAAACAGCTGTTCAGATATTTTTCCTTGGCCTGAAACTGTTAATAATCACTTTCAGCTTATGATTGAACATGCTCTTTAATGAGTCTAAAATGAAATAGATCAGTAGTCACCACCTTTTAACAGCACATTAAATATTGTGGCATTTTCATGTGGTATTCTAGATCTACAGTATCTGGTATAATTTTCAACGACTAGACAAGTGGCTTTTAATATTAAAATTGAGTAAAATGAAAAATCCTGTTCCTTGGCAGTCATGTAGAGAGAAATACTTCCTGGCAGTAGATATAACTGGGTAATAGCAGATAGAAATTAATTTTCAAAGCAAAAGAAGAGTGAGCACCACCAAAGAACTGCTTAAGTTTCTGTCTACACGCTCGTATGGCCTAATGTTGTGTGGAGTGGGTTGTTGAACCAGCGGGTGGTGGTGTCCCTAAGAACTGTGAATTAAAGTCTGTGATCATTTCTCCCCCTCACACACTGAAGGCAAGTAGCGGGTCTGAGAGTGGGAGCCCAAAAAGAAGAGGCCAGAGGCAGCTGAAGAAACAGTAAGTCTCTCCTGGGGGAAATGACTTGACTTTGTAGTGTGGGGCACTGCCCGCGTGTGTAGTGGCTTAAGTCTGCCCCAGGTCCCACTCTGCTTTTGTCCCTTATTGTGGGTTACTGTCTAGCTTGACCTGCTATAGCAGCAGCATTCAAAGCCCAAGATTTTCAGTTTTCCACATGTCAGTAAGTATTCCACACACGCTTGGGTTCCTCATTGGAGGCAAACCCTAGCTTACCTCCATCTGGTTACCCCAGTGAGCCCAATTGTTCTTAAAAATGTGCACAGATACCAAGCACACATGGTATTTAGTATTCTGTTCTAGTTAAGCAAGGAACATATTTTGACTTTTCATTTTCCATTTCCATTTCTCCTTTATGTTGGCATGGTAAAATTACATTGGTTGGACACCCAGTTAAGTATGAAATTTCGTATATGTGCTGCCGAAGCAAGCACAAAGTATGAAATTTCAAATTGTCATTCCATTAATTTTCATATTGGAATTCATAAAGAAAATTGTAATTCAGGGCTAATGTGAAATTCCTTTATATCAGATTATATTACTTTAAAAATCTATTTTATTTTAAAAATTCTACTGATGGTGAAAAAATACTGGACTTTTTTTTTTAATCTTTTTCTGGAAGCGATGTGATCCCTTTGACTTTCTGGATTCTACAGTTGTCTCCTCAGAAAAGCGTAGATATTAAAAATTTTATATATGCACAAATTCAGATAGTTCTCACGGTAAATAGTTTGTCCAAGGCCCCTAGTAATAGCCCCGGTTATGTAGGGTCTGTTCTAAAATATTAGTAATCTTAAGTATTTAGGGTAGGGTACAGTCATTTGAGTTTTTAAAATCCATTTCCTCATCTCCAAAATAGAGTAGTGATTATTCTGTTGACCTAGCAAGAGTTGTTATAAAGTAAGCTAAGTCAAGTGTTTAATATTGGCCTGCTCAGACCACATAGAATTTTCATTTGTGTTCTGAAGGTTTAGCTAGAGTTGGGGAAATAATTAGACTTCAGGCAAGCCCGCACTTCTTGGTATCCCAGAAAGTTTTTGTTACATCCCAGTCCCGCGGCCTGTGTGTGTTCTCAGCTTACCAAGCTAGCTAAACGGCCTTTCAAGGGGCTTTGAGAAGTCATGAAACGTGCTCTTTCCTCCGCCATCAGGCTGCATGCTGCTGGTCTCTTGACTGGGACCCAGATGGTGCTGGACTTGAAAACCTCCACTTCCCATTTTAATGGCCTTACCCTGCTGTGCAGGAGACTGTGTGTTCTCAGTAGGCTTCCTCTTTGACCTGTTAATATACTCGATTGTCCCTCTCCTGTTAATTCAGAGCTCCCCAGGGTTGGTAGCTCTCAGCAGTCTTCACGGACCTTTCTTTCCCCAGAGCAGAGCCTTTTCATTCCTTGTGGAGGGGTCTCTGTCACCCTGCTTCCCTGCCTGGAGCTCTCTCTTCCTTACTGCAGCCGACGGCTCCTCTTACCCTTGTTTGTTTGGGAACGAGCTAACCTGCTTCCTGCCAACCTTTGGGCAGCCTTTTAAAACGTTCCTGCATAATACATACGCAGGGCTGGGAAGTAATCTTTTTGTAACCGATTGTTCTTTTCACCTCTTACACAAGGTGACTCAATATTGCCGATCCTAACTTTTAAAAATCCTGTTCTTGAAAATTAAAACAATTTAAAACAATCCAGCCAATTTCAAATACACATACATACAAAGTCATTTAGGCCTTTGAAGCCTCTGAATGTTCAGATCCTCCCAGAATGTGTAAGCCTGGCTGTAATTTCTCCTGATTCTTCGGTTTTCAGGGGATACGGTTGAGAGTAGCAGGACTGGGATTTGATGTGTAGCCAAACCACTTGTTCTCATGGGGCTTTAGTTTCCTTCTCTCGGAGGAGGGCTTTGGACCAGTTGATTTGCTAAGTGTTTTTACATTGTCATATTGGAAGAGTCTTAAGTGCTCCTGTTTGTCCATAAGTCTATAATTTAACTGGAAAATCTGCAGTTTAATTGGAAAACTCTAGCCTCAACATTCATTTTCTCAGTGTTCACTGCCACTTTAGTCTCCTAAAGTGTGGAACTGAATGTTGTAGCTGCCTTGATTTAGATTCTCAATTCCTGGCGGAGCTATGTAAATTACAACTCATACTTGATTTAAGGATCTTTTTCATCTGATCTGTTCTTCCTTAGGTCTTAATTGTTCATGTTCTTTCACGCTTGTTTGCTGTGACACCACTTCTCTGCAGTGTGACTGTGTGAGCCCCTTGGAAGGGTCACCTGTTCTGGATGTAGTCCAGGGGGGAGAGACAGCCTCATGTTCCAGTTTGCCAGTTGTGGGACACATCTTTCTTCCTTCCTTCCTTGCTGGCTATCACTTTATATTCCTTGGCTTCTTTAGCAAACATGTATTGTAGTAGGCTCCAGGGAAGGAGAATAAGACAGATGCCCAGTGAGTAGTGAGATATAAGGAGGTCTTTGTTTCAAAGAGAGACTGAAGAATATCAGGAATGTTAATAATAGGCCTTAGTGTCTTACCCTTCTGCTTCTAAAAGCACTCTCCCTGTCTGACTAATAGACTGATGTGATTCACTCGTTAATTATTGCTTCATTGAACAAAGGAGTATCTCTGTTTGCCTGCAATTCAGCTAAACTTTGGTACAAAGATGAATAAAAATGGCCCTGCCTACAAGCAGTTAGCTGTATGAGAAAAATGGATGAAAAACAGTGCCAGTAGAACCTCAGTAATGTACATCAAAGTGCTCCACTGCTTTTCCATGGAAGGCTCGAACTTTTTTTTTTTTCCTAAAGTCTACACTAACTCAGGCATGGCGTGGCTCCTGCACCTTTTAGTAAGGTTCTCAGGAATCCGCATATTAGCCACCCTCTTGCAGCACGCTTCCAACGTGACTCTGACCTGTTCTCCCATGAAAAATAGTGATTTGACTTTGCAGTTCTGCAACAGATGTCTTTAATGTAACCTCATTTCTGGTACACAGTCCAAGAGGCACAGGGGTAATTGTTCAGCAACAGAAATCCCAGGTACTTGCGTGTAAGTTGTTGTTTTTCCTTTCTAGACATTTCATGCCCAGTAGCTATTTTGTGTTCCTTCCTTCCATCCAGGTGAGAAATGAGCTAAGTCCCGGTGGTACCTTGTTTGGCTTTCAAGTAAACTTGAGAAATTGTGCGGGGTAGTACGACACTTGTAGGGTGTGGCTCTTTCAGGCTTTCTAAGATCTCAAGAATCAAAGGGAATACCTGCTACATCTAATGATTATTAGAATCTACATCTTTAGCTGAACTGATAATTTAATACCTCAAATGTATTCTAAAGAAGTTAAAATATCTGTTAGTGGTATAATAGTTTTCAAAAAATTCTCTAGTATCAGTATCATCGTAAATTTGTTAAATTCAATTTTTAGGCCTCACATCAGATTTACTGAATCAGAATTTGTGGCCCCAGATTCTGTTTTAACAAGACGTATAGGTGATTCTGACCAATGCTAAATTTGAGAACCACTGATTGAATATATATTATGGCTTCAGTATAGTCAATAGCAGTAGTAAAATCAAAATAGGATATGAGATTTAACTGCATTTTTTCCCCAGAAAAATTTTTTTCCCCAGAACAAGCCATTTAAAAAATATATCCTTAGTTTCCATTTTCATTTATTTTTGTTACTAGAGACAAAAATGGGAATAGATATTACATAGTCCAGGAATGAATACAACCAAAATTTAAATGGAACTAAAATAAATCTCTTGTAGCATAACATGTAAAATATACATGTTCTGCCTTTTGGATAATTAGATCAGAATTGGTGTTGTCAGATTCTGCAAGCTAAACAATCTGGAAGAATTCTGTTAGGAAAAAAAAAATTACTCTGTTTTGCTTTTGATCACAGAGAAAAATGGAAACGGGAGCCGTCAGAAGATGACCAGGAACAAGGCACCAGTGCAGAGAGTGAACCAGAGCAAAAAAAAGTGAAAGCCAGAAGACCTGTGCCCAGAAGGTGCAGTGTTTGCTCACACATCTGCATTAGTCCAGCTTGACTTGTGTTATATTGAGATGATGCCTTGCAAAAAAAGGAGCCTTCATTGATGGGACACAGTGTGTTGTGATTCTGGGTTTTGCGTGTCTGGTTCCTTCCCAGCCTATATCTTTAGCTAGTGATTGGATGACTGGGCTGCTTGTGTATCTTCTGCTCTTATCAAAAGCTCCCCATGAATTTGACTTGTGTACAGGTTCTTTATGGGGGAACTAAATATAAAATGCTGATGTCGTGTTGAAAGCCTACTTCACTGTTTATTGCCTTGTTTAGTAGTTATTTCTTGTCCTTTGTTCCTTTATATAGGTGCTAGCATTCCATGCATCTTGCTATGCATTCTTCTTTCATTATCTTGAAAATCTTTCCATAGCAGTACATAGAAACTCCCTTTTTTTTTTCAAATGGTTCCATAGTATTCTGGTTATTGAACTGGTTCCCAGTTAATGCACATTTAGAGTTTTTCTAATCTTTTGTTGCTGCAAATAGTATAGTGAAAGTTGAATTCCCGGAAGTAAAACTGTTATATTTGTAAGTCTGATATTTCCAAATTGCTGCCAAAGAGGTACCAGCAGCAGTGTGCTCCATACCTATGTTTATGTCAGGTGATCTTGAACAGTTGAAAATTTTGCCTCAGAACTTATCTATGCTTCTGAGAAACGATTATCAGAATTAAAATCCTTTTCATGATGAAAATGCAGATTTCTAGTGAATTAGAAATTCAGGGAATGGGACCCAGGAATATACATTTCTAACATTCTCCTAGTTAATCCTATGTATGACAATTTATATAGATTTGAAGAAGACACTAAATGATAGAGTAAAAACTGCCATTTTTTTGCCTTCTCATTTTAGAACAGTGCCCAAACCTCGTGTTAAAAAGCAGCCTAAAACTCAACGTGGAAAGAAAAAAAAGCAGGACTCTTCTGATGATGATGATGAAGATGATGAAGCTCCCAAAAGGCAGACTCGTCGCAGAGCGGCTAAAAACGTTAGGTAGGTTATGCCCCAGAAGTTTTTTGTCAGTGTGAGGGTGATAATGTAGTTGGTTAGAACTTGGTTCTAAGTCCAGGATTATGCATCTGATAGGCAAAAATAATTTATCCCGGGGTGGCATTTGGAAATCTGATGCATGTTCTTGCAAAAAGAATGATGATGGCCAACGAATATGGAAAGAGTAGCAATCGCTCATTTCAAGACTTCATTCTTATAAGATTGCTGCTTCAAGTTCATGTCCTGTTGAGGTGTTTTAAGTGATGTTATCTTCATTTTTTTAAGAAAGATATTTGGGTTACATTCTTTTTAATTGCTTTTTGAATCAGACAAATTCTTTTGAAGTTCAGCTTACAAACTGATACTTGGGTATAATAATTTTATCAAGCTTACTAAAAGCACAAGAAGCATTACTAGAAAATGAAATAGAGGAATAGGTACATATAAACCTTAATGTTTTACTTTATATGAATCACAGGGCATTTAATTTTCTTTGAGAGGATATGCAATATTTTTTGGTCTACTTTAGAGATGGTGAAACTGAATCTCAGAGATGCTAATAACGGGTCCAGTGTATCCAGTTAATAATTCCAGAGCCAGGCATGGGCTTTGAGAATACCAATGCACAGCTTAGAGCTTCCTCCTCCTACTGTGCTGCACCTAGGAGTGCGTTTTCCTCTTGTGACTCGCACGCCACTTGTTGGTATGTGGTAAAAGGTTACGTTTGAGTATTTTATTACCAGATTTGTTGAAGTTCTCAACAGTTTGGAAGTACTTAAATTTCATGTTCTCGTTACTGGGAGACAAAATAAGAGAGTTGAAACATTTAATCTTGGAAATACTGCTTCTCTTTTTTGCCTAATAATAGCAATTTTTTTCATTTATGATGCTTTTTCTTTCTATGTAGTTACTTCCTCATTTACATAGTCACGATTTCACTAAGAAATGAAATCCTAGGCGTGTCCTTATAGTTTTCTGGATCTTGCTTACACAGATCACTATAACTCCAGTTGGAATATGAGTTGGCTTTTCTGCAGTCTTCTATGAGCATATATCAATACATTGAGTAGGAAAAAAATGAACTTTGGGCCCATTTAATATGTGGCTGATTTGTAAAACAGCCTGTTGGAGCCCAAATGATATTATTCTATATTCCAATGAAATTGCGTATTAAATAAATGCTTAACTATTAAATTTTGAAAAGAGAGTTTCTTGTTTGTTTAGCATTGTTTCTCATGCAGTTACAAAGAAGATGATGACTTTGAAACCGACTCAGATGACCTCATTGAAATGACTGGAGAAGGAGTTGATGAACAGCAGGACAATAGTGAAACTATTGAAAAGGTCCTAGATTCAAGGCTGGGGAAGAAAGGAGGTATGTGTCTTTTTATATCAGCTCAGTGAGGCCGAAATTTTGTGTATTTCAACTCAGAAATGATGTATTTCAGTCCATGCCTGTATTTGTTGTGAAATATGGAAGCTTTTTTGACCCAGTCTTCATGTTTCAGAGCTGAGAATATAAGGATGCTCTAATACATCTTTGAGATGTTAAAATTAAGCTAGTAAAAAAGTGTTAATATCTTAAAAAGTAGTGATATAGCAGAGATTCTCGCTCTGTGACATAAAGCAAATATACTTTGAGTTATTTCTGAATCTCCTTGTGAAAAGTATGAAACTGGTTAAATACACACTTGGACAGTAATGAAGTTTTTTTATATTAAAATTGAGATGTCTCATAACTTAGTTTCTTTAATCTTTCTGTGTAGGAGATCTCAAAATAATGCCTAATTGCTTTTTCTTCATCTTTTTTCTTCAGCCTCACTTGAGGTTAAGAGAGCTAGTAGAAAACTTCGAGTGGATATGTTGGTGGGGAGATTTTTATTTTCTGCCCTTATTCTTACTGACTATGCCTGGGGTGGTGGTTTTTTTTTTTGTTTAAGTGGAACTGCAACATTCTTTTGTTTTGACCACTTATTTGTGTTTTAGACGCAAGGGTTTTCTAATTTCACCAGCAAATGTTAGTATACATTTTTAAGTGTAAATACTGGGTTTGCATTTTGAAAATACTTCAAATTATTGATCTTGTTTATCCTGTATTGTTTGTGAATTTCTGCTGCTTTCAAGGATTTTGGTGTTTTATCCAAAAAGAGACTCTTCAGTCAGTTGCATATTTGAAAAACTTATTAGTATCTGGTTGAATGAATACACTCTGTAATGTTTATGAAAAAACTGAATCGTTTTGCAGCCACAGGAGCCTCTACTACTATATATGCGATTGAAGCTAATGGAGACCCCAGTGGTGACTTTGACCCTGAAAAGGATGAAGGCGAAGTCCAGTACCTCATCAAGTGGAAGGGTTGGTCTTACATCCATAGCACGTGGGAGAGTGAAGAATCCTTACAGCAGCAGAAAGTGAAGGGCCTAAAAAAACTCGAGAACTTCAAGAAGAAAGAGGATGAAATCAAGCAATGGTACTACATTTTCTATCGGGATTTAAAAAATACATTTGCAGCCTGAGGGAAGGAAAGGTTCAACCTTGGACACATAACTGTTAGTATAATGTGATCAGATTATTAGGAATAGGGACAGATGGCTTCTAATTCCTGTTTAATTACTGTGCAAAATATGCTCCTTCACTAAATCACATAGTTTTAACTTTGAGTCAAAAGTAAGAATATGTATCCCTAAGATAGCGGTAGGTGGTAAAGCAGAGAAATTTAAAATTCTCAGAAGTGTAGTAAGTATCTAATTTCAAGTTGCTGCTGTTGTCCTTGGGTGCTAAGAATAACTCTTTCCAAAAAAGCCACATTTAGTCACTACTAAAGCCCATGGATTCTCGTATATTAAAAAGGGGATGTTCTCTTAAATCCGGAAGACAGTTTTATTGCTTTGGTTTGTTTAGATACGTGAATTACGTGAATTTATCATATGAAATCACATGAATTTATCACACACAATAATTATTTTTAGGTTTCTTTAGAAATTGGCCATATCAGAGAGAAGAGCTCTGGTGTGTCTTTATGAGTCTAAGGTTTTCAGTGTTTCCTAAAAGTGTATTTTTTTTGTAAAATCCCTGGCCTAATTATAAATAAAGGATTACTGAAGGCACAGGTAGAAGTAAACACAAGATTCCTTTTCTGTCTCTAACTTTGCTTTGATAGATGTGTATGGATCCCCCAAATGTAAAGAGGATGTCCTTTTTCTGTCTTCTGTTCAGGTTAGGGAAAGTTTCTCCTGAAGATGTAGAGTATTTCAACTGCCAACAGGAGCTGGCCTCAGAGTTGAACAAGCAGTATCAGATAGTAGAGAGAGTGATAGGTACGTACACAGAGACTTTCTTCAGCTGTGCTTGAGCTCCAGGGATAATGGCTTTTGTTTTGGGGAGTGATGAAAATTAAACAGTATATTTTATAGGTTCATGTCATGAGAACAGACAGATGGATGCCTAGACTTCTTTTGAAGTAAGAGCTAATAAGACTTTTTAGTAAATCTGGTTGTAGGGGAATGAGAAAAAGATTGGTCAAGAATGATGCCAAGATTTTTGACCTGAGCAGAGAGGAGGGGAGGGGTACCATTTATGAAAGTAGAAAGGTTAAGGGAAGCGCTGATTTTCTGAGTGGGAAACAGGATCTTAGTTTGATGCACCTCAAACTAAATGGAGAGTGTTGTGAAGGCTGTGGCATGCATGAGCCTGATTGGGGCGGCTTCAAGACTGAATGAGGGGACAGTGATTCAAACCACTCTCTGGGGAGTTTTATTGTAAAGGGGCACAGAAATAGGGAAATAATAGCTAGACAGGTCGTGAGAACAAGACTGTTTATTTTCTTCTTTTTAAGATGCGAGATAGTATAGTATTTTTGTTTAAATTTATTCATAGGAACTTAAATGTCATTTATTTGATTATAGTGATAACTTTTCTATCTTATCTTCCATTTCTTTAGCTATAAAGACAAGCAAATCTACATTGGGTCAAACAGATTTTCCAGGTAAGCAGGAGATCTTGTGTATAAATACTTAGCATTTAAGAGCAGTTTGTGTTTTACAGAGTGTTTATAACTTTGCCACCTGGTATTTCGTTAGTCACAGGTCATTCCTGTCCTTTAACTGTCTTTTGCTGATGTGTACATTTTTGTATATGAAATAGCTCACAGTCGGAAGCCGGCACCTTCAAATGAACCTGAATATCTATGCAAATGGATGGGATTGCCCTACTCAGAGTGCAGCTGGGAAGATGAAGCCTTGATTGGGAAGAAATTCCAGGGCTGCATCGACAGCTTTCATAGTCGGAACAACTCAAAAACCATCCCAACCAGAGAGTGCAAGGTGTGGTGATGGCTTTGGCTTTTGGTTTTTTGTGCTCACACAGATGTTGGAAAGAGAAAATAGTACAAAAGAAAATGATAATTCTCACCTTGGAAGTGAAAAGTGACTTACCCTTGACACCAAAGAAGAAGAATTATGAAGAGAGGATGAGTTGTGTAATGACTTTGTGACTTCTTTAATCTTACAGTTTCCAGAATTAGATGCATCTGATTGAGGATAGTGTGGGAAAGACTTCAAAGGCTTGACACACTTTAAAATGACGGGAAAGGGGAGCATCTCTGGTTTCTAAGTTAGGAACTAAATATATCAACCTTTTTATTTGCTACATTAGTTGTTTGAATCCTTTTTCTTCATGGGAATTCATTCCATGTTTAAGTGGTATCCTTAAGTCCTCAGCAGTAAAAGTGTATGTAAGACAAAAGCATATAAGCCAAGAACATTTTAACATAGGAACAGGAAGAATGTTTCCTTCAGGCCCGGGCTGTGTCCGTTTTTGTCTTTCAGGCCCTGAAGCAGAGACCACGATTTGTGGCTTTAAAGAAACAGCCAGCATATTTAGGAGGGGAGAATCTGGAGCTCCGTGATTATCAGTTAGAGGGTCTCAACTGGCTTGCTCACTCCTGGTGCAAGTAGGTAGACAAATAGCTTGAGATTTTCTTTACTTGTTTTGGCTTCTTTATTGTTAGAGGCAAAGAATCACTTCTTCCCACTGTGTATTCTAGAAACACAAAAATTAGATGATTGAGAGAAGTTCCTTCTGGGAGCTTTTATGTATGTATAATAACCCTTTTCACCTGAAGTCGAGATTAGTCAGTTTTCTGTGTCCACGGGTGGTGCATCAGTGTGTCCAGAAGTGCTTGTTAAAGGTACCCGTTCCTGAGCACTTTGCCAGATACCCTTATGCAGTAGTTCTAGGATGGGATTCAGAAACCTACACCCTACCCCTGTGTAGACTGAAGTATGTTTCAGACAAGCTCTGTGCAACAGCAACATGTAGGTCTAGGGAGTAGGGTATGTAGCATTGAACAACCCAGTGGCATGCACTGGGGCTATCCAGCCTGCCCTTGCTTTCTATATTGATGGAACCCAAGGTCATGTGCTTGTGTACACCAATGTGACAGAACCTGCCTTCTCTGTTAAAAGGGATGGATGTACAAGACCAAAATGCAAGGTAAAATATGGTCTGAGTAGGCTCTCATACTTAATCCAGGTCTGGATGATACTTGGCCCACTTCTTATTCTGCTGTGTATAGCTTCTATGTAGGAGACTTAACTGCAGATGAGAGGAAATACAGTAGAAGCTTACAACCAGTGCCTTGCTTGGTGAAATCCTGAGGCATTGATGTTACTGCTCTTTGTGCACACTCTTTTTTACATGTGAACTAATGTGTGTTTTTGTTTGTTTGTTTGTTTGTTTTCACTTCTTTCTTTCTGCAGAAGTAACAGTGTAATCCTTGCTGATGAAATGGGCCTGGGAAAGACCATCCAGACCATATCATTCCTCTCCTACCTGTTCCACCAGCACCAGCTGTATGGCCCCTTTCTTATAGTCGTCCCTTTATCCACCCTCACCTCATGGCAGAGGGAGTTTGAGATCTGGGCACCAGAGATTAACGTAGTGGTTTACATAGGTGACCTGATGAGCAGAAATACGGTGTGTAAACAAAAAGAATTGGGATAGAAATGTGTTATAAATGTACTGTGGAAATTGACCTAAAGCCATTACAGCTTTTAGTTTTATAATTATGACTGTGACGTTGTATGCTGCCAGTAGTAGGAGATGTATGTATCACAAAAATGCAACTCAGATATTCTTTAAAACACATGCTTATTATTTAAAGAAAAGCAGCAGCAGTATATGAATGAGAATCTCTCCTAATTTGATTGCAGCGTTAAGTTTTTCTACTCTCTCTGCTCCGTATATTCAAGATCACT
Organism: Lyroderma lyra; assembly: GCA_004026885.1. Lineage (NCBI taxonomy): Eukaryota > Metazoa > Chordata > Mammalia > Chiroptera > Megadermatidae > Lyroderma > Lyroderma lyra. The sequence goes on from PVJL010000677.1 coordinate 25,897, forward strand.
TTATTCATAAAGGATTATAAGATAGCATGAATACCTTATAGAATGTTAATATTTCTTCTGTTTCAGCAGAGAGATTCTGTAGAAGCATGGTAGAAAGTTTGTTTCCCATCCTTTTAAGATGGCAAGGTTGCATAACTTAGAAGAAAGGAATAAGAAGGGAGGGACCATGAACAACCATTCCAGGGCCACAAAAATGAAAATTATTTGTCATCAAATAATTAATATAATTAACAATTTATTATCAGATTATTTGTTATCAGGGACTTTGAACCCGGGACTTAGGTTTATCTTTGTTTAGCAAATCATTTCTTGATAACAGTTAAGGTTTTTTATTTATTTATTTTTATTAAAAGAAATTTTTTTTTATCTGGGTAGTTCCCTGGTTGGGAATCGAACCCAGCACTGAAGCCTAGTCACTACACCACCAGGGAACTCCAGTTATATATTTTTTAAAAATGCCTATTCTACGCCAGGCCCTGTGCTGAGTGCTTTATGTATATTACCTGTAATCTTGAAAGTAGATGGCATTCTTTCCCACCCACTGATGAAGATACTGACCGAGAGCTTACCATTTGTCCCCGGCCAGCTAGAATGTGGTGTTGGGCCAGATGTATCTGGCCCCAGGCCTTTGCCCCTTCTCCCTGGTGTATTAGGATAAACTCTTTCTGGGGGATCAATGGTAACAAAAGCGAGCAATCAGGAATCCTCAGACCTTTGAGAGAGCTCTGTTATAATCATCTTATTGTGCTAATTCAAGTGTATTTGTATTAAATATTTTCATTGTCTAATAGCCTAACACTGGCAGATTTCATTGCCCTAATTTTAAGTTTCTAAGCATATAGTAGTTCTTAGCTTTATTAATTCATCTTTTAACCATTCCCCCAAAAAAACAAACCAGTTATGCAGAATGGTTATAAGCAATGCATTGCATGGTGAACACTAAGAGGATAACCTCTAAAGAATTGTGGAGCCAGAGGAGCTTCTTTTGGAGTCTCCAGCGCTCCCTCGGTTCTGTCCTCCCGTTTTGTTGTGGTCATGTACTCCATGTCCTGTTCTCCGGTCCCTGACCTGACAGCACACTACAGGAGCTTTGTCAGGGCCATTGTGCTGGGTGTCCACATAGACTGTAGTATGACTGTGCTAGCTTCGCGTTCCTTCACACTGACATGATTTTTACTCATGTTACATTACATTTTTACCCTGTGAAGCCTCCCTTTCCTTTTTCTTGGGGTTTACTTCCTTCTGTTCTGTGATGAATGAAATTTCTGACCAAGCCAGAGGTTGGACTTTGTTTTACTTATTCATAAACGTATTTCCCTACCCAAAGAATAATCAAATTATACTTCATTAAGACAGTTCTTATTCTGGGGTATCCCTAGGTAAGTTCAAGTCAACAGGGTTTAATTGCTGATAAAAAGTGATTTTGTTTATTTGTTTTTTTGGTCAAATGTGTCAGGTTTGGGAGTAGAAGAAGATGACAATTTATTGAAATTCTGGCACTAAGATTTCGCTGTTCAGTGATAAGATTTTTAACTCTTACTGCTTTCTAGTGTGGTTGTTTAGGTTAATTTAGAATATGGAAGGTATTCATTAAATTCGAATCAGATTTATTATTTATTTGACATGTTTCTATTGCATCTGTCAAGACTTGCTGGTGATATAGAAAGGTAAAAGTGTAAATTGTGTCTTAATTACTGTTTTCTTTTATAGATACGAGAGTATGAATGGATTCATTCTCAGACCAAAAGGCTGAAGTTCAATGCACTTATAACAACATATGAGATCCTATTAAAAGATAAGGTGTGTAATTGTGACTTGCAAATGGTGCGATCTGTACTTCCTACTTGCCCTGTTGTTTTTCTTTATTTCTTTAAAACAAGCAAATGGGGAGGTGGGGAAGATCCACAAAGAATATTAAAGTTATAGATTAAAAAAACCAGAGCCTTACCATTGAAGGGGGACCTTAGGTAGCTTAGTTTCATTGAATTAAACAGGATGGAAGGGTATTGAGGCCAGTGACTTCACTGAGATTCTAGTCATTCATTGGAAATGAAGCCCAAGCCCCATCTAAGGCATTTCCTATCATACCAGTGTTAAGGCATTTCTCCAGAGCGGATGATGTGGATGATCTCTGTGAGAATAGGAAAAATGAACCTCATTAAGTGATCTCCTTCCCCATTCATGTGGCAGGTGATCCCACTGGTGATAGGAAGTGTGAACATGTTCAATTTGGTGATTCTTGGTTTTCCTGTGCTTCAGGGTTGGGGTGGAGAACAAGCAGAGAAGAACCTTCATTAAGGAGCGACTGCAAAATTATGTGGGTGTGTGGGTGGTTTTTTGCCCAGCATGCCAATTTTTGTCTTACTTTGGGGCACACAGCAATATCTTCATTAAGAAACCCCTCTTCCCCCATTACACCTTTTGAATAGACTCCAGTCTGTCAAGCAACAGAATAAACAGAAGAGTCCTAATACACTTTTAAGTCGGCGAAGAATAAACATTTCTGTGTATACCTTTGTGTACAGCATTAATTAACACTTGAAAGTATTTTTGGGTTCCCTTCTGACCTGGTGGCTCGTTCTGTTTTGTTTTTACTTTAGACTGTGCTGGGCAGTATTAACTGGGCCTTTCTGGGAGTGGATGAAGCCCATCGGTTGAAGAATGATGACTCTTTATTGTATAAAACTCTGATTGATTTCAAGTCCAGCCATAGGCTCCTGATTACTGGGACCCCTCTTCAGAATTCCCTCAAAGAGCTGTGGTCCTTGCTGCACTTTATTATGCCAGAGAAGTAAGCTCCTTCCTGCCTTCCTGTGTGTGTCACAACATGCTAGAATTTCTGAAATGCCAATGCTTTTCAACGTTTTTGAATAGACTTCAGGGCATAACAAATGGCATAATTTGGGGAAAGCAAAGCTTAAACTGAAGCAGGAAGCGAAGTAGTGAAATGACCATAATAAATGGGACAAGGCATGGAAGTTGGCTTGTTGAGGAGAAGAGCATATTGTCTACCAAACACTTGAATTAGTTACTGCTTTGGGGAAAGAAATAGTAAGTAGGAAACATCAGATCCTCTCACTGTTATAAGACAGTTGGTGTAATTGAAATGACGTATACAAGGTACACAACCTGACACATACTAAAAATACATTAAGTCCAAAGTTTTGAATATCAGAAGCATCAGCTTTAGGTCTTACTCGAATCTTTAACTGTTGGAAAAGAATTTTTTGGGAGAGATGATATGTACATTTCATAAAACTGAAAATTATCCAGTGTTATTCAGTGATACTTGAAATATGAATCTGTTAGTCTAATTTGGAATATTTTCATTTCCACCTCTACCTATAGGCAAACAGTAATCAGCTTTCCTCTCTAAATTTACCTTTTCTAGAAATTTTATGGAAATCGTCTTCTGTTTTTGGCTTCTTTCACTTAGAATAATATTTTTGAGATTTCACCTGTGTCATAGTTTAATTTATCTGGAGCTATTCTCTTGTTACAGAGTAACATTCCAGTGTATACCTATCCATCACCAGTTAATGGGCATTTGAATTGCTTTAGTTTTGGGCTCTTGTGTCTTTGTGTGGACATGTATTTATTTTATTTATCTTGGTGGCTTGCTTAGGAGTGAATTTGCTGGGTTCTTTGAAAAGTATATAGTTACCTTCTTAAGAAACTACAGACTGTTTGCCAAAGAGACTGTACCATTTTATATTCCTACCAGAAGTGTTGGAATGTGCGAATTAATTGTTATATTGATGTTTGTCTATCTTTTGGAATCTAGCCATCCTAACGGGGGTGTGTAGTGGCATCTAAGTGTGGTTTTCATTTGCATTTCTGTAACATCTAATGATGTTGAACATGTTTTTCTATGTTGATTAGCCATTTGTATATCTTTGGTAAAAGTCTGTTTAAAACTTTTGAAACTGGATTAATTTTTTCTTAAGTATTCTACATTCATATGCTTTATAAGTATGATTTGCAAGTATTTTGTCCCAATCTGTGACAGATGTCTTTTCATTTTCTTGATGTTGTCTTTTGAAGAGGAAGTTTTTTAATTTGATTTGAAGTATAATTTAACTTGAAGTATAATTTATCATTTTTTAATATATTATACTTCAATGTCATATAAAATAAGACATTTGCCTGATAGGGTCACAAGGACTTTCTTCTTTTTTCTGGAAGTTTTAGTTCTTAATGTAAGTCTGTGTTTCATTTTGACTTTAGTGTGAAGTGTGATGGCTTATGTTAATTTTTTTCTTTTATTCTTCCTTTTGCACAGGGATTTTGTAAATTGTCCCAGTATCATTTGTTAAAAGAGTATCCTTTTTTTTACTGAATTGTCTTGGTACCTTCATTGAAAATCAGCTGAGACCATGAATGTTACGGTCTATTTCTGGATTCTCAGTTCTTTTCCATTGGCTTATATTTCTATTCGTATACCAGTGCCCCACTCTCTTGGTTAGTGTAACTTTATACTATTAATACTTTTGAAAATGGGAAGGTATAAATTCCAATTTGTTCTTTTTCAAAAGTCTTTTGGCTGTTCTAGAGCCTTTGCATTTCCATGTATGTTTGGGGATCAACTTATTCTGAAAAGAAAAATACCTGGAATTTTGAAAGACGTTGCATTAAATTATCTATCCATTAGGGAGAATTAATAATATTGAGCCTTCTAAGCCATAATCTTGGAATTCTTTTCCATTTATTTAGATCTTCTATAATTTTTCTCAGTATTTAGTATTCATGTAGTCTTATACTTTTGCTAAACTTATTCCTACTTTAATTTTGAGGTTTTTTTTTTTTAAATCTAATTTTTAGGTTTGTACAAGAGTAATTGAGTTTTGTATATTAATATTGTATCCTGTGAACTTGCAAAAATTATTTCCACTGGTTTTTTTGTATGTGTTTTTTTATTTCTCAGTATTTTCTAGATACAGGGTCACATTTTCTCCAAGTAACGACGGTTTTACTTCTTGTCTTCAGTGAGGATGGATGCCTTATTACCCTGACTAGAACCTTCATGGTGAATATAATTGGTAAAAGTGTAGGATGTTAACTATAGAATTTTTGTAGATAACTTTTTATCAGGCTGAGGAAGTTTTCTTCTATTCCTAATTTTTAAGAGTTGTTGTAATGAGTGAATGAGTATTGAATTTTGTTACCTGCTGTGTTTCATTGTCTGTGGGGATGACCATGTGGTTTTTGTTCTTTATTCTACCAAGGAGGTATATTAACATTACTTAAGTTTTATGTTAAGCCAACCTTTCATTGCTGGGGTAAATCTGACTCAATTATGATGATTTTTATGTTTTGTTCATTTAAGTTTGCTAATATTTGGTTAAAGGTTTTTACGTCTGTGTTCTTGAGGTATATTAGTCTCTAGTAGAGAGAGGTGGGGTGGGGTCTGCCTGGCTTTGGCTTTGATATATGGGGATCCTAGAATGAACTAGAGAGTGTGCCCTCCACCTCTGTGTTCTGAAATAATTTAAGATGGGCATTCTTTTTTTTATCTAAATATTTGATAGGATTCACCACTGTAGTCATATGAAGCTTAATTTTTCCTTTGTGGGAAATGTTTTAATGACTAATTAAGTTTCCAGTTATGTTTCTATCTAGGTTTTTGTTTCTTTTTTAATTAGTTTTAATTTGTGTCTTTCTAAGAATTTGTCCACTTCATCTAAATTGTGTAATTTGTTGGCATAAAACTAGAGTATTTCCTTATAATCCTTTTAGTTTTTAAAGGATCAGTAGTGATCTAAATAATTTTTTTGATTCTGGTCATTTGTGCCTTGTCTCTGTTTCTTGGTCATTTTGGGTAAAGGTCTAACAGTTTGAGAGATGTTACTAAGGCCGATGCTAATCCACCTAGCAGTCCTGATGAAATGCTTGGCCATTTCTGAGTTCAGAGTGGCAGCAGACTACTGATTCCATTCATTGTGCCTGGTGGCAGGCCTGGCACTTGTTCCATTTGCTATCTCTTGACTTGCCCTCTTACTGGAGAGCATCTGCTTTGTGTCTTAGATAGTTGTAGGTAGTGTTGAGTCACTGGAGTTTGTTATTCTGGGACTTACTGGCCTCAGTAGTCCAGAGTCACCTGGTGTCAGAAGACAGACCATGGGCCGGTGACAGCTTCCAGTTCTAGCCACTGTTCATGGCATGCTCTAACCTAGTGAGCATCAGTCTGCTCTCAAAACTCGGCTAGATTTTCCATGTGCTTCGTAGCCACTCTAGTGGCAAGACAAAGCACTCTTTTCTAATCTTCATGAAATAAATCTCTTTGTTTTTGAAAGAAACTTGATTATAATGTCCCATTCTGGATTTCTGCCACAGATTTTTTCGTGAACCAAAGATGGTTGAAATAACATTTAAACATGATAAACTTCATGGAGTTGAGGCAGAATTATGGGTGACAAGTTTTTAGATTCATTAATGAAATCTCTGTCTTGCAGTTCTGTTAGTATTAAATGTGTATCACTTGTACTGCTGCTCTTGTCTGGGGGCTACATTAGACTTGTTCACTGTCATCATAATCCATTAACTTTTTAATCTATGAACAGTGAGAATTATTGATGGAAATTCTATCACTCTTAACCTTTGAGGGGTGGCAGCTGTAATACTGACACTAATTTTTCTCGTACCTTTGAATTTTGTTTTCCCAAGAAATGAAGCTTATTAAAATAGCGTATAGTTCATCTTTCTGCATAATATTTCATCACAGTAACTTACTATGTTTGCATATATAGTAAGTAATTGGATTATATGCTGAAAGTTTTTGTGAGCTCTAGATCCAGTCTCAGATTTGGAAACCTGTTGTTACCCAGTGTAGACTGACAAAATTAATTCAGTTGGTTTCCCTTTCCTTTGGTTTTCCCCTCTCTTGTAATCAAGAGCGACTGACTGATTAAATTTATCTTTCTATATTGGGAAGATTCATATATTTTTTAACAGATTTTTTTCCCCATTGAATTCCTTTTAAAAGAAATGTTTGTTGAAAAAATACTTGAATCTTCTATGTGACTAAGTAGCCCTCTGCTCTTTCTGTTCTAGGTTTGAGTTCTGGGAAGATTTTGAAGAAGACCATGGGAAAGGAAGAGAGAACGGCTACCAGAGTCTGCATAAGGTGCTGGAGCCTTTCCTGCTCCGCAGAGTCAAAAAGGACGTGGAGAAGTCCCTGCCTGCCAAAGTGGAGCAGATCCTCAGGGTGGAGATGTCAGCCCTGCAGAAACAGTATTATAAGTGAGTTACTGGCTGGGTGAGGCCTAGGTGGATAATGGCCTCACAAAGGCCTGAGAATGAAATGCTTTCTTCAATGACGCCTCAGCATAGACTTAAGCAGCAATTTACTATGGTCAGAGGAAGTTTTGTTTTGCTTTATTCTTGCTTTTTTATTTGGGTGAGAATGTGCACAGGACTTTGCATTATGCAAGTGTCTGAAGTAATGTGAATTCTTACTGCTACCCCTCCCTACCAGTCAGCAGGCACATTTCATGCATTTATATATTTCATCTCTGCCACTAATGCATGTATTAAGGTTATGTGACGTAAGGTTATGTAGACATTTTGCTAGCCAGTAGGAATATGAAGACAAATGGAATGTGTTCCTGCCAGGGCCTTGTTTAGTCAGGAAGGCAGACTAGAGACAGATAATTAAAACAAGAATGTTGTTGAATGACTGATGCGCGTGCAGGGTCCGTGCAAGTTCAGAAGGAAACATACTTCTGTACTGAAGGGTGAAGACCCTCCCTTCTAGCATGCCAGGTGGCATGGGCAGGCTGTGGCGTTGGTGTAGGTTATTATGTGTTCAAGACAAAATCATGTTAAAGGGTTGGTTTGGGACAGAGGGTGGTATATATCATGCTTATCATAGGCTTCAGTTTTGATGATTTAAATTTGGATCTGGAATAATTGAAACTAATGATATTGCCATCAGAATTACGGTTTTTTAAAGTTAGAGATCTGGTAACCTTATTCTCTGCTTGTTCTTAATAAACAACTGAATAAAAGCAAGGTTTTAGTTTTAAAAAATTACTATTTGACCCTTTTGCTTTGCCTAACACTACCTTGATTAAAAAAAAAATCTTTTTATTATGGGAACTCTTCAAATATGTACAAAAACAGTATAGTATATAGCCAAGAACCCATAATCTAGCTTCAACAGTTACCAACTCCTGGCCAGTCTTAGTTCATCCAAATCTTCCTTCACATTCTGTTCCCATCCTCGTATTATCTGAAACATAGTCCAGGTACAGATCATAAATGTTTTTATATCTTTCTAAGAGATAGGGACTCTTAGGAGTTTAGCAGCTCCACTCTTATCCCAAATTAAATATAAATAAAACCCCCAAAGAACCCAAGCTCGTAGATATGGAGAACAGATGGGTGGTTGCCATTGGCAGAGGGTAGAGGGTGAGAGAGATGGATGAAGAAGGTCAAAAGGTACAAACTTAATGATGATAAAATAAGTAAGTCCTGGGTGGGAATGCCCAACATGGTGACTATAGTTAGTAATACTGTATTGTATAATTGAAAGTTCCTGAGAGAATAGATTTCAAAAGTCTTCATCACAAGGAAAAAACAAATTGTAATGGTGTATGGTGAGGGATGTTAAGTAGACTTACTGTGGTGATCATTTTACAATATGTGCAAATATTGAATATTTATGTCATACATCTAAAACTAACATAATGCTATATGTCAGTTATACTTCAGCTAAAATAAAGTTAAGCATAATATCAGTAGTGTTAACATGCCTTAAAAGAAAGGATCAATAATTCCTTAACATTTTTGTAATGTCCAATGAGTGTTTATATTTTTTTGGTTCTCTCCCTCTCCCTCCCTCTCTCCCTTCCTCCCTCCCCCCTCGCCCCCTGTTTCCTGGGCACTCACAGATGAGTGCACTGTTGATTAGACTCAGATTCATTGTGAGTACTTCATAGAATACCCCCAACTCTATTTCTTTGAATCAGATATCATCTTTATTGTCTTAATTTGCAGATGGATTCTGACCAGGAATTACAAGGCTCTTGCCAAAGGAACAAGAGGCAGCACATCTGGTTTTCTCAATATTGTGATGGAACTGAAGAAGTGCTGCAACCACTGCTACCTGATTAAACCCCCTGAAGAAAATGAAAGGGAAAATGGACAGGAGGTTCTTCTGGTGCGTGCTTGCTTTCTCAAGGACAGCTTGGTTTCTGTAGATGCTTTTTTATCAAAATCCTCCTTTTTCTCCTTGATGACTCTTGAAGGAGCATCAAAGAAGCTTTAAAACCAGATGAGAAAAGTTGCATAGCTAGGAAAAATCTGGAAAGGGTAATATCACTGGTAACAGCTCAAGAGCATTTTAGGAATTGCTTGTCAGCCAGGTTGCAGATGGCTTTAGAAATCTTAAAGATGTTTTTTCAACAATACAAACTCTCAGAGATTTAGGGCTGATTGAAGTTTGGTTTCGAACATGGTGATTAGAGTGTCTTTTTAATCTTCAGTCCCTGATCAGGAGCAGCGGCAAGCTGATTCTATTAGATAAACTGCTGACAAGGCTTCGTGAGAGGGGCAACAGAGTCCTGATCTTCTCTCAGATGGTGAGGATGTTGGACATTCTGGCTGAGTACCTGACTATTAAACACTACCCTTTCCAGGTGAGGATGCTCAGGTATTGGGCTCTCTCCCTCCCTCCTTACCCTAGATTGTACGGTTTGCTTGCTAAATTATCCTAATGCAGCAAACAAGAGTTTTCTTGCTTAAAACAAATTTGAGATTGAAGTTCCAGGAAAGTCGTTTATTTTTACTTCCATGCCTTTAGGCTACCCAGTAATGAAAATGTCATGGGAAGATTTTTGGGGGCTGGGGCTGAGTGGTTGGGGATTAGAGAAAGGGAAATTGGGCAGGAGAAAAGTATGTTAGATGGTGTCTTCATCCCCAAGTGTGTGGTAAGAGTAGAAAGCACAGAAGTACAAACCTGATTTCAGAAGCCAAAATTCTAGAAAGAAAGGGGAAAGGAAAGGCTGCGGTGCTTACCTTTGCCTGTAAGGAGCTTGACCTTGACTGGGAGGCTGGGAACTCAACAGAATGGTGTACTTGAAAGGTCACTGATTGCCGAAGCAAGTGGTGATGGCCTCTGTCCTCTGCAGAATTGGTGCTGCAGATTGTTGTCCTCATTTGAGTTATCCCCCATGAGACAAGGAGAAAAAGGAGATAGCAGGAGAAAGTTTCTTCAGCCTAATGATATTTTTCTGGGTGTCGGACTGTGGGAAACTTATCTGATCTATTTATAAACACATATACAATTTACCTTGACTTCTGGTGTAATATTTTTATAGTGCTTTGATTTTTAAGACAATTTTTTTTCTTTAACTTTGAATGGATAGATGGTCTACCAACAGATATAATTAGTTGGTATTGAAGAACCTTGGAGTCAATGATTCTCTCCTAAGTAGGCCAACAAGCTTTAAAATTCATGAACAGATTGTCTTCCTAATATCCTGAAAGGCATTGTTATATCCATATTACCTTGTGTGGTCTTTCAGCAGCTACCTTAGAATATAGTTTACTAGTGTGATGATTATAGAAATATAGCACACTGCAAAAATATCTCAGTGCATCTGATCCCTGTGAGGTTTCAAGTCTAGCTGATCATTTGATATCAAGTCAAATAAGAACGCATTGCTTTTATTTCTAGAGAACTAAGTAGGCTAGAGTACACTCAGGTTATTATGCTCAGTGTCTTCTGTTAATGGGAATGTTAAATTTGGGCGTGTGGGTTTTCAAATTTCAAATATAGGCTGTGAGCCTGCCTTTTAAACTTACCTTTGGGTTAAGGCTCTGAGTGGATTTGGTAGTCAGAAGGAAGAAAGGGTGTTCCACGTGTGAATCTGCTTGTGTTCAGGTGGCTCTGGGTTGGTGGGCAGAGCTGTGAGCTTGGGAGATGTAGGCCCTTCCATAGACTGGCCCCAACCAGTCATCGATCACTGGCTGGCTGGCATAATCTTCAGGGTCAGTTTTGCCTTTTATAAGATAAAGTATTTTGTTCATCTCAAATGGTTGATTATAAGGAGAAGAAATATGAAAATGATTTTAAAGAATGACAAATGCTTTATAACTATAGCATATAGGTAATTAATCTATACTGTTTATTTTACATGTATGATTTCTCTATGGTGACTCTTTTTTTTACCTAGAACTGACGTGCACTCTAATAAAAGAATTGTACATGGTAGTAAACGCCAGGGCTCTCTGGAAGATGCGTTTTGGTTGCTTGGACACTTTGTTCCAGTTTTAAGAGTTCAGTTTTTGAAAAAACTGGGATGGGATATATGATCAACTTAATTTTAACATTTTCAATGTTACGGAAAAATGTTTTCCAAACAAAATAATAAGAGTAATTTTGTGGTTTGTATAGCACTTAGTAACTGGGCAATGTTTAGCCACATAAGCTAAGAAGCATCATTTCTCTGCAGAAGCTAATGATTAGGTGACCGCAGGGGTAGCATTTCCCTATCATTTCAGTACCCACAGTTGTAGAAGCAAACAAAGCCTCTAACACAGCTGGGATTGCCTTCTTGCTCCTTATGGGCCCTGGCAACCATTCTGATATTAGATAAACCCAGAGAGCCCTTTGAATCAAAAGCTTCTGACCTTGAGTTTGTAACCAGAGTGCTTGGGGCAAGGCGAGTGCCCTGCTTACGCACAGCCCCTCCTCAGCAGGCTGCCAGTGCGTTCTGGTTATTTATACCCACAGGGTGTTGGACCAATAAAGGTCGCAAGTCTGGTGTTCTATTCTGAGTGTAGCTGATATTTCTACCTTATGATTTCCTTGTGGTTTATTTGTGCAGCGTCTGGATGGTTCCATAAAGGGAGAAATCCGAAAACAGGCACTGGACCACTTCAATGCCGATGGGTCTGAGGTACACTATGCGTGATTTTATTATTGGGGCAACTTGGGTTCTGTATCAGCAAGAAAGAAAGCCTTTCTAGCTTCATGTATTTTGTTTCAGAAACAATTCACAGTGCAGTTCTCCTCTATGGAGAAGGGAATGAGAAATCACTAATATAAAAGATGCCTCTTTTAAGTTTCTTGTCACTCGGAAAAAGCACGTATATGCTTGTTTATCTCCTTTGGTGTAGATTAATGACAGTGTCGTCTGATTCCAACTGTGTCTTCCCTGGTGACTTCCAGATACCAAATTTCTGGGCCTGGGAGGGATGGCCAATAGGATTAATTTTGACACTTATGTTAGATCAGAAGGTTCTGATCTGTAATTTTGTGGTTACTTAGAGTCTGGAAAAGTATGTTTGCCGTGTCCCAAATTTGTTAGACCCTGGTACAGTGTGGCTTAATTAATGTTCTTGCTTTGGCTAACAGCAACATTTCATTAAGTGTCCAGCTTGAATGTGACAGGACAGAGTGTTTTATTCTTAAGACACAGAGTGAAGAGCCATTTAGGACAAATTAGAAACCGCGGTACTGTTGTAGCTTGTGTGTATCAAACTGCTAAGTACCATTGGACTTGAGGGAAGTGGGGAGAAGAGGTTCAATGTAGGTGATGCTGTAGCAGTGTGTAGAGGGAAGGGAAGCAGCAGAAAGATCCAGAAGTCAGCCTCAGTGTTCTGGAGAGAACGTTAAGACTTCTGCATCTGGCCGCTGTTTTGTACTGATAGAACAGATTTGACTTTCTGCTTTTTGAGGAGTTTCACACTCTTAATATCTGCCTGAATGGTATGCCTTCTGCCTCCAGAATTGCACGTAGCATAGTCCTAGTGTAATGATACTATATTCTACCTGCTTCTTTAGCCTGACATCTTAGTTCTCCTTGAGGAGCTTTGGGCACTAATGTCTTCAGAACCAAGGCTCTGAGTAGTTCAGGAGAAGAGGAATTGAAGCACTGAAAACATGGATAATCATCTAATTCCCATTCCTCCTTTCTTTCCTCCCTGTTTCCTCAACTGTACAATCACGGTAATCCCAATACCTACTTCATAGTACTGCTGTGAGGATTGAGTGCGGTAACCAACATACAGCACTGAGCACATTGCCTGCCACATAGTAAGCACTCAGTAAATGTCAGCTCCTTTTCTTACTTAGTGTGTGTTGACATTGGTTTTGTGTTCTCTGCTCTTAGTTTAAAAAATAGTATGAGTTGAATGTTTCATATTGTCCTTTCTCAGAAAACAGCTGAACTTTATTTTTAACTGGTTCTCAGTTGATCCCCCTGCCTCGTGGCTATATAGAGAATTCAAGTTGTCTACCATTTTCTTTAAAATTAAATACTTTGTTCTTGGGGGAAATATTATATGTACATTTTAAAAAATTTAGAAGCTGGTGAAGAATACCATGTAAAATTATACAAAACTTCCATTCTAGAGATAACTTGCTACTCACATTATTTGGGTGTGTTTCAATTCATACTGGGTGAAACCATGTATTTATTTCTTTGTATGTTTACCTCATTGGGACCATGCTACATGTAGTACTGTTTTCACCTTTCAGCCAATATTATACTCGGCATTTTCTCCATGTCATTAAATACGTATTTCTACAAATTTTCATTTCTGATATTTTATTATGCCTGTACCATTATTTGTTTAAGCATTTTGTGGTTGGATGTTTAGGTAAGAGGATCTGAGCATTTTAAAAAGATATTTGATAAATTTTGCTGAATTGCGTTCCCCATACAGTTTATATTCATACTATTTAAGTATGAATATTTCCATTTTCACCTCACCCTGAGCAGCACTGAGTGTCATAATTGTCAACCTTTGTCAATGTGTTAATAGACACAAATAATATCTTCTTATAATTCATATTGTCTTTGATAAGGAGTGACATTGAAAATGGCTTAAATGACCATTCAGAGCCCAGGTTAACATAACTCAGACTACCAGTTTTGGAGTGCCACTTCTCTGCCTGAACGGTGGCAGCCCTGACATACATGATCAAATTTCCTGAAAAGAGGAGTCTGGCTTCTTTTTTGTGGCTCATGCAGTTTATTGTCCACCTCCTGCCCAACGTCTTTCTGAGCACTCAGGTGCAGGGGTACCGCGCCTGCCCAGTCTCTCTGTTGTCATTGCTGTGGACTAGACTGTGTCAGTGCCTGGGCCTTTCCCACATGTGACTCTTCAGCCACACTCACTCTGGGTTTCTCTATGCATGTTCTGTGGTGGTTGAGGCTCCTTTTTGCCTCACTAGTTCCATCCTGTGGTCTGTGAGTGCAGTGTTTCGTGTTCCTCTCCAGCCTATCAAAGGGATAAACATTGATAATCCATAATGCAGCTAGCTCCCTTGTGTGTCCTGACTGCTTTCCATGGCAAAATCTACCTATCCCCAGAAAGTCAGTATCTAGACAGCTTGTTGGAATGAATAAGTTTGACTGGGTTTTGTTAATGCTTGTTTTATAGTAGTTTTAGCCAGGTGAGAACACTAATTCTTTTGATTTTGTTGCCTTACCAGATCCCGCTTGACTGCTTAGTTCATTGCACTGATTCTTATCTCTTAATCAAATGAAAATTCACTCTGCCATCAAGTCCCTGACATTCTTTTAGCCTCCATAAAGTTTGTCCATCACATCTCACTTTTCTTCACACCTTGCAGGGGTTTCCAGGTGTCAGGGCTTATTGGACTGTGAGACTGTTTCTGAGAAGGCCACTGCATAAAGTAGTATATTGCATTGTGTACAGGACTTCTGTTTCCTGCTCTCGACAAGGGCTGGTGGCCTGGGAATCAATTTGGCTTCAGCGGACACAGTCGTCATCTTTGACTCTGACTGGAACCCTCAGAACGACTTGCAGGCACAAGCCCGAGCTCATAGAATTGGTCAAAAGAAGCAGGTCAGTGGGGAGAGGCTTCTGGATATGGCTTGGGGGAGAGGGGAGGGCTTATGCATGATGTTTGCAAAATGCTTTCTTTCTTGTTTTGTTTCCATTTTCCCAAGGGTAGATGTCTGTTAAGTAGTGCAGAGAAGCTGTCTTTGGGGCTAAGATGAGAGCTATTCTCTTTCACCTTTGGAAAGGACATCACCAGTGTCTTTCTGGTTTTCCTTGTGAAAGATAAATGATGATGAGGCCTAGAACTGAACTTGTCCCTTCTATTTTTTATAATAGTATGGCTAAATATTTCTAACATTGTTCACGATGGTCTATGTTTGTTCTACATGACTAGTCTTAGCTCTGAGGTGTTTTGGAAAAGTAAAAGCTTGTTTCCCTCCTTTGTAAATCCTAGAGTCTGCGCAAGTGTTGGGTGACTCGTAAGTTTTGTATTCGGCCAAAGATTCAGGTTTGGTGAAGTAGATTATTCTTTAACAAGATTTTTATCACTAGAACAAGGCCATAATCACAGTTCCATTCCATAAAGGCAGTTTTATTTAAGAACATAATCTCCTGCAGATATTATTGAAAATACTGCATGTACTTAAGCTGTCTGCTTCGATGGATAGTTTGGAGTCATTTAGTAGAGGAACAGATCTGTTTTATTTCCCTTCTTGGTTTTAGACAGAGGTAACTTTATTTTTGTGTGTGATTAAGCAGAAGCATTTAACAGTTCCTTTTCCTACAGGTAAATATTTACCGCTTGGTGACAAAGGGGACCGTGGAAGAAGAGATCATAGAAAGGGCCAAAAAGAAGATGGTATTGGACCATCTGGTGATTCAGCGCATGGACACCACTGGCCGGACTGTCCTGGAAAACAACTCGGGAAGGTCCAAGTAAGTGCCAGAAAGTGGGAGAGGAAGCAGAGTCAGACTGAAGTTACATCATATTCGGTGTGATTCTTCTCATGGGATTTCGTACAACAGACACTAGTTCTTTACGTACCTGGAAAAGGCTAAGCCAAGACTACAAGCAAGATGGCATTTTCATTTTATTTTGTTCCCCACTGCACCCCCCTTTTTTTTGCCTACCAATCCTCTGCCTTTGTGCTCTCTCTCTCTCAAGATTTCTTTTCCTACCCTCCCTTTGCCTTTTGCTTTTGGCTCTGTGTGTGATGAGACATAGCAGCAGTGGCAGCAACTGTGTGCTCTCCATTAGGCTTTCATCTTGGCACAATGTGTCTTGGGGTTTTTCTGTGGAAAAATTGAATGGGCAGCGAACTGTTTTCTTATTATTGGCAAAAATGTTTGTGTGGAGATTTTTTTTTTTTTTCTATTGAAACAGAAGGGTATAGAAGGAGAATAGTCAGGTTCCAATTGGCTTTATTTGGAAGCACAGCTGTTTTTCTTGGAGAATTTACATTTTTAACCAGATTGTTGAGTGTCAGTCCTGTAGCTTGTGTTGCAGGTGAAATCAAATGAGCCCCCTACCAAAGTAGAATATTTTCAGACAGTTTTCCACTAAAGAGGAACCTGGGTGGAAGAAGCTTGGTTCTTTTACTTTGGACCAGCTGTGAGGAGGTTGAAAATTCTTGGCGAATGATAACTTTGAGTCACGAAATAGAGAGAACTCTGTTACGTTGCTTCTCTCACTTACCTATGAAATAGATGAGCCAAAAAGAAAATAACTGATTTCCTAGTCTTCTGCTGGGTTCTTTTTACCACTGCAGACTCATTCTGTAGATTTTTTTAAAAAAAATGAAATATATGAGAGATAATTTTGCTTGTGGCAGAATGTGTATTTTCACCAGTAATTTGACCCCTTTATGAAGGATAGCTACGTAGTTAGGTAGGTGGTAGAGCCGCGTAGAAGCTACTCGATGTTCCCAGGAGATCACAATGACATATTGCTTTTACAGTTCGAACCCGTTTAATAAAGAAGAGCTGACAGCCATTTTGAAATTTGGGGCAGAGGATCTCTTCAAAGAACTAGAAGGGGAGGAGTCAGAGCCTCAGGTAATTATTAACAGTGAAGAAAAAGATTTTTCATGACAAGTATCTGTGAAAGTCTAAATTTGGGAGCAGATCGTGACTCTGTTATGTAGGCTTTTACAAAGAAACGGTCATTACGTGAAGGAAGTGGTTATTTGTTTTTTGTTTTTTCTCTCGTAGAACTCAAAGCTTTTACTTAACAGTGAATAGGAAAGAATGAGAAAAGAATTTGAGGATTCTGTCCTTGGTCTTTTTTTATTCCAATTTTATTTCTTATAATTTCTGAAGTTTCACCTTACGTGTATAAATAATAGTTTGAAACACTAGAGGTAAAGGATATAAAGCTGAGACTGTAGGAGAAAATAAGAAATGGAATATCAGAAAAGGGAGTTGGTTTATTTGCCCCAAACCTTTTCAGTTAAGTGCTGACCACTGTTGCTTTTTTACCATACTTGTGTTGCTGCTCTTCTTTTCAGGAAATGGATATAGATGAAATTTTGCGCTTGGCTGAAACCAGAGAGAATGAAGTGTCAACAAGTGCCACAGATGAGCTCCTGTCACAATTTAAGGTATGGAAGGCCTTGTGGGCAGAGAAGCTGAGGAGGTTTCCCAAGATCACACATACATGGAGTTGTGATTACATCCTAGGCAGGTGGTCTGGCCTGCAGTCTGGCCCGTAACCACTATGCCACCCTTAGAAAAGTTCATTTTCCAACTGCATGAACCACTGATGTATGTATATGCAATATGGGTATTTACATCGATTGATATCATTTTCATCTGGCGGTTTTAAGACACGGATCTATAGTAATTACACTGTTTAAGAGATTGGTCAGATGAATTATTTTATGAAATAAAGAAATTAAATTTTCAATCTCAGAAATTACATCTCTTACTTTGTCATAGAATTTAAAAACTCTGATTGTGAGGATCATTATATATATATATATATATATATATATATATATATATATATATATATATATACACACATATACACACACACACACATACATGTTGGAAGTTAGAGTTAATTCTGTCCAAAAGTCATGAAATTCTGACTTTGCTGATAGCTCCAATGACATTGAGAAAGGGAACCTCCAAAAGCCCTTTGGTACTTCATCACACTTGTGAAATCCAGGTGGGAAGGGACACAAAGAAGGTGGAGCCTAGGCCTGGGGCCTGCCCACCGCTGCACAGAGCTGGCGGTTATTTCTGTGTCGTCACAATCTTGAGTGTGAAATGCACGCACGTAGATGGTTTTCTTTTTGGGATACATAGTGTTTGAGTGCAATAGAAACTCGATATTAAATATTTTTTATAAAGTAAATGGAGTATTCATCCAGGTGTGATGGAACTTTTTGCGTTTTACATTCTCATTTTCATTCCTCAAACTGAAGATGTACATTTCAAGCAATGAAATTATTACATACCTTTATCTTCTGTACTTTTGATAGGGAGGAAACAAATTGGCCAGATGATAGCTAATGCTTTGAGTTAGGCATGAGTTCAAGTGAGCCCTGTTCAGTAACCATTTATAATTTATGCTGAATTCATAATGGGATAGTATCAGGTACTCAGCATTTTGTAATCTTAATAAATCTAAAATTTTAATTAGCATATTTATTAGAAAATTATGATTTACTGACAGATCTTTCAATAAAAGTTAGGATTATATCTGTTGCCCTACTTTAAAATTTCTGATGAATTGACAATCTGGCAAGTTGATTTTGGGAGTGGTAAGAGAGAAATGAGTAGAAAATTAATTCTTTGATTATGTAATATTATAGGAGTCCTTGTATTAGTCATAGCATGCTATGTAGATTGAAAATGCTGTGTGAGTTGCTGTTTTAGTAGATGGTGTTTGGGAAATAGGGAAATGTCAGTTGTCCATTTGTTTTAAGGTTGCCAACTTCGCAACAATGGAAGATGAGGAAGAGCTGGAAGAGCGCCCTCACAAGGACTGGGATGAGATCATTCCAGAGGAGCAAAGGAAAAGGGTTGAGGAGGAGGAGCGACAGAAGGAGCTGGAAGAAATTTACATGTTGCCTCGAATTCGGAGTTCCACTAAAAAGGTGACCAAGTGAGATGAAAGATACACGTATCCTTATGCTCTGCAGGCTAATTGTTGAAGGCAGGGTTCCTGGACAGAGTTCAGGGAGCCTTGCTGAGGGGTATGGGAACCACGCAGGGCTCACACAGCATTCCTCTCTGCACATTGGCTCTGTGAGATGGCTAAACAGGATTTGAATTGGTCAGAAGTTGGCATTCATGTCGTTGAATTTAAAACCATTGAGCCTAATTGGCAAACCTCTTTTTTCCTTGAAGTGTTTGTGGCACTTGGTATAAATACCTGTAAGCGATCGTAGAAGTGTACTTCACAGCTTACAAGCACCAGCACAGACACTGTCTAATTTCATTTTTGCAGTAACACTGAAGTAGGTAATAGTTACTACCCAGTTTGTTGGAGATAATAGACTTGTGTTTATACAAGATCTTAGAAAATCAGTGTTTGTTAATAGTAGCTGCTATTTACTAAGAACTCACTGTGGGCCAGGCATAAGTTAGTGCATTTATACTTACTGGCCCATTTAATCCTTGTGAAAACCCTGATTGGAGGTGCTGTTCCCATTTTACAAATGGAAAACAAAGGCACAAAGAGGTCAAGTAACTTGCCCAAGGATGTCAACATGAATGTACAGATCTAAATATTTTTATCCTGTTTGCTTATTACGTTACAGTATGTTCCTGGAAGTGTGACTGTCCCAGCAGGTCTCCCTTCCTTATGTGACATCTGCCCCCTTATTATCAAAGTACTTAATCTGATCTGATGGCAAGTTCTGAGTACCAAGAAATTAAGATGGGCTGGTCTTTGTCCTCAGACCTCTTGGACCCAGCACTTGCTACAATGTAACTTTGCCTTTTTAGGCTCAGACAAATGACAGTGACTCTGACACCGAGTCTAAGAGGCAGGCCCAGAGGTCCTCTGCCTCTGAGAGCGAGACAGACGACTCCGATGATGACAAGAAGCCAAAGCGGAGAGGGCGGCCCCGGAGCGTGCGGAAGGACCTTGTGGAGGGGTTTACTGATGCAGAGATCCGCAGGTTGGTGGGGGCCCTGCTCGCACTGGGGCTTGTTTGGAAGGGCATGCCCTTGGTCTTGGGCTGACTGGACCCCTGATAGACAGGGAGGGCAGAGGCAAGTACCAACAAGAAAGGCAAGATTGAGTCATACACCACCCCACAAATGCTGATCTGTTTCAATATTATTTTGAAATAAATGCCAAATGTCACATACTCCTTCAGACTTAAAAGAATTCCGTGTATATCAAGGAGAAATGGAGAGTTCAGAAATAGGCTCAGGTTCACTTTGACACATAACACCTTCCTAATCCTTATATCCATGCTGTTCTTTTCCTGTTTTTTAGCTGTTGTCCCATTCACTCTCATTTTCTTCAGTCACCTTGCCCTCTAGTTCTCACTGTGCCCATAGTATCTCTCCTTACACTGTTACCTAACCAGATTATTTAGCATGGGGACTTGTGGAAGGATAGGTTGGATTTTGGTTGGAGATAAGTTTGGGCAGAAAGAGTCAGCAGTTTCCAAAATAGTTTTGCCTAAGAAGCTTTAAATCATATATTTACTGTACTTTGTCATATTCCCCAGACTATTTGAGGCAGTCCTAAAAATCATGTAGTTGTATTATTGACAAAAAAATAATGAAAAATATCGCAGTATGAAATTGAAAGTAACAGCAGTGGCTCAATAGACCATTTAACCATTTGGGGGTTTTTAATCACATGACTTGTGGTGATTAGATCATTTATTATAAAACCTGTACCTTGTAAAAAAGGTAATGTGAAAGTCATCATTCTCAGCTGTGTCCCTAAGTAGTTGCATGATCAGTTGCTGAGAATAAAGTTGATCTTCACTTTGAATAGATTCTCAGTACTCTTCTTTTAAATTGGCCGTTTTCAAAGGTTTTTATTGAATGCTTGTTGTAAAGATTGTGTAGCCCATACTGTATCACAGGATATAGCTGTATTAACATAGCTAAAGTCTCCATGTTTTAATATGTGTTTTATGGATCACCTTCTTAGGTTCATCAAGGCCTATAAGAAGTTTGGTCTCCCTCTTGAACGGTAAGCTTTGTAATAGTTCCTCATCTACCTCTCTCTCACTTTTGTATTTGTCAGTTTCTTCCTCTGGTACTGTTTCTGTTCAGGGTCTGGCACCTTTTGAGGGCCTGACTTTTCGACAGTAATGTATTCATACGCTCCATATGACTTAGAGATCAACGAAACCTGTCATGGAAGTACCTGTCTGTTCTTTGCTTCTCAGAGAACATTGCAGGGAATGACGGGAGGAAAGTGGGCACCAGGGAAGCAAACTAGTGTAAAACAGTCTCCTGGCACTTGCCTGCCACCACTGTCAGACAGCACATAGCAGGGACAGTAGGTAGCAGGGACAACAGAACCCTTTCCTACTTTCTTTTGCAGTTACTTTATGGACTGTTTGAAGGCACAGTTCTTCATGATGAAAGATGAGTAATGCAACCCTCAGTCAGTGTCGCAGGGTCCTTGGAATAGCTGATTAAGGAATGTAGAGAAACGTGTCTTTGCAGGAGTAAGCATATATAAGACCACATGGTATCTCATGTGACACTAGAGGGCACGGCCTGGCCGAACCCCTATATTTCTTTGTAGGAGCAAGTTTATAAGAGACCAAGTGGTATTTCACGTGACATTAGGAAAGTGGGTACAGTGCCTTGAAGTGTCCCCGTATTTGTCTGTCCTCAGGCTGGAGTGCATAGCACGTGATGCTGAGCTGGTGGATAAGTCTGTGGCAGATCTGAAGCGCCTGGGGGAGCTGATCCACAACAGCTGTGTGTCAGCAATGCAGGAATATGAGGAGCAGCTCAAAGAAAATGCCAGCGAGGGTAAGTCAGCAAGTCACGGGGACGGCTCTGGCGGCTGGGGTAAGTGTTCTGGCCTGGGAGGCAGCCGGTTTACCCGGAATCTCGGTTCTGTCATTTCTTAGCTGCAAGACCTGAGACGAGTGGTAACCTCTCACCAGTCTCATTTGGAAAATGGAGTAATCGTACCTACCTCAGAGGTTTGGATGATTACTTGAATACTCCATCCATGCAAAGTGGTTAGCGTACTCTCTGGCTTGCAGTATTAGCTGTTAATCATTAAGTGTGCTTTGGGATTTTCTTTTGAAGGTTTTTACTGAAGTAATAGAATTTAAAATTATCTTAAATATAGTAAAAAACAAAACAAAAAACAACACTTTTTACATGTTTTCTTTTTTGTAAAAGAAACTTAAAAGTGTGTGCACTGTGATGCAAATATGTGCTTTTATAGTACCCATAATACCTCCAAACATAAACCTTAAGATTTTCCTCATATATCCAATTTTATTTTTTCTATATAGCTACTGTATGTCTGAATGCCATTCATTAAAAATGGTTCATCTTTTCTTCACTGCCTGTTTTTTTTAAAGAATGTCATAATGTATTATGGATATATAACATTAATATCCTGTTAAGGAGCATGCAGCTTCCCAGTCCTTTGCTTTATAGCGTTGTGGTCAATGATTGTGTAATGTATGCCTTCTCATCAGCATTGCATGAGTGTGTTCTCTTAGTCTTACCAACATAATACTTTCAAATTTTTTATTTTCCTCAGCCTGATAGGTTAAAAATAACATGTGTATATATTTAATTTGCATTTCTATTACCAGTGAGGTTGAGTATGTTTTGCATCTTTAGGAACCACTTGAATTTCCTTCTCTGTGAATTGTGCCTTTATCCTTGGCCCATTCTCCTACTGCAGTCCAGGAAACTGAGACCCAGAGAAGTTAATAACTAGAAGTGAGAGGGCAAAGGGGCTCATTCGTGCAGATTTGGAAACACATCCCAGATTTCTGATGCTCAGAGCAGGGCCTTGCCCATTTTATATTTTCTTCTCCGGCTCTGTTTAGTGTTGTCAGAAATTGCATTTGCCAGTGAAATTCTAGTGGATTACACAAGAATCCCTAAAATTGTCTGTGATTTTAAGAGCAATTTCATCGACTTGCATGTTTTAAAAAAATGAAATCCTTTCCCAGACTCTGAACCATCCATTCCTCTTATAGATAAGTGTCATTGTCTCTTGGATTCCACCTTCCACCCTGTGGTTCCAGTTGACTGGGTTTCCTTTTTTACTTCTGTGTTCATTTTAATTTGAAACTAGGGCCAGGGTAGTCTTTCCATGACATCTTTAGTTCATACCATTTCAAATGTGTAAGGTATGAACTTGATCTCATACTTTTTTAGTAGAGAAGGTTATCATTAAAACTCTTTTAAAAACTGTTAATGCGATAGTTAGAAAAACAAAAGGAAAAAACTTGACTAATAATACTCCTTCAGAATGTTTTTTTGTTAATTTTATTAATTTTAGAACCAAAGTATAAAACAAACAGGAAGTAATATAATTAAAAACACTAATAAAGTAAAACCTCTGATTTTTGAAAAACAGTTTAGAGATTCTTTTACAAATAATAATTGAGAAGAATTCTTTTGCCTTATAGGCTATCTCTTTGGATTAAAATAAGATAATATTTTGAGGGAGTAAGCATTCAGGGTTTGCTGAGATGGAGTCTTTGTGGAACTTTGCAAATTATTGTTTAACTAACGTGAAACTGATATTTTTTTTTAGGGAAAGGACCAGGGAAAAAGAGAGGCCCCACAATCAAGATATCCGGGGTTCAGGTTAATGTGAAATCCATTATACAGCATGAAGAAGAGTTTGAGATGCTGCATAAATCTATCCCTGTGGACCCTGAAGAGAAAAAAAAGTAAGTATGTTATCATGCATGGGTGGCTGTAGCCTGAGAAAGGAGACTTGAAGTTAGTTAGGCAGCGTTTCCATCGTCTTTGCTTCACTCTATCATAATGCTTTGTCCAAGTTCATTTGTTCCAGTGTCCTACTGTGTTTGAACTCCCTTCAGGTACTGCTTAACCTGCCGGGTCAAAGCTGCGCATTTCGATGTGGAGTGGGGCGTGGAGGACGATTCTCGCCTCCTGCTGGGAATTTATGAGCACGGCTATGGGAACTGGGAGCTAATTAAAACGGACCCAGAGCTTAAGTTAACTGACAAAGTAAGTAACTCTGTGATGCTGGAGAGTCCTAGGTTTGTTCATATTTTTATATTGATTACTTATTAACTATTTTCCGGGGGGCATCAAATTGGAAATTAGTACACTAGTAAATTCCTGGGATTTCTTTATCCTTGGAAGCAGTACCATCTTCAGTGGTCTGTGGTGCACTGTTTTGTAGATGAGGATAAGAGCCAGGTAAAATTTTTGGGAAATTAGAGGAGAAATCTTAAAATTCTGATTTTTATGATAGGTCAATCTCATTGCAACAAATACCAGGGTACGATTCTTAATAATAATGAAAGCACTTCTCAGCCTTAGTTGTTGGCCCTTGGTTTGAAACTGTCTTTGAAGCAGCCGTGTTTCAGTTCCGCATTCAAAGGAAGCATGAGCCACACCTTGGTGTTTTTTGTAATGGAATCAAACATTGGCTGTACTTCTCCCACCAAATCGAGCCTCCCACCCTTGCCACAAATCGGGCTCCCAGGCAGTCAGGCCGTGCTCAGAGCTGTAAGCAGGGAGAGCTGGCTCACATTTTAGTGGATGTGCTCCTGGCAGGGCTTTTCCTGGCGCGTCAAACAATGCTGATGCCATGTGCGATGTTCTGAGAGGGTGACAGCACCCTGCCATAAGCACTGAGAGGTCCCACTGTGGTAGCAGGGACGCATCCTGTCCTGGCATAGCCCAGTGCTGTCCGGCAATGCTCTAAGAAGCATTTTCAATCTAAAACGAAGCTTTAACCTAGCTCCAGGGATTCCCTGCTCCTGGAAGGAGGAAATCCACGACGGCTGGGATGCTCTAGCAGATGAAGCCAACAAGCCCCTCCTACCTGAGTTGTTCTACCCTGTTAACAGCACAGGTAGGAGCCAGTGGGAGAGCTGGATTTCTCCATCCCATTTTGTAAAACGAGAACGGCTCATGAGGGATTTGCAGTGACTGGGAGCCATGGACATGAGATAGGATCTGAGGCTGAGTCTGTACTTGGGGCGGGCGGGGAGGGAAAGGACCGCTCAGGTCTTCATTGTCTCTGTTGATCCTGATCCACTAACCGGGACGCGGGTGGTGGCGGGCGCTTCTCTTCTTTCCTGTTGAAGATTCTGCCTGTGGAGATGGATAAGAAGCCTCAGGGAAAGCAGCTGCAGACCCGAGCAGACTACCTGCTGAAGCTGCTCAGGAAGAGTCTGGAGAAGAAGGGGGCTGTGTCGGGCGGGGAGGAGGTGAGTGTGTCGTCAGCTGCATCCTGTCCGGGCGCTGCGCACAAGGGTGCCTTCTTGTAGTTGCGTGATGCTCTTGAGATTCCAGCAGTGAGGGTTGGCTGGGAATGATAGAAACATCCTTTTAACTGCTGACCTAAGCATGTTGGCACCTCTCTTGCAAACCCATTCTCTTCAGATATTGCCTCAAAATAGTCATTATCTGTCCTAGTGCCACTGGCCCACACATACTGTTGCTGTTTCTTTATGTGGCTTCCTCAGTTGTGGAACACGGTTCTGGTAACTGCACGGAGACCACTGGGTCTGCCCGTTGTTAGAGCTGAGTCTGGGCTGCTAGTAACAGCAGGGCCAGGGAGCAGATGGATAATTGGAATCCACAGCTAACTCAGCAATGGGGCCTCCGTCATGATGGCCTTACCTACTCAGTGAAAAATGCCATCCTTGTTGCTAATGAATTCTGCTGAGCTTTAGCGCCTTTAATTTCCCCAACTTTTCATTTCAGTTCAGACCTAGAAAGATGGGAATCACAGTTAGAACATACAGTAAATAATATCTGGTACTATTTCCTTAAGTGATCTAGAACTCTGCCACTTGCATTAATTTCCCTGTATTATGAACAGAAGAAATTTTAGGAAAAAGATCACCCTAAACCTGTACCTTGCCCTTTTTTTCATAAGTGATGTCATTCTCCAGGTAATACATTGAGTATATACCATAAGTTAGGCTCTGGAGGGACGAATTAGACTATATTATATTTGCATTAGGTTACTGTATCATCTTTGAGTCAGTAAACTCCTTTTCCTTATTTTTAGATATAACACACTACTGGGGTTTTTTTTTTAAGTTACTATTATTTTCTTTTATATATTATTCTTATTTACATCTTTGTATATACAGTGTTTTTCCCTTTTTTGAATAATATCTTCAGGATGAATTCCAAAGATTGGAATTGGTAGTTTCAAGGATGTGGGTGTTTACATGTTGTGTGGGATATATATAAAGCCTACAGTCAGTCGTGTGTGTGTGTGTGTGTGTGTGTGTGTGTGTGTGTTTCCCTGGTAAAATTTGTTACACTCCTGAATTTCCTCTGAATTTTCTTGTCTGAATTATAGAGCTGCTACTGTTTAAGAGTCATTAAGCTATTTGGCCGTGTTTTTGAGAGACTTGATTTGTAGTTTTGTCATCATTTTCTCTCCCATTTGAGGCCAAATTAAAAAAGCGGAAGCCTCGAGTAAAGAAGGAAAACAAAGCACCCAGGCTGAAAGATGAGCATGGCATTGACTTTTCATCTCCTAGACACTCGGACAATCCATCAGAGGAGGGAGAAGTAAAGGTATGACTCAGTTTCAGTTGAGGGTTATGTTGTAAGCAACATCTGTAATGCAAATTGGTGTAAAAACTTTCGAAATGTGTTTGGTTAAATGCCGAGCAGATGAAATGGAGTAGAATGTATATGTCTTTGCTGAACCTGTGAGAGATGTGGTTGTCGGTTAGAAGTCAGCAATTGCAAATTCACAGGTAATGGAAGAAAATGAAGGGAACCATGCAGTTTTTAATGACAAGTGGCATTTGACACTGAGCCTCATGGTTGGGAGCGATAGGGAGTGGTGGGGATTGTGGTTAACCAGGAGGCTCACATTACAGGGCACAGCTGCCTTGTCGCCCAGTTTGTTGTTGGGCCAAGCAGATCTCATCTGTGGATCAGGTTTGGCCCAAGGCTCGCCAGTTTGTAATCTCTGGTCTAAGCAAAGGGAAGAGTAAACTCTTCAGTGAATGACAGGCTAATGGTTTTTATTTCATTACTCTGCAAGTATAATTGTGCTTTGAGATTAGCTCCAAGAGGATCAGCAGTGGGTATAGGGGCTAGCATGAATCTCAGTCATGCATATGTGAATTCAAACACTAGCAACCTCACCAGTTCCAAGCTGACAGGTATAATCTCTTTGGTCCTCAGTTTTTCCAGTCTGTGAAATTGGAATGATAATGCTTATATTGAAGGGTTGCTGTGAGAATTACAGGAGTTATATACAAGAGTTTAGAATTGTGTGAGTCCTTTAAGGCTATGTGCTCGTGAAGACACAGTGATGAACCATTGCGGGCAGGGCTTCCTTCTCCAGAAAGTAAATGGGTAGATGGAAAGTCTGTGGTCATGGCTCATAGCCCTGTTTGTCTTCTAGGATGATGGCTTAGAAAAAAGTCCAATGAAAAAGAAACAGAAGAAAAAAGAGAACAAGGAGAACAAGGAGAAACAGATGAGTTCTAGGAAAGACAAAGAAGGGGACAAGGAAAGGAAGAAGTCAAAAGACAAGAAAGAGAAGGTATCAGTATCATTCTGTTTACTGAGATACTCGTGGCCTCAGAAATTCCCTTCTAGAATTTGGAAATAGAATGGGGTTCAAGAGCCCTGAAATGATTGTCTTTTTTATGGGAATATCCACGAAGGGAGGATGGAGCTGTCAGAGTGAGGCCTGCACCTCTTCCCTCAGAGAGACGGGAACATGCAAGTTTGGGGTGTTCTCACACTCTTTCACATATTTCAGAGGACTGTTCAAATGAGATAGGACAGGTGAGAGAAATCGCCGTTTACAGGTGACTACTTGAAACATGTTCTCAGGTTCATGGCAGAAGAATGCCGTCCACAGACACATTTGAATAGTCAGAGGGTTTAGGCTTCAAACCACATACTCTTAATTAAGAGTTAAGCTTTTGGAATAGAAATCGGCGAAAAGCCCTGTTATTTTATAATCTTCACTTTGGGGATTTGATGAAGTTAATTCCAAACCACAGAATTCTGATACACGGTTGCATGTATTCTTGCTGACTTGTGATGAAATTATTTTGCAATTAATCCTTGTTATGAAAACCTACAAAAAACTGCTGTCATTCCCCATCCAGTTGTAACTTGAGTAGATTTTTGGGGGAGTACCTTTGGAACTTTTGTCTTAGGCATATAAGAACAAGTATAAAATAAAAATTCAGACCAGGCGGTTTGGGTAGCTTTTTCTCCCCACTTAGCAGTATATCACAGACAACTTCCCAAGTGAATAAATATAGGTTAAAATTTTAATAGATTAGAAAGATTCTGTTTGGCTATAATAGGTTGGAAGCAATTTATATCTGTCATACTGAAATTGCTTTCAAATTTCTAATGTTATAACTGTCCTGTGACAGATATCTTTGTGTTTGTACTTCCACAGAAAGATACTTTTCTTAAAGTTAAATATTTTAAAAAATCACAAAATACAATTTCATAAGCATGTACTTCTACTGCATATTCTGTAATCATAAACAAAGCATAGCATCGTTCCATGTTTTGGAATGTTCACATGTGATGTTGTTAAAATCTCTCTACATATATTTTATCTCCATCCTTCTGCAGCCTTTCATAATTTTAATCATTTACAAGTGTTTTCATTAATACATATTCCCAGATCAAAGTGTATACTGATTTATAAGCTGTTAATAAAAATTGCTACATAATACTGTACAAAGTCTTTGCCAATTCACACGCTTAAGCTCTTAATGATGTTTTTGTGCATGTTATGGGTGAAGGAATAGAAGCTAAAATAACATTGATGGAGCTGAAATTATAGTTGGGTGCATATAGAGACAGAGGTGGGAATGATGTAATCATATGGGTTTGGCTTCATGATGTTCCAGAGGACGTTATTTAACCTTTTTTATAAACTGAGGCTGTCGTATTTACTAGCTGTAGTGATGCGACATCGGTAAGAAGTCCAGATTATAGGCAGGATTGCACAAATGACAATGACTCCTATAACTCTTTTTTTAAAAGCCTAAAGGTGGTGAAGCCAAATCTTCGAGTAAATCAAAGCGATCTCAGGGCCCTGTCCATATTACAGCAGGAAGTGAACCTGTCCCCATTGGCGAGGATGAGGATGATGACCTGGACCAGGAGACGTTCAGCATAGTAAGTTGGAAACCAAGGGACGCCGGTGTCTGCAGCCACAGTGCTCATTGTGGCTCTGCCTTCCCCAGGCCAACCACACAGACTCACTTGTTCTGAGCCTCAGTATGGAAACACATTGCTTCTAATAGTTACAGACCTTATGCTCTGCACCAGGCTGATAGGTAGAGATGGGCATACTCTCCTTCTGGTGATAAAGAGTTTTAGGGAATGGCTTTCATGTCCTGTGATCCTAGTCAGCCTGCAGGGGTCCTTAGCA
Source organism: Lyroderma lyra (assembly GCA_004026885.1). NCBI lineage: Eukaryota > Metazoa > Chordata > Mammalia > Chiroptera > Megadermatidae > Lyroderma > Lyroderma lyra. The sequence goes on from PVJL010000677.1 coordinate 55,229, forward strand.
TGTTTGGAAAACAGAAGTGTTCACTGAGCCAACGTTTATTGAACACTTTCTATGTGTAGCCCCTGGAGTTACAATGTTGAGCAGATAACTGTTTCTGTCATTATGGAGTTTATATCTGAATAGGGGAGGTAGTCAGGATAACTCCACAAGTCACGTTTGTGCTACTGTAGTGGTGCTAAGGAGAAAGACCAGATACTGCAAAGATGCTGTGAGCAGGGGGTTTGATCCAGTTGGCATATCAGAGAGGTGCGTTTAAGGAAGTGATGCTGGAATTGGGTTCTGAGGGAAGAGGGAAAATGTAACAGGAAAAGGGGAGGGAAGAACATGCCAAGGCAGGGGAGTAGTGGCACACATAGGAGCCATGCAGCCAGACCGGGTACGGGGAGTTGTGGGGGTTTCAGAGGCCACTGTGGCCAGAGAGGTAGGAGCGAGGGGACAGCATGACATGCAGTGGCGCTGGGGTCTTGGCTGAGTGAGTCAGAGTAGTGGTGAACAGGGTGTGTCGTATGTGCTTCCTTGTTGTGGCTAAGACGTGGCCTTGGATATGTGTCTGTTTCCCCATGTGAGACAAGGAAGGTAGTGGGGAGACCTAGAGGACTTGGAACTGTTCGATCCTGAAATTTTAGCTAGTTTGTTGTGATCGGAGGTTTTCAGACTAGGTCTGTAATTGTGCTTCTCATTTGACCTTCGTAATGGCTTTGTGAGATTGTCAGGCCCCTCTTGCAGATGAGGAAACAGCAGCATTTTCAGAGGCCAAGTCAGGTGTCTAGGGCCATCACTCTAAGCAGTGATGCTGGGGCGTGCACCTCACATTTCTCTGACTCGACACTGATACTTGTTGCACCTATCTTACCCACTTCTCCTCTGGTGGTTACATGACATGAGGGTGGGCTCTATGCTCCCGGGGAATTTGGGGCACAGTAAAGCAAAGGAGACATCTTTACTGCACATGTTTTATGTCTCTCCCCTTGGTCTGTTCCAGTGCAAAGAGAGGATGAGGCCTGTGAAAAAGGCACTGAAACAGCTGGACAAACCCGACAAGGGGCTCAACGTGCAGGAGCAGCTGGAGCACACCCGGAACTGCCTGCTGAAGATTGGAGACCGCATAGCCGAGTGCCTTAAAGCCTACTCAGACCAGGAGCACATCAAGCTCTGGAGGAGGTAACCGCCTGGGCCTTGGCTTCTTGACTGGAGAGTGTGTGTGGGGTTCTGCTTTTGTTTTATAAGATAAGACACAACCACCCCAAAAAAATATTTCCTCAAGAAAAGCCATCTTTTGGCAACATACCTGCAGGCTTCCGTTTTATTCTCCTGAAATAGGCCATTCTGCTGACACCAGTCTTTTTGAGTGTATTGGGCGATGTCATTATTTTGTAAGACAAAGACAGTGATTCTGGATTTGCTGGCCTATCCTTAGAAAAAAGGCTCAGTCTTAAACCTGGAAGGGCTAGAGGTTCATCTAGTTTCACTATATCCATATCAAGTTGATACTCAGATATAATATAGTAACTAATTGGTTAGCTCTCCAGTAACAAATGAGAGGAAACAGATTAAAACCCTCCAAACTGTGCATTGTCCATTCTCATTAATTGAATTAACTCTAGCAGTGATTTGGATTAATACAGTTAATCTAGACCTTCAGTTTGTTGGGTATCATGACATCTATCTATCTAATAATTTGCATAAGTACTTGATATTTTAAGAAAAGGTGAATTTCTCCAAGACACTTGTAACATTAATCTCTTTCCATAATCCACAGATAAACTTTAACCACATATACTTCACGGTTAGCGTAACTTTCTTTGTACCAAACCAGCCTCAGTGGATTGGTTTTGGAGTGAAAAACAGATTTAAGAAAACCTTCTGTCATGATGCTATCCACAGTGTGTTTCACACCCATAAGAACTTAGACTGTAAAACGTCACTCTTCCCCTTATACTGTTACCAACTTCTTCCGTCCCTAGCCATCTGGCTTTCTTTTTACTGGTCTTAGTCCCTATTGGAAGACGACCTGGAAGGTCATCCCAGTACATAGACCCATAAACTGGCTTCCGGCTGTGTGCTAGGGCCTGTCTGGCTGGCCTCGGGAAGCTCCTGGGTCACCCCTGAGAAGCTGTCCACCATAAAGTGGCAGCTGAAGACCAGGCACAGTACGAGTTTCTAGGAGAAGGAAGCGTGTGTGGAAGAGCAGTCAGGAGGGTCTTCTGAGAGGTGGGCTGTACACTTGAGCTGGATGTAGGAGAGCAGAGTGGGCTTCAAAGAAGTCTGTTCCCAAGCTTCAGCAAAGGCTTGAAAGTGGGACCGTCAGGGGACTGCAAGGCTTCTATAGTTAAGATGGCAGAAGCCCTGTTCTAGAAGGTCTTCATAAGAAAGTTAAATAAATGGGTTTCTACACGCCGCAGCAGGAGTGTGAGTTAGGGCGCACAAAACTCTCAAGAATGCATGTGAGTGTCACTCGTCTATTGTCTATCGGTCACTCCCCTGCTGACAGTCATGCCTGAGGGGGTGAGTGCAGTGGTGACAAGGCAGCAGCGCACAGGTTCCCTCCCTGAGTGTGGGACCCAGTCTGGGAGGAGGTCTGGTGGTGATGGGCTGCATGGTAGAGTCCAGGAAGGGTGGGAGTGGAGGGCTTCAGGGCTGCATCCTGGTGCCAGTGAGATGAGAGGGGCTGTAGCCGCGAGTCAGTGCCCTGGCCTCCAGCCCCCTCGGTCAAACTTGATTGACAGTAGCGTCTGGCAATGTATTGCTGATGCAAAGGCCTGAAAGGACATTTCTGGGACTTAATTTTTATACCTGGAGAGTTTTCCCCAGTGAAATTCAGTAGCTTGCCATCAATCAGAAGAGAAAAGAAAGTTAATTTTAAAATTCCACAATTTACCAGAACTATTTTTTTTCTTCTTTTAGGAACCTATGGATTTTTGTTTCCAAGTTTACAGAATTTGATGCTCGAAAATTACATAAGTTATATAAAATGGCTCATAAGAAAAGATCTCAAGAAGAGGAGGTAAAAATACAAATTTAATCCTAATTGATACCAACAGGATAAAACACAGTTCATAGAAAAATTCCTTAATTACTGTTTTTCCCTGGGGAGATGATCGTGGACTCATAGGTTGTTGGTATTAGAAGGGTCTCTGGGTCTGCTGCCTTACTAAGTCCAAGAGCAGGTGCAGGGGCCATCACGCTGGGCCCGTCTTGTTCAGTGTGTCCCTCCTCTTTGTTAGCTGTGCAATTTGTCCGCACGCTCCACTGGTAGTCAGCCCTGCAGTGAGGCCCAGTGGGTACAATCACTGACACATCGGTACCAGACAGTGTATAAATTCTGACAAGGGGTTGTCGTGTCCTGGAATCTTTTATTCACCAGTCCTTTTTTTCGTCCATAAGACACATGTCTTATTATAGCATATAAATATGGCTCCTGATAGGTAATAGTGTTGTGGGCAGAAAGTACTCTTTTGTGTTCTTTCCTGGGCCATGTGAACAGGGTGTTCTAATTGCCGACGTGAAGGAGCAGACGTGAGAAGGGGCCTGGAAATGGCCTCCCTTCTGTGGTGTCTGCCTGGGCACAGCAGTGGCATGGCTGAGGCTGCAGGGGCAGTGCTCCTTGTGCAGCCATGTCCTTGTGCAGATCTGCTGACTTGCCACATGGGTCCTACCCACATTAGCCATTCAGGGCCTGTCTGGTAACATTTGATACCTCCTCTCCTGACATATCTCCAAGAAGACTGAGGCTTTGTGTCTCATCCTTGGCTTTATTCTCAGTGCCTGGGACGGTGCTGTCACTGGGGCAGGTGCTCACAAGTATTTGATGCATGACCATATCCTGTGCCCAGCACTGTGCTAAGCTGTGGGGCGGTGACCTCTAGCAGCTTACAATTTAATTTACCCAGAAAAATATAATATATGAGATAGCAGTAACATATTGCTCAGTGTTAGTATAAATTTTAAGCATTATAAGAAGTCTTTGAAAGAAGTCAGGAGAGGCCCCAGGAGGAAATGGAATAGTTAGAATAAGCACTTGAAGCTGAAGGCATGATGATGTAAATAAAGGCCTTTGTTCGTCTACGTATCAAAAGTTAGTGTAAGTTGAACAACAAAAACAGTGACCCTACTAGTGGGGGTATACATTGCACAACCTTTCTGGAGGACTATTCAGAGTAAAACATATCATTCTCTTTCTGAGAGATGGAGGAGATGATTAAGGATTTAAACATGTTTAATAGTGGAAGTAACTTAAATATCCAACAGTAAGAAATATCAGGGAGTAGTATTCAACCATAAATATAATATTGTGGAAATAAGTATTCACATGAGATTTTAACAATATATTAAATGAAAAAATAATAATACTTCTGTTTAAAAAATATATACATGTATATAAAAACATATAAAATGGCTTAGACATGGACCGACTTATTAACAGTAATCACCTCATTGATGAGGTTTTATTTAGGTCACTTTTCTTTTCTGATTTTTGCTATGGTATTTTCTGGCATTTTTACATCGAACATTTTGCTTGTGTACTGAAGAACTGATGTTACTCCAACTTACAGCTGTTCAGCTTGTTGACTGACATGGGAACTAGTTCCCCCCTGGACTAGTAGGGGGACTCTTGGTTCTCTTTCCCTTTATGTGCCCAAGAGAATCTCTGAGAATGCTCACAGCCTGAGCACCATTTCCGTGTCCCATGTGGTGACATCCAGCAGTCCACATGCTGTGTCCTCACAGGTACTTGTCAGTGGAGGTTGCCCTCGTAAGTCAGAGCAGCAGATGCAGCTCTGTGAGGTAGTCATGCTATAGGAGCTCAGTGGAACTGGTGAAATTTTTAGTAAAAAGGCAGTAAACGGTAGGTCAGAAGCCAGGAGGGACAAGAGGGGGAACTGTGTGGGGGTGAGGAGCTTAATACGTTTGGGGGAGTTCAGCCGGTGTTGAGAGCCTCTGGTGTCCTTGGACTCGACAGGAACAGAAGAAGAAGGATGATGCGCTTGGTGGGAAGAAGCCATTCCGACCAGAGGCCTCGGGCTCGAGCCGGGACTCCCTGCTCTCTCAGCCCCACACCCCGCACAGCCTTCATCCGCAGAAGTCTCATCTGCCGGCCCCCCATGGCCCACAGATGCACGGACACCCACGTGATAACTACAGTCACCCCAACAAGAGACACTTCAGTAATGCAGGTAGGTCATGAGGTGGGACTGTTATAAGAGGTGACCAAAGAAGAATCATCCCTTCCAAAGACAGCAACTGGCCCTTTGTGCTCTCTCCTTCACCATCACTTTATTGTCCCCTTTTGTCTCAGTGAGAGAAAATGTGAAATAAATATCCAAGAGGATGTTCTTTCAACCTTCAGAAGAACCTAGCCCCCATAAACAAACCAAAGGCAAACGACAGACTGAGGGAAACGATGTACGTTACACACAACAATTAAATTGAAAACTTTATATTGAAAGTTTATAAGAGAATAACTAAGTAGAAAAATGAGCAAAGATTAGGAATAGGGAATTCATATAGAAGAGGAAGTTCTATGGCCACTATGATAAGGTAACCAACATTGCTGCTAGGAAAATGTAAATTAAAGCAGCAATAAGCTAACCAATTTTTTTCTACCCACTCAGATCAGCAAAAATTCAAATGTGAACTGCAGACAAATTGCTGAGTGTGAATTGCTGTAGTCTTTCTAGGAAATAATCTGAAATATCTAAATATGTGGGCTCTGTTTCTGGGAGTTTGTCCTGGGGAAATAAAAATGCATACATGCGTGAGGACTCTATTCCAGCTTTATAATGGCAGGAAGCTGGAAATAACTTGAACGTCCATCAATAAAAGAAAGGTTAGATGAATAATAGGACATTAGTACTCTGTATATTTTAATCAGTTAAAAAAAGTGGATCGACTTTATAGATTTAAAATTGGAGGAAAGAAGTAGCAATAATAAAATCTATGTTTAAAATTATTGAGGTGAAATTCACATTACTTAACCAATTTAAGTGACCAAGGAAGTGGCAGTTAGTACGTAAGTTGTTAATATTTCCATCACCCCAAAATGGAAAAAGACATGGAAGCATACTCATAACAGCAATACCTCAGGATGGTAGGAATGAAGGGGAGATTGGAGGAAGTTACTTTCTGTCTTCTACTGCTTCGCTGGTTACAGTGCACATGAGTTTCATCTAAAGATAAAAGGAATAAGAAGGGAAGAAAACTTCATGAAACCTAGACAGTATATAGTATTTCTAGAAGCATAGTATAAGATTTTACAGACTCAGATATTTCATAATAATCGGGATGAAGTATACATTTCATTCTAAACTGCAGTCCCAGAGTTTCAATTTGTTCCCCCAGAGAGGATTCACCCTTTTCTCCGCTGGGCACATCACGTGGGGGTGATTGTCTTAACCTAGCCCACTGCTGGTCCCCCTCTTCTGGGGACTTAGCCCTTCAGAGTGCTCAGCAGAGGGACCTCAGCACTGCCCCTCCCCTCAGCAGCTCTGAAATGCAACAGCCCCAAATTGTGCTGCTGCTTCTGAGGGTTTCCGCTTAGCTGGCGAAAGCCTCTGCTCTCTGCTCTCTGCAGATGAGCAGATGTCCTCTGGGAAGACTGGCCGTGTGTTTGGAGTCTTTCCCATCTGCAGTGTCCCTCTAGCCCACAGGGACCACCCAGAGCTCTGCTGGTGTCTCTTCCTGAGTCACACGGCTCCCAGCGGCTATGGAAGGCAGCCCTCCTCTCTCTGAGCTTTTCTGCTCTCTGGAATCTGACCTCTTCTCACCCTGGTTGCTTTGGCTGCTTTGATGTCTTCAAACAGGTTCTTTTTTGTTTGTTTGTTTATCTGGCCTGTCTTGTTCTTGGCAGAGTGTAATTTCTGCTGCAAGCTACTCCGAACTACTTGGAAGCAGATGTTCTGTGTTTCCTAATCTAAATAGTTCAGAATTAATTGATGATTTTATTGAGGTGGAAGAAAGATAATGACCGTACAAGATGGTTGGACATACTTAGATCTGGTTGTATTAGTTGTACTGACTTTTTCCTGGGATTAGACTGGTTTTATGTTATTCGTGTGATGTCACTGATTATATAGTCTGATCCTTTGAAAGAACTCTTATTAAGCTAACTGTAGTCTTTTATTTAAACCCTGGATTCCTCACCCATCTCCTTAATAGCTCAGTACTTCTAACCAGTAACCTACTCCTAGAGGGTTCAAGAAGAAAGAGAAGCACTGTTCGCTTTCTCTGGAAATAAAGGACAGGCCTTGAGTTTTCAGTGTCTATGCTGACCACAGACATTGACACCCTGTTTGAGATCTTACTTTCCACCTGGTTTGAAGCTGTCTTCAAGTGATCCTTTCATGTTGTAAAAGTGTCTCTTTTTGTTAATTCTTGGGTTGAAGAGTCAAGTGTTTACTTCTTGGTCCTCTGGCCTGACCCACCCTGTATCAGCAATGAATTTAAGCCACTGGTTGGCTGTACACTATTTTAATGATGTAATTCTGAGCTGCGTAGTTTCCTTGATAGTGTTGTTCCTTGCCTCTGTAGAAGAAAATGCTGGAAGACCAGCAAAATGAGTAGAGAAGTATTTATTTGGAGGTATATCTGCGGTCCTAACATAGCTGTAGATAGAAGGTTGGATTTCCCATGAGGCCACATAGTTCCTTCTGGTTAAGTCTCTGTTGGCTTCCTAAGGCTGTGGCAAAGCACCACAAACCGGGTGGCCTAAAACAGCAGAAGTTGATTCTCTCACAGCCCTGGAGGCCAGATGTCTGAAAGCAGGGTGTCAGCAGGGTTGGTTTCTTCAGTCAAAATGAAGTTCACGCATTCCTTGCAGCCCTGAGACCATTCCTTCTTTTCCTACAGACCGAGGAGACTGGCAGAGGGAGAGGAAATTCAACTACGGTGGTGGCAACAACAATCCGTCGTGGGGCAGTGATAGGCACCATCAGTATGAACAACACTGGTACAAGGACCACCATTATGGAGACCGGCGACACATGGACAGTCACCGTTCTGGGAGTTACCGACCCAACAACCTGTCCAGAAAGAGGCCCTATGACCAGTACAGCAGCGACCGAGACCACCGGGGACACAGGGATTATTATGACAGGTATATATAAGGCCCTGGGACACCAGGAGCTGACCTTTGGCTGCGGCCTTACTGTTTCTAGGAGGCTAGACAGGCAGTAGATGCATTAATGTGTCTTATCAGATGCATTGAATATCTCATCCTGTGCCCAGACACGGTCCCACGTCTGACCCGACGTGTATGCCATCACGGTGTATTGGGGCTATTGGGTAGGACTCATGACGGGCAGCTCTGTGCTGAGTGATGGTTGAAAGTAGGTAGATTTTTGAGTTTTTCCTGAGGGCTCAGGAAGAACGGAGGCTGCTAATTCTTGATTTGGGCTCTGAAGAGTCAGCTGATTGGAGAAATGGAGTAAGCATCCCAGTGAGTCCCAGGCCCAGGCTGGGCACTCAGGAAGGGTCACCAGAGAGCACAACTGATTAGATAGTTAGAAGGCCTGGAATGCCCGTTACAGATTGTAAGTTTTATTCTCTGGGTCACAGAGAGCCATTTGCAGTTGTCTGCCTTCCTCTGAGGGAATCTAGAGAAGAGGTAGCCATAAAACATTAGCATTAAGCTCTGTGCTGGGCGCTGAGCCACACTGGGTAGCAGGGATCCTGCGATGGGGACCACCTTGTCTGTGTGCAGATTTCTCTTTTGCGTAGTCCAGCTGCCTTGTTCTGTTTCCACCCCAGTCTCAACCTGGGACTTCTGCCCCCAGCCTGTGCTAGGTAAGGCCTGGAAGCAACCTTAAGGCAGGGAGTGGGGCGATTACAAGACTCCTCTATCGGTCCCCATCTCTTAGGAGTCACTGCTCTGCGTTGCCTGACACCTGATACGATGTCTTGAAAACCATCGTTGCGTATATTTTGTCTCTTCTTATTTATTGAAGCATAAATTAGCTTTTTCAGAGTTAACAGTTTAGTGACAGTTAGTACGTTTTCAGTATTGTGCAACTTCTGTCAAGTGCCCAGACACTTTGATCGCTCCAGAGAAAACACCCTGTGGCTGTTAGGCAGCCACTCTCTGCCTCCTCCCCAGGTCCTGACAGGCACCGGGCTGCACTCTGCTTCTGGGGATTCTCTTAACTCTGGGTGGTTTGCGTACGTGGAATCATGTGGGACGTGGCCTTTTGTGTGGCTTCTTTGAACACTTAGTGTAAGGTTTTAGAGGCTGATACATTGTAGAACCTGTTGGTACTTCCTTTCCTTTTATGGTTGAGTAACATCCCCTTGGGGGTAAACGCCACAGTCTGTTTAGCTATCCGTCCACTGGTAGACATTTGAGCTGTTTCCACCTTTTGCGAACTGTGAACAGTGTTGCCTTGAGCCTAGGAGTGGAATTGTTAAGTCACGTGGTAGCTCTTGTGTTGAACTTGTTGGGACCCAACTTTCTCCCATAGAGGCTGAACTACTTGGCATTGCTTCCAGCAAGGTGTGAGAGTTGCCATTTCCCCACATCTCTGCCAGGACCAATTTTCTGGAGTTTTCTGAACACAGCCTTCCTGGGGGGTGGAGAAAGGTGTCTGTGGTTTTGATCTGCATTTCTGTGAGGCTGGTGGTGGTGAATTCTCTTCACGTGCTTAGTGGTCACGTGCATATCTTCTTTGGAGAGGTGTTTATTCATGGTTTTTGCCCATTTTTGAATTGGTTTGTTTGTCTTTTTGCTGTTGCTTATACTCATTCTCTTTTACTATGATAGCAAGCAGTTTACCATGGTCCTCAGTAAAAACATCTAATATTCTTTGCATTGAGTCCATTTTTAAAATAACTAACCCTTTCCTTACTGTTGAATATTTAGGTTGATAGTGGCCTTTGCTGTGGCTGACAACACATGGAATACTTTCTGTGGCTTTTCCCCCTTGGGCCGGGTCAAAGAATATGAACATGTTTGCAGATGATGCCAGTTTTCTTTTTCTTTTTTGTATGTGGGTAGTTCCCTGGCCGGGAATTGAACCTAGGCCGCAGCGCTGACAGCGCCAGTGACGAAGCCTTAAGCCGCTACACCACCAGGGAACTCCTTTTTTTTTTTTTTTTGATGCCAGTTTTCTAAAGGCAGCGCGAGGGCACAGAGCCACCCGAAATTCACATGTGCACTTGTGTCATTGCAGACTTGCTGAGGCTTACGTCATGTCATAGCACTTGTTTTGCCAATAATTATAAAATAGACCTTGGTTACTACTTTCATTTGTCTCCTTAATTCCTAGTAGTGTCATTGTCTGCTGTGAGTCCCTTGGCAGTGTCCTTGAATGCGAGAGGGGATGATGCAGCAGGGGGTGGGGGTCCGGCTTTGGTCTTTGCACTGATCCCTGCATCTCTGTTTCAGGCACCATCATGACTCCAAGCGGAGGAGATCGGACGAATTCAGGCCTCAGAATTACCACCAGCAGGATTTCCGACGAATGTCTGACCACCGCCCCCCGATGGGCTACCACGGCCAGGGACCCTCAGACCATTACCGCTCCTTCCACACAGACAAGCTGGGGGAATACAAGCAGCCCCTGCCCGCCTTGCACCCCACAGTCTCAGATCCGCGCTCACCCCCTTCTCAGAAATCCCCTCACGATTCCAAGTCGCCCCTGGGTCACAGGTCTCCTTTGGAGAGATCACTAGAACCAAAAAACAACCCAGATTATAACTGGAATGTTCGGAAAACATAAAGGCCGGCTCGGAGACCAGGGGAGAGCAAGCGTCCTTGAGCACCTGGATGTTTTTGGTCTGATCCGACGGAGCCAGTTCCCTAGACCAGTAAGTGGAGTTTCTGGACACACTGCTGCCGTCCGCTCGCCGGCCGAGGGGGCCCTTCAGGGAGTGGGGTCTCTCGTCCGGTCCGGCTTTGATTTGGTCGTCAGTCCTGCACTCTGGCACCCCACCCCATCCCAGCCTGGTTGTGGCCCCCACCTTGACGGGTGCTAGGAGGAAGAGGAGACTTCTATGGCCCAGCATCCCGGGCTGCGCTTCCCCAGCGAAGGAGGAAGGGGTCCTGGAGTCGGGAGTGTGTCACTGCCGGGGTCTGCGTGCCCGGGACCGTGTGCGGTGGACAGGGATGAGCATGTGGGAGGCTGCCGGCACCTTCCGGACAGTACGTGATCGGTTCCTCCACCGTGACACGACGCTGCTGCTGACGCGAGTGGGGCCTGGGCACGAGCGGGCGGGGCCTCACGCCGTGGGACTTGAAGCGGGGGGCAGGTGCACCCCTCAGATGTATTCTTGGGAGAAACGATACCCTCGGGCCTCACTATGAGACACCTGTGGTGCGGGGAGGGGAACAGGCCCCAGTGGCCCCTTCCCTACCAGACACTAATTCTTCCCACACTGTCTATACATTTCAAAGGCTTGTCTCCTGTGCGGACCCGCTTCGCCCTGGTGCCCGGGGAGGCCTGGACACACTGCTGACTCTTGCGTACTATGACTTCGGCAGCATTGAAGCTGGCGTGGGTTGAAGGAGGCCACGGGTGGGGGGAATGTGGATGAGAAACTGGAATCCCTGGTGGGTTTCTTATTGCTGCGATGAGAAGAAAAGCTCGGGGGCCTGGGAGGAGACAGGCCTGTGACCACCAAGATGGGGGTGCTCATGCAGGTGGTGGACAGGCTCCCCAGGGTGCAGTGGGTAGTGCCAGCAAGTGAGGGACCTTGCAGTGTAGTGCTCGGTCAGCATTTGCAGTTGCATTTCAGTTGCCTGTGCGGTTTGAAGAAGTGGATGACACAGTCACACATCTCCTGACACCCATATGGGGGATGGACAGATGAAAATAAGTTACCTGTGGTGTTCACTGCTAGTTGGAGATAATTAGACTTGAACCCCATTCCTTCTAGCATGACATCAAGTAAAGTATAAAGCCAAGTTAAAGTTTTCTCCACAGCAGGAAGTATCCTGCAGACAGAGACGTACTAGAGCTGATTTGGGTCAGGACTCAGGGCAGGTTGATGTATCTGCTCTCGTTGTCCTGGTACTGGGGCCTTGGTTACATTCATTTTAAATAGAGCTTGCCAGTATTGTTAGTGTACCCAAAGGCCTTTCTGGGTGGAGACAGAATGCCTGACTTGAACATGGAGTGCCTGTAGCAGGTATCTGGTTGCGGAGCTGATGAACACCCTCTTCTGTGGGACGTGCACAGCATTCGCTCCCCTGAACTGGCCTGCGGGCATTTCATAAACTCATTTTCATGTACTCACTGGTACCCTGGGAAACATCACTGATGCTTTTGCCAAGAAACCCCTGTGTGCTGTCATCACCTAGGGAAGCAGATGTGGCTTTGGTGACTGCTGCTGCACCAGCCATCCCGGCGCCACCCAGTGCCAAGTTCCAGGGGATAGTCTGGGTCATCACAGCTCAGGCTGGCAGCCCATGCACTGCCTTCTTACCCCCTCATGGTCCTTGGGGTTCTCCACCCTAGTCTTGGACCACGTGTGCCCTGGAGCAAATCCCAAGGGACTGCACAGAGGCCCTGCCCACAGTCCTCCACTAGGACATGCTGTCATGGCTCAGTGGGAGAAGATGGGACAGCACGTGTCTGCTTTGGCCACATGGTCAGCTGCTTGCTGCCAGTACTGACACTACCCCATGTTTGGGTTGCCCAGGACAAAGAGGAAGGTGAGGTTGGCTTGCGGGGTCTTCAAGTGATGAGGGGTGAGGGGTGGGCAGGGGTTGGAGGTGAGGCCAGGCCAGGTCCTGTGGGAGGCACGGCATTAGAAAACCATCAAGGCCTTTTTTGTTGTTGGTAAAAGATGTGAGTTATTCCCAAAGATGTCTCATCGTGAGGAAAAGGGAACTTCCTCTTGTTTGCATTCAGGACTTTGAGTGCCATATGATGTAGCAAAAGGCGACACCAGCCAGATCAGTGTTATGTTGACTATGAAACTGCAGTATCCCCGTAAAAGCATCTGCTGAAGTCTGTTTGCAGGGTGGGTTGGGAGAAGGAGGCACTTCCTCATTGACCTTAGTCAGTATGAATACTGTATACTTACATTAAAAACCGAAATTTGCACAGTTGGAAATTCTCTCTCGTGGATGGGAGGCGCTGCCCCACAAATGTTTGAGCATGGTCTTCCATGGAGCCTTGCTGTGAAGGGTGTGATGATTGGGTAGAAAGAGCAGGATTGAGGTGGGCAGGAGTTAGCCTGGAGCCTGACTGTAAACAGGAATCTTCAGCACACGGCGAAGCCCAGGCTCCCGGTCACAGCCTCTCGGGAGACGGCTGGAGACTGCCGGTCCCAGCTTCCTCTCCCCACAGCTGTTCCCTGTTCCCTGAATCCTCCGTGGGGACCAGAGCACTTATCACATCGAGCTGCAGGCACTGCAGCTGGATGTCTGAAAGCTGAGTCAGAGCATGCAGAGCAAACGCACTTCAGCTACGCACTTCAGCTACACAGCGACACTGACGTCCTACAGACCAAAATCCACTTGTCAGCTGGTGGGGCGGGACCCCGCTCCCGGTCTTCACGCTCATCTGGGGGCTGCCATGTGGGGCAAGAAGGGCCAGGCCGAGGGTCCAGGCTGCTTTAGTCCATCTGTGTCCCCCTCGCTTGGGGACAGATGGTTTTTCTTTATTGTAAAATTGTGGACTTTTAAAACCTGTTGACTAAACAATAATTAATTTATATTTGTGAAAAATGCCACTGTCCTAGTGATTTCTGATGTAAATAATGTTGTTTATATAGTATGTATTAAAATTTTCCTACATTGTAAAACTGCTGTACTTTTGATTCTTGTATATTAAAGTGTCACTACAGATTTTTAGAATTGGGCGACACATTGCCTTGCGTCTGCGTGACCTGCGGCTGGATACTCCTCGTCCCCTTCCCCTTGGAGGCCGGGTCATTCAGATTGTCTGATGGCCTGTGAAATACGGAGCCTTGTAGAGCTGCATTTTGCCCTGTACCCAGCAGCAGTAGTTTTAGGTGCGGGACCTTACACCACAGGTTTCTAAGATTCTCCCTGAGTAGCTGTTGCTGAGGCTCACAGTCCCCTGGCCCAGGAGCTCCAGGCTGTAGCCCCTGCTCCCTGCACTTGGGGTGTTGGTGGGTGGGTTCTGTGGGACCCTGAAGAAGGTGCACTCGACAGCCTGTGCCCATCCACACGGGGGTCCTGCTGCCCTCTGTCCCCAGGAAGTAAAGATACCATGTCTGCCAGCCTGCAGCCTTGAAGGCAGTTTAACAGTTGGGTTATGTATTCTTGAAGGGGGAAGAAAAGCACTTTATAATGGAAATACTGACACAAATGTTCACTAGAGCAACTTGGCACGGGCAGGCACACAGCTCCTGTGAGACTCAGACAGAGGAAGGGTGGCACAACCTGTGGGCGGGGATGCCGTCTGAGGAGGGGCTGGAGGACTCTGCCAGTCCCAGGGGGTCTCACTGACATTTAAAGTGACTTGGAAACCGACCTCTGAAGCTTTTAGCTCTGGGTACCAAATAAAGCCCCTTGTCCAGGAGACCTGGCCGCAGGGGCCCTGCGTCAACCTGGCCTGCGCGTGTGGTTCCTCGGTCAAAGACTCAAAGAAGAGTTGAGGGTTCTTCCTGTGGACAAACTCAGCTCCGCTGTCGTGTTGCAATTCTCAACTCAAGCTGGAACATCTCTGGGAAACTTTTAAGAACAAGTGTTGCAACCATCGGCTTACTACTGTGATTTACAATAGCAACGAGCCTTCCCAACTGACCGCTGCCAAAACACGCCTGCCTTTTACTGGAAGCTGCAGGCCCAGGCCCCCTGCCTCCTCCTTGGCGGGACCTACTGCGTCTGGCATCAAGGCAAGTAAGTCCTCAATTAGCGCCAACAGAAAGGTCACTTACTGAACCGCAGTGCCCTGCAGGATGCCAGAACAGCCTGGGCTCTTAAAGGTATAGGACCAGGTTTGCCCTAGAGGCTTTGCCCTGACCAAAGCCCCGAACCCGCCCTCTGTCCTGTGGAAGCCTGTGTCCTGGGGGTGCCCGCCCTAGGCTGGACATTAGGATTTCCTGCTCAGCTCTGTGGCCACATGACCTGCTTTGTGTGGAAACAGACAAGTCCATGACCTACGGATTCCCCACCTCTAAGAATAACAGCTATTTCTCAGGGCCAGCTGCTCCAGGCGGGTCCATACATGGTATCTGTCTTTTTTTTTTTTTTTTTTTTTTTTGTGAGCTAAGATGGGATTGTCATTGCAAAGCACAGTCCTCACTGACTTCAGGGACCAGGATGGTCTTGGACTGGGCAGAAAAGTGACTGTGTTGTCCCCATTTTGGGGGGACTGGGATGGAACTTGCTGGCATGGAGGGTGGACCTGCTTAGCATTGTGCCCCAGCAGCCTTCACCCCTGCGCTGGAGGGACCCAGAAGAAGGCTTGATCTAGGGGAGCTTAAATCCCAGGAGGAAGGCTGCGCTGGACTGGACCCATCAGAACTCGGAGAGAGACAGGCTCCTTTAGGATCCCACAGTCTGATGGGGGAGGTACAGCTGGGACTGGCCTCGACAGCAGTGTTTTGCTTGAGCCTCTGCTGTGGGACAGCCCTGTTCTAAGAGCTGGGGACACAGTGAACCAGGGTGAGGTCCCTGCCCCCTGAACTTGAGAGATGTGGAGGCAGACCCAAGACAAGCAAACAGGTGAGAAATGTGCCAAGGAGTACAGAACCAGGAGAAGAGACGGGGTGAATGGTAGTGTCGAGGGTGTGAGGATGGTAGGAGGGGTGGGTCTGGGCGGGCTGCAGACCTGGGTGTGAACCTGCTGGCATGTTCTACCTCTCCTATCATGTATGGATAATGAGCGCTCCTCGCCAAGCCGTGGTGGGCCAAGGTCACTGAGATGACACATGATGGGCTTGGCACCCATCATTATTATCATAGGACATCCCCACGTGGGGACATCCTGAAGCCCCTTGGAGACCACGCTTGCCACCCCAGGTGGGGCCTGCACTGTGTTTTGAGGCATGAGTAGCTCCCAGTCCCTGACTGAGGGCCCTATGTGCATGTGGTTCTGCAACTGTCCAGCAGAGGGCAGCAGATTCCCACAAACGGCCTGCTTGGCCACCAACACTTAACACTGAACCCGGGAAGGCTGGACTTTCATTCCCTTGCTCAGCAGGCCATGCTTTTGGCTGTTGACCCAACGATGGAGCTTGTCCATGCAGGAAGTGTGACAGGGTGGGGACAAGGAGAGGGCCCTCTCCTCTCCCTCTACAAGTGAGAGGCTCAGGGCATAGCACCTACTAGCCCTGGCCCCAACTCCTTGGGGCCTCAGCCAACCCAATGGGCAGTCTTTTCGTCCCCCACCCTACTACCCCCAGGGGTGTCAGACGGGAGCTGTCCTCCTGTCCTCTTCCATCATCCCCAGCTGCCTGTGGAATCTCGTCCTTGTTCAGATGCAATTCAGACTTGCTTCCTGCCTTCCGCTGTTAAGTTTACTTCATCTCTGGGCTGCCATTGTGCCAGGCCCTTGGCACTGTCTCTCCCCTGGGGACAGTTATCTCCCCAGATCTTTGTATGGCTGGTTCCCCCTGATTCATGCAGGTGAGCCAGTCAGAGCCCTCCTGACCCCCACCAGAAACGGAAGCTTCTCCCAACCTCCCCCAGTCCAGGGTGCGTCCTTCTCAGAACCTTGAACTGCTTCCTTTCCCTTCTCACCTGGGACATGACATTGTGATGCAACTGTTTGACTCGTCTCCCAGAAGAGAACGGCCAGCCTCCCGCGTGGGTCTCCGCTGCACTCCCCCAGCACAAGTGGTCAGGAGTTACCGATCAAGTAAGCGCGCGCGCACACGAGTGCAGGGAGAGGGGGCCGCCGTTATTGGCGGTCTCCCAGTGCTGCGCCAAGGGCCCCTGTGCCAGGCGGTTTATGAGCGTTAGCTCATTGGATTTCTAGAATGACCTTGGGAGGTAGGTACTCATAATTCCCTTTTACAAATAAGGAATCTAAGTCTCAAAAAATCCAAGGCGGACCACACAGCTAGCGACGGGCAGAGCCAGCCTGGACGCCAAGTCAGTCTGCAGCACAGGACCACCCCCGTGCGCCCCGCCACTCCCTGGCATCGCCGATGAGCTCTGTCCCTGCCCCATTATCCCGGTCATTCCTCTTACATCCCTAAGTTTACCCTCTTTGTTGTAAATGGCCTTCATTCACTTGTGCCTAATAAACACCCCTCTCCTGTCATCTCTCCTCAATCCTGGTTCAACAACCATGATCTCCAAGAGTCCCCTCCACATGTCAGTGAGTGGGGACGGAGTGAGGACAGGCTGCACCCCCATTGGGTAACCCATCTCCCTTGGGCTGCCGGGCCACCAGAAAGCTGGCCCTGGGGTGTCAGCTCCCACCCAGCCCAAGGTGCACGGCGAAGTCATTTCTTGGCGACCATTCAGCTTAAAGGCTCTGCGTCCCATGTTCACGTGAGATGCAAATTTCCAGTCACAAGGGCAACCGGTAGCCAAAGGTAATTGGGAAAGGATTCCAGCTTAAAAGGAGGGTCCTGAACAAACTCCAAACCAAGAATGTTTCTGGCGAGCGACATAGCATTTCCATCCGATGATGAACAAGAGTTTTTCTAAGTCCTGTGTGCCCTGGCTTCTCAGTCATCTGTTCTGTGCGGGCAGGTGCCCACAGCTCTGCCACCTTGGTGGTGCCTCCCTGGTGAGTTATTTCATCCCAGTTAACTACTGGGCAGGGCCCGGGGGGCGGGGGGGGTGGCATAGGGGGAAAAGGCCTATTGGTGCTGACAGTTTGGGCAAGTGGGTAGAACACATGGGTTATGTTCTGGCCTTGTGTCCCTTCTGGGCTGGTTCCTTCCTCCCAAAGCCCAGACTCCATGTTTTCTCTAGAAGCCCATGTTAAGAGCTGGATTCTAGAAAGTTCTCTCTTCTTCCGGTCTTCTTTACACTGGACTGAGATATATGGAATCCTTCTCTTGCTAGCCTTTGGCTTCCGCTCTCTCAAACTTCCAGGTTCTGTGTGACCCTCTCCCCTCTCCTCCCACCGACCCCCCACCCATCTTACTCAGCCCTTCTTCGTGCTTTGCGATAATGACGCCACCAACATGCGACACTCACCGTGTGCCAGGCCCTGTCCCAAGTACTATACAGGCATTAACTCGCTGCATCCCTGAATGACCCTCTGTGATAGATCAGTATGCCCTGTTTTGCAGAGGTGGGAATGGAGGCTCAGAGAGGTTAAGTGACTTGCCTAAGGTCACACAGCAAGGAAAGTGGGGATGCTATCGTGTAGCCTTGCTTAACTGCTGCTGTCCTGCCTCAAGGAATTCAGTGCTAAGAGCAGGAACTTCGGGGCTAAAAACAGACCAAGGTATACACCTCGGCCCTGCCCTCGCTGGAGAATCTTACGCAAGTCAGTTCATACCGAGTCTCCATTTCTCCATCTGGCTGGAGTTTCTTCCTGGCTCACTGGGCAGTTTTAAAGGATGATATGTAATGACAGCCAGTATGGAAACCTGTCCCCAAGCAAATCCTTGGTCCTTCTTACACTGATGTGGATGGCACTCCCCCCACCACTTCCTATGGTACCATTACTCTTCCTTGAGGCTACATGTGACAAGGGGGACCCTCGGGGAGAGTGGCAGTGGCAGTGCCAGGCTTGGGCTCCAGACTGACCCCTGAGATGCAATCACCTTGGGCAAGCATACCCAGACTCGCCCCCGAGGGCACCCAGTGTCCTCCCGCAGGGTGGACATCTGTCCTTGAAGCTGTGTTCTGTGACAGCCGGGGCACCTGGATGCCTGCAGCTCCCAAGCAGCTCATGGTGAGAAGAGAAAGTACCTTCAGAGGAGCAGGGGCTGTGATGGTTATAGTGCTGCATTCTCCGCACACACACACAACATTCATACACGTTCGCGCTCACTGCACCCCCGAACACACTGTAGGGACACCCACCACCAAAACCAACTCCACCCCTAAGAGGAACCAGTCTGTTCAGAAAACAAAACTCCAACACATGGTCCAAAGGAAAATAACAAAACCAAGAAAACCCAAACTTTACTTGCATCAAGCCATTAATAAATAATTTACAGTATGTACACGCGGTGACACTCCACACAGGTCGCAGACACAAGGACGCAGTGAGGGGGTCCCCACTTCCAAGCAGAACGCGATCAAACACAACCAAAATAAAGTGCTTCACTTTTTACTTCCAACAGGGGGACCGCCTAAAATCCAGCAGGGGCCTCGTCTCGCCTGCCCGCCCCGGGTCTGGCAGAGAGAAGGGGACCTCATGGAGGGGGAGGCAGGGACACGTCCGCAGCCTCCTGGGCCAGTGTATGAGAGGTCCCTGGGGAACAGTAGAGGGGCTGCCCGGAGCGGACAGGAGAGAACAGGACAGGGCAGGGCCGTGGGGCCTCTGGGGCCCGGCCCGGTGGTGATCTAGCAGCCAAGGTGGGACTGGTTCCAGGCTCCTCGGATAGGTAGCCTGGGCTCCCAGCCCCTAACATCTCCGGGCCATGTGGCCGTGGGGCACCAGAGTGGGGAGACCCTGCCAGGCCTGCTCAACCTCCTGAAGCCTGCTGTTCTCTCTCTCCCCAGAATGCAGACCTGGGTAGGCAGGGTGGGGAGCAGGGCTCTGGGGGGGGCAGGTGGGGAGAAAGCAGAGGGTCAGGGCAGGCCAGCTGGCCCTATCCCCCATCTCCTGTCCACACCCTGCGGCCTGAGCCCCCCACCTAGGGGCTCTTACCATCTACTGGAGAGGAAGGAACAGAAACCAAGGGGCACTTCTCTGTGTAGACATTTAGAAACTTGACTTAACTTCCTAAGCACACGGGGGTGGAGGGCGGCCGGGCGCACGAGTGGCCTTGCTTGGAGCACATGCTAACACACATGGTCCTGCCGCTGGCGGCTCTCAGGCCAGGGGCCTGAGCCCGTGCCCACAGCGGGCAGGGCATACACGAAGCTGTCAAAGGGAGGCCCCAAGGGAACAGACACCACAACTTTTGGCCGAAGGGTTAGACATCAGTTTGCTAAAGATCCCAAGCAGCACCTTCGGGGTGTTCTGTGGCGGCCCACCGGCCGTGTGCGCGCATGTGTGTGCGTGCGGTGGGGGCGTGCAGCAGTCGGCTGGGCCTGTTCAGTGCATCGCGAGGAGGTGGGAGGCGCAAGCTGGGGCTGTGACCTCTCCCAGTGTCTCTGGTGGGGTGGGGGCCCCAGCCTGAGGGGTTCGGCTTTGCACATTCACACTGTGGGGCGCCGGCGGGTCGGGGGAGCAGTCCTACTTCCCTCAGAACACAGCTCTACTGCCGCAGACATCACAGCACCACGACCCTGTCCCAGGCCCCAGGGAGGGTGAGGGGCCACCCGACGCCCCCAGTCCCTGCAAGCAGACAGCCCGAGGCAGCTCTGAGGTAACTGTCCCACAGCTCACCAGCCAGCAGCTACCTCCGCTTCTGACCCCTGCGGAGACCGAGGGGCCCCCCGGGGCAGCCACCAGCCCTTGTGTAGCTGCCGGCCAGCCTGGGGACAGGCAGCATGTCTTGCTCACTGTCCTAGACATCAAGGGCCACCAGGAACATGGGAAGCAGGGCAAGGGACAGGAGGCTGGCCAGGGGCAGCCGGAGCGCTGGGGACAGCCCGGCACTGGCTGCCCGGCCCGGTGGCTCCCGCGTCCTCTCGTACAGGTGCAGCTTGTCCTTGTTGGAGTGTAGCATCTTGACATCCTCCAAGGCATAGTAGGCAGCCAGAGTGAAGTTCACGTCCCCCGTGGTGAGCAGGTCGAAGACGCAGGCCTGGTAGTAGAGGTCCTCCACAGGCAGCCTCTCCTTGCACTTGGCCACGGCCGTCTCATACGGAAAGGTGTCGGGGGCCGCGGGCGCAGGGCTGGCGGCCTGGGGCCGGCGGGTACTGGGGCCCCGGTGGGCGCGGAGGGCCTGGAAGTCAATCTGCTGGTTGAGGGGGCAGCCCCGCAGGCAGAGGTAGAGGCCCTGGCTGTCCCTGTCCTCCACTGCATTGACCACCTCCTCCGGCATGCGGACCGCGAACGTCAGGTAGCGTCCCACCTGGCGAACCACGATGGTGGTGCCGATGTACTTGGCCTGGATCTCCACGTGCTGGCCTGACACCTTCTCCGTGATCCGCAGGCTATTGGCCCCGTGCTTGTCCCCGCCGTTCTTGGAGCCATCGGCAAAGGCAGCCGGGAGCTCGTCCATCTCGGCCTGGTACACCTTCTGGTCCACGCACTCCTGGAAGTTTTTGAAGATGATGGTGAGCTGCAGGGAAGAGGGCAGAGGGCGGTTAGGCAGCACCTGCGACGGCAGCATGACGAGGCCCAGCCCCGTGCTCGCAAGAGGAGCCCTGATGATGCCCCGGATCGCCTGTTCCTTCCTGTGCTGGTCACTGCTCGGTGCCACCTGAACTGTTATTAGGCACTTAATACTTATCTTTAAAACAACTTGCTTTTTTTTTTAATTTAAAAAACATAACGGGAACTTTAGGGCCATATAATGATGGTGACCATAACAAGGAGAGCACAGGTAATTAAAAGTGCAAGGCCTTTATCCACTCAAACAGGCTGGAATAAAGGCCCCCAGGGTACCGGGCCATGTCTCGGGAACCCGTGAATGTGACCTTGTGTGGCCAAGCGCTTTGCACACGGGATTAGGTTAAGCATGAGGTGGAGAAATCGTCCTGGGTTATCTGGGTGGGCCCACATGCAGTGGAGACAGAGGGCAATGTGGCCCCAAAAAGGCCATTTCCACGGATGCAGAGATGCGAGCGATGCGGCCACAAGCTGAGGAGGGCTGGCAGCCACCAGAGACCCGAAGAGGGAAGGAACCCACGCTCCCGTGGGGCCGCCAGGAGGCCCAGGCCTGCCGACACCCTGCTGTTAGCCTGCAGGACTCGTTTCAGAACCTCGCTCCCAGAACCAGAGGAGAATGGAGGTCTGTCTGTCTGAATTGCTTAGTTCGTGGCATTTGTGATGGCAGCACCAGGAAATGCTGGTGGTCCACAGCCGGCTGACGTCGTCTATCAGGCCGCCACTGGAACTCCTGCAGGATCCTGCAAAGGGACTTGGGCAAGCCCCTGGCTGGGCATCGCAGCGGATGGAAGAGAAGAGACTGATGCTCAGAGAAAGAGGGAGGGGCCACCCAGCAGGGCCTTGGAGGAGAGCAGGGGACAGAGGGAGAGGAAGAAAGGAAGGCAGAACTCCAGGCTGACTGCAAAATCCTGGCCTGGGCCAGAGTAGGGAGCCCCATTTCCACTGGATCCTGCAGCCGGGAGCAGGGCTGGAATGAGCCCCTGGAGGAGATGCAGACGGCTGACCTGGCTGCATTAGGCATTGTCGTCCTGAGAAGGTGGGACACGGGCACACCCGGCATGTATTGTTGCTTGTGGCACCGCAGGGGAATGTGACATTACCTCTGACTGACAGATGAGGCAACTCGGGCTCAGAGAGGTAAAGCAACTAGCCCAGGGTCACACAGCCAACAAGAGGCAGAGCTCGGATTTTTCTCTTGGTTTTCTGCTCCAAACCCACCAGGTGGGAGGCCCGGGAGCGGGACAGAAGGCAAGCAGCCTGGGGAGGGGGTGGGAGTCCCCCACCCCCATCACCCTGAAGGAGGTAGGAGGCTGGTCTTTCCTCTGCAATCCTGACTACAAGGATTACAGGGGCCGGGGACAATGGCAGGTGCTAGCTAGTGCCCCTAAAGCTGCAGGCCCCCTGGACTCAGGGCCCCTGGCCCTCTGCTGTGTACATGGGACGTGAGGACAGGCTGGTGGTTTGTGGGGTCAGAGGCGGCTGCAGCCTTCTCCCTCAGGCCCCGCAGAGCCACCAAACCGCATGACGCTGCCGCACTCCAGCACCCCTAGCCCATATGAAGAAACCGGGGGCGGAGGCGGAGGGGGGGGAGGACTTCACAGCGTCCCACCGCCTGCCGCTTCCTCCCCTCCGCCTGCGAGGGCTGGGGGGGGCCGCCGGGGTGGTCTGGGCAGTGGGTGGTCCTGTCGTTGGAGGACAGGGCGCAGGATGAGGGACTCCGGTGTCCCTGCCTGGTGTGCAGGGCCACACAGACACTCGGGGTGGGGGGTGGTGGGGGGCTGCTCTCCAAGTGCCACTCGTCTCCCTGGAACAGGAAAGGCTGGTTTTGCTCTAACCGCCATCTCTCGTGGAGACAGTCTCCTGGCCGGCTGACAGGCTGCCTGACTCCTCTTGGCACCGGTGCCAGGGACTCAACCACAAGTAACAGCACGAAGGGGGCTGTCGAAAGCCGGGCAGCTGGCTGCCAACGGGGCCGCTGGCCCAGCCGCCGCTCCTCTCTCGGCTGCCCCCCTTCCCCTCCCCGAGGGGCCTGGGCACTCCCCACCATGCTGTACACAGGGCAGAGCCCGGGTTTCATCAACTGTACATGGGGCTCCTGCTATTTGCCAGGCCTGGTACGAGGGGCTGTAACCACACAGGGAATGAAACCACCCAAGACCCTGGGCCCCATGGAGCTCACATTTGGGGGGAGGGGGCACAGACCAAGCTGATGAATCATGCAGTGAGAGGGGGGAAGGGGTGGGAGACAGACCCCTGCTCCCTGCATCTCAGTCCCTCACCTGTAAGGCGGGGAGGAGGGGGACGCAGCAGGGGGCTGGACCCGGGGCAGCCCCATGGAGGGGTGGGAGGTTGACTGAAGTGTCAGCCTGGGCTGAAAAAAACTAGACCTTGTTCATGGTACAGGGCCAGGCTGGCCGGATAACACCAAAAACATGGGAAACGAGGAAAGGCCCCCCGGGCATGAGGGGAGTGGGGTTGAGTGCAGCCTCAGGCCCCCCACCTGCATTTATCTTGGCTCTGGGGCGGCAGTGGGGTGGGTGAAGGGGCTGCAGAGAAGGCAGCTGAGCTGGGGTCCTTGACGCGGGTCCCTCTCAGGTGGGGACAGGGCAGAGAGCGTGCCAGCCACAACCGTGGCGCCCACTATCTCCACAGGCCGGTGCTAAGGGCCTGTGAGGACGTCCACAGGCCTGTCCGTCGGCCCCAGAGAGAGACCCACTTTGGGAATCCAAGGGCCACTGGTGTGGAGGGAAGTGGCAGGCATTCCCTTCTGGCTGCCAGGTCACCTCACTGTCCTCTTCTGGGGCACGGAGGGTTGGGGAGGGACAAATGTTCCCTGTGGGCCAGCCTGGCGCCCTCTCCACACACTCTTCCTAGGAAAACAGACCCACTGCCAAGCTGCAAACCCCAGGGGCTCTGGTGGGCCAGGCCTCAAGGAGGCAGAGGTGGCCCCATTGCCTGGACTTTGAGAGGCCACCAGCCTCCTTCTGCCAAGTCTGAATGTCAGGTCACAGGCGTGACTTGGGTGGGGGGAGAACCTGGGCTGTCCTTCCACTGCCTGGGCCCCAGGACACATCGTGGCTACCTCTGGCTGAGGCCTCCCTGGGTCAGAAAATGGACCAGCTCTCTGCAGCCTCTGGGGCTCTGGGTGGGAATGGCCTTGTGTGGCAGTGACAACACGCTGGACTCCAGAGTCACCTGGCCCAGGTCAAATCTGAGCTCAGGGTGCCTCGGGTTCTAGATGTGTCAGCAGAGCTGCCTCCGGTGGGCAGGACCAGCCAAGGGAGGAGGTAGAGAGAGGCTGCATAGATGGCCCTCAGGGTGCTCAGCAAGGTAACTCTCCGTTCCTGCTCGTCCCAACACCACCCATTGCCAGACACCACAGCCCTCTTTGCTGTGGCCTTTCGGTGTCTCTGTAGGGCAAAGACAACGGGCAGGACTGTACCCAAAGCCCAGGCTGTCCCCAGGGCCACCGCACACCTCTGGCCTCTGAACCGCAGTCCCCAATGCCCTCTGTGCACCAGAATACTGGGATTTTAAACAAAGAACCCATCTGACCCTCCTCAGAAATCTGGCATCAGACCGGCCTGGAGCAGGGCCCAGCATCACTACCTGCTCAGTTTGTGAAGTGCAGCCACAGGGAGAACCCCTGGGCAGGACTGTTACCTGCAGTGACACCTGCCCGACCATGTGCCCAGGGTGGTGCTTGCTCCCACTAGACTGGGAGTTCCTGACGGCATCCAAAGAAACGTACCTGTACACAGGCTCCTCTTGGGGGTGGGGACAGTGGTTAGCACTAGAATTCCACCAAAATGCAGTTTGGGGGCGAGAAAAGACTATTCTAAAAGTATGAAACCGAATGCTCTAAGTTGCATTTCGTTTTGGTTTATAACCCCAGTAGGAAATCCATTTTTTACACGTGGACCCAGTGCGTGCACACGTGTGCACACACATACCGCCTCCTTTCTAAACGATCTGCCCATTTAACTGAAAAAAAACTGGGTGTAGGAGGCGTCTGGGCCCCCATGACAGCAGGGCCTGGGGGACGGGATCCCGCAGGGCCACCCCAGCCCCAGCCTCACCCTTACCTTGCTGGTGGCGGTGGCGGCCGAGCCAGGCAGCACAGGTGTGTTGGTGACTTGCACATTCAGGTAATTATTGTCAATAAGTGGCCAGGCGCCCTGCACCTTGCAGGTCTGGAAGCGGTCTGTGAAAGTCCTGAGGTGAGGGTCCCCAAAGAGGCCACAGTGCGTGTAGTTGGGGGCGGCTGAGTGCTTGTGGAAGCTCTTCTCGTAGTGGCAGATCTCAGGGCTGTCGGAGCGCTCCTGGCTATCCCCGGGTGGCGGGAGCGTGCGCAGGCGTGGCTGGGACGTGGGGCCATCCTTGGAGCAGTTGTGCTGGCTCATGAGGTCCTCTATGCCATGGACGGCCGAGTGGTAGGCCAGGTCGCCCCGGCAGGTGCGGGCTGTGCGTCGCGTGCACAGGGCGTAGGTGCGCAGGGCTGCGCAGAACTCGGGGGCGTCGTCCGAGGCCGGGGCGTGGCCACCCGCCGTGGCGCTCCAGAACTCAGAGTTGCACTTGAGGATCTTGCACGGGGAGGTGGCTGTGGAGACAGGAAGGGACGTGGTGTCACGATGGGGGCATCCATGAAGACGCCCCATCTGGGATGGCAGGCACCACCCACACTGCTCCTGCAGGTGGTAGTGAAGTGTGGAATCTGCCCTTCTCCGCCCTCCAGATTCTTCTCTGCAGCCTGTCACGACCCCAAGTGGCCAGGCACGCAGACAGGCACGCTGCAAGGGCTGGCGGTGGCCCCTGCCGCAGCTGCCAGCCTGTGGACGTGGACGCTCAGCATTTCTGGGCCACTGTACTGGGGGGGCGGGGGGGCGGGATCTGTTAACACTTTCACAGCCAACCCCAACAATGTGGCAAAGGCAACAGAAATGGGGCAGGTAATTGAGCTCCATTGTTCGATGTGTGTCCCTAGCCCTGCCACTGTGCAACCGTGTGCAAATTACTTAATGTCTCTGTGCCTCATTATACTCATCTAGAAAATGCAAGGTTGCTGACAGCAGTGAAGGACTTAGAAGATCACAGGCATTTAGCTGAAGCTCCATGAACGCTGGCTGTGATTACTGCGTTTGCCCCGGTCACCGAAGGCCTAGTTCTGGTCACCCCTTCTGTGTAGCCCCATTCCTCTATCTGTTCAGCAAGCAGCATGCATGCTCGGAGGCAAATGAGTGAAGACTTTGCATTTGTCCCAATTTGCGAGTGGGTGGAGAGTGTTTTCAACCCTTTAGCTGTGACGCTCGGATATATCCGAATGAGTATTTCCATCCACTGACTAAAAAGCTTTCGAGTTTACCCCACAAGCTCAAAAAACCTTTGTTACTCAGTATGAAACTGTTTCAAGGACTTTTCTCCATTTATAAGATTTTTACAATATGTTTTCCTGTGGCGTGCACTATCAACAACGAAGATGTTTTGTATGCTATATCGTGTAACGTTTTGTAATAAATTTTTTATGTCATCGATGCCATGAGATTCTAATTTATCTATACTTAAATCTAATTGATGCCACTTAGTGTGTGTTACTTTTTGCTAAAATTCAATATAATGGTACATTTTTTACCATGCAATGAAAATTTAAAATAAAAATGTCATTTATATTACAAAGCAGCTCAAAATGTTATTATTAAACGCATAACACAGTCAAAACACTAGCTTTTTCTTTTTTGTGGCTTTTTTACACATTTGGGGGGTAAAAAGTCAACGCAGGAAACGGGTTAGTCACTCACACGCTTTGAGACCTTAGTGACAGCTACAGATGGCTGTGCCTGAGAAGCATGGCACTAACACACCTGATTTCCAGAGTGTCCCTGGCTGCTCAAAACCTGGGGCCTTGCCCACCTTCCTAGGAGTTTAAGAGAAAGCCCACACACCATCCTAGATGGGGAAGCTACAGATCGGGGTCGGGGGAGTGGCTGGCCAAAGGCCACTGAGAGTGATGAGCTAGGACTGGCGCTGATGGCTCCTGTCCCTTCTGCCACCACTGCATGCCCGTCTGCCAAAGGGGACGTGCATGGGACTGTCACTTGCCTGGGGGTGTTGGGGGAGGGCACTGGGGATGTGCCAGGACTAGACAGTCCCACTGGGCGGTGAGAGGAGGGGCCCCCGACCCCCACGGAGTCCTCCTGGCTCTCTGAGTCCACTCCACTGCATCACAGGCTGAAGGCCTCCCTGGGTCAGGGCCCAGAATGTAACCTGGCCCAGCACCAGAGGGGCTGATTTTTATGTTCAGTATCTCTAATACTACAAAGCCTGGGACCTGAAATCTAGGCAGTAAACCTTGGCCTTTACCGATATGAGTGTTCAAAAAGCAAGGGAGAAAAGTCTTGAGAGTTTGAAACAGATCTTACTGCCACTCATGCCAGCAGGATGAGGAAACCAGCGTTACAGAGTGGGTCATCCTCGTGATTTCAGTGACAGAAGGCAGTCCGCAGCAGAGGGGCTCCTCTGGCCCTCCGGCCACCTCTCAACACATCCAGGACAGCCAGTAGGCACAGAGTCAGGGGACTCAAGAGTCTGACTGGAAGGAGGAGTTCTGAGCTTCATTTCCATCTTAGCCGCCGTGTTCTGGGGCCAGGATGGCTTTCGGGGCCTCTGCTACCTCTCACTCCCAGGGTTCCTTCCCAGACACCCAGGAACATGCCGACGTATTGCATGGAACCTTATGCTCCTTCAAAGCCCATTATGCATGTTTTGTTCTGACCCAGGCCTCTGGGGACAGGACTTTCAGGATTAGCTACTCAGGGACAAACAGGAGAATCCAGAGGCTGCAAAGACAGTGAACTGCTGGGACAAAGGGTGTGAGGCAGACAACTGGGGACCCTGGGCCACCCTGGGGCCTGTCTATCTAGTCCTGATCACACAGTAAAGGCCGGGCTTCCTGCTTCTCTGTGCAATTGACTTTATCACGAGTCCTGGTGATCAGCTTGTGATTAATCGCCACGTTGGCTTCTCAAGGTGCATCGTAGAGTCTCAGAACCTGGGGCCCAAGGGACACCAGAGGGTGCCAGTTTCCACCTCCAGCCAGCCTCTATGGCTGGAACCTCCCAGCTGCGTCCCTGCCTGGGGGACGTCTGGCCTCCCCTGACACTGGAGCTCTGCCAGGGGCTTGGGCTGGTCTCTCCTGCTCCATAATGCTCCAAGCGCCAGCTGTGGCCCCCCATCTGCTTTCCAGGGACACTCACAGGACCCCAATGCTTCTCTGTATAGAAAGGGCTCAAATGTAATCACCCTGTAAATACTGGACGGCCCCTTGCCTGCCCCTGTGGTGCCTTCTTGGGCCTCACCCTCCAGCTGCCATGTGGGCATGGCTGAACTGTCGGTGGCATTTGTGATGCCCCAGCTCGGTGTCACCTCCTACGTGCGAGTCCCCCTGACAGCAGGGACCCCTAATCTTTGTCCTGGAATCCTTGGCTCCCACATTTCTCACTCAAAGCATCTGTGCCCTGGCACTCTACCCACATAACATTTCAACGTGGTGGGGAGGTAGGCTCCAGACTCTGCTTCCCTTGTGGACTGAGACCCAGCAGAGATATTTCTCAGAGCCACACAGCTTGCCTGGCTCCATTACTGTCCTTTAAACAGCAACCCAGTGCCTCCCGGAAACAGACGGAGGCAGGGAGCTGGGAGTGCCAGCTGTACCAACCCAGGCGGGATGAAAATATTTCCATCAGAGCTGTACTCGCAGCTACAGGGACCTCCTTTGAACTGTTAATCAAGCCCAATCCTTCAGAATAATAGCCTGATTATTACTGCCTTGTTTGCATAACAAAGCAGCCCAATAAAACTTATTTCGCTGTGTGCCCATGGGGTGCAAGGGATGGGCCCTGAGAAAGGGGTCTTAGGAATGCGGTGAGCCTCTCCACAGCCCTAACCCAGGAATAAAGACAATGCAATTTGCCACCAAGAAAAGCCCAATAGACCAATAAATTACCCGCGTGCAAAGGGATTAGATCAGGTTTCACTTGACGAGTAGGAGGGATGGGGTGAGCCAGGGAACTGGAAAACCTGCCTGCTCTTAAAGGAGTAAGGCTCATTTTGAATGCAAGCCCCACAGTTAGGCTGGCTGTGTCCAGCTCTGTGGTGTGCGTGACGGCCGCCTGAATTCATGACCGGCTGAAAGTTCTGGGTCCTGCTATGTGCCAGGCACCATGCTTGATGCTATTCCTAGGAAAAGCCCTAGTGAGCTTCTGTGCTCAGGTAGTCAGTCTGCCTCGGAAACTGCCAGGTGCAGAGCAAATACATTTCATCTGAATACTAAGCCACAACAGAGGTGCAAGAACAGAGGCATGAGAGGGTATCAAGGGCGGTGGGATTTGACAGGTAGTGCTGGGAAAGGATTCCAGAAACACAAGGGGCTTCCAGCACAGCTGAGGCTGGCCAGAAGCACAGTGCTGGTGGATGAGTGTGCAGCCAAGAGTTTGGGGCCTGACAAGAGAACCTTGGGTGCCAGCTGTTGTGCCCATTACAAAGCAAAAGTGGTTTAGCTTCAACCCACTTTCCTCTGCTCAGAGGGCTAGGACTCTGCAAACCCCCATTCTCTTGGTCACCCGGCTTCCTGCTAGAGTCTACCACAAGGGGGCACTAGACAAAAGGGGAAGGCTTGTTGGTCCAGACTGGTTTACTTTCTGTCCCCAGGCCGTTTTCTGTCACCGCTGCCCAGCAGTGACTTTCCTCCTCCCCAGCAGCTGCTGTTACCACTGCAAAGTACCAAGACCAAGCAGGCAGGGGTCCCTCCGGGGTGATCTGGGCCCTCCAGTTCCTCTCCCCTTTGTCCCACCAGCTCCCAGGGGTGGAAGCCACTTCCTGCAAAGCGGCGTGCCTCGATGGTCCCTCCATACCCATCCACCCTCCCCTATGTGATCACCCCTCTGCGGACACACCCCAGGTAGTTTCTGTTCTCCTGACTGGGCCCTGCTCCACCAGTCCAAGGCCTTCAGACTCGATCCAGTTGATTGTGGGGAGCCCTGGGTAATTTCCAGTGAGTACATGGCACGGTCAGAGCACTATTTTTAGGACGCGGTGTAACTTTAGCGGTGATGGCTTCCCCTGGGAGAGAAGCGGGCAGGGCAGAGGGGCAGCAGCACTGCTGCCAGGGCTCCCCTCTTAGCAGCAAGCTGTTAGCACCAGTCCTGAAGGAGCTGGGCAAGAAGTGGCAGCCAGGAGGGCCGCCCTGCCTCACCCAGTGTGAGCACCAGAAGCGGCCACAGGAGCAACAGGCCACTGTCCACCTCTCCCGTCCCTGAGAGCTGAATCTAGGAGCGGAGAGCAAAGGAAGCCAGGGCCAGCACCGGGTCACCTCTGGCCTCCACAGTACTCTGCAGTCCCCTTGTTGCAGAGATGCCTGGGGCTGCCTGTCTTGTG
>PVJL010000677.1:86026-361835 GCA_004026885.1 Lyroderma lyra
CCAGGCCAGAGGAAGTTTCTTGGAGAACTTCAGGGAGGGGACAAGGGTGGGCTGGGGAGCTGGGGGTTAACTCCCTGAAAATGTGGGCCGAGGTGGCTGGATGCCACTCACCCAGCCAAGGCGGGAGGCGCTGCCCCCTTGTCACACCCAGCCAGGGCTGCTCTGCCCCAGCCTCCGCACATGCCAAGTTGTTGCAAGAAACGGCAAAGACTGCCAGGGACGAGAGCACACCTCAGCTTGCAAATGGGACACCCTCCCCCAGCTCCCACTGGAGCCACACCGAGCCAGATCAATGGCTAACAGGACAGCTAAGGCCACCGGCAGGCCAGTCAGGGGACTGAGGACTTCTCTGGGTAGGAGAGACCCATGGTGGGCGAGGGCTGGGCACAGGAGTCCATTCAATAACATCCTGGCTTAGGGCAGAGCACTAAGCTACCCTGGGTTCTACAAGGAGGTAGTTATGGAAGAGAAAGACATCGCTTTTCAGATGAATGAGTAAATAAATGAAGCTTGCAGGCGGGCAATTTGGTTTCCCTGTTTTGAGGAGCAACCCCTGTCCAAGTCAAGGACTGGCTCTAGAGACGTGCATTTTCCATCCCAGTCCTGCCTCCAGCACCCCTGGGCTCATCGGCTTGGCTGTCCCCAGGTCAGCCTTCATTTGATGTGGCTTCCCTCCCTCACCACCACCCACAGGCCACCTTCCTTCCCTGCCTCCCTCCTGCAGAGGGACGCTAGCTGGCCATGCGCCCAGAGTGCACACACTCGTGGGAGCCTGTGATCCTGGGACATTCTGTAGCAATAATGGGCTCCTTTCTGCGGGGACCTGGGCGCAGAAGGCTGGCGTGAATAGGCATCTCGGTACTCTGATTGCTCGGGTGAAATAGCACATGACATGAATAAATAAGCAAGGCCCAAAAGACATAACCCGACCCAGAAAAATTTGCACAGCGACAGCCCTAGCAACTGGTTTTCCTGACCTATTGCTGGGTGGCATCTTCTTCGACATGCTAAGCCAAGGACGGACAGGGAGCAGAGAGGGCCCTTGGGAGAAGGCAAAGACGCTAGAGGCATGGAAAACGTGGCCGCTCTTCAATCTGCGATCTAATCCTATCTCCATCTCTGAAAGGGAGAGAATTTCAGAATTAAAGCTGAAAAAGCCCATCTGTTTCCAATGAATCCCCCACCTCAAAGTCTTATAGAACAAGGTCTGATATGCTATGTAGCAACTTTAATGAGTGTGCTTATCCAAAATCAGGTCTAGGGAAGAGGGCACGGGTCTGGGTTCTTTCTATTCCTGGCCCCGCGGCTAACTAGCTGTGTAGTAACACGCAACCTCTGTCACCCTCTGTTTCTTCATCCTTACGGTGGCAATGATGATGTCACGGGGAAGGTGGGACAGTCTGCGGAGGTGATGTATTTAAAGCATTTAGCAGAGCGCATGGTATACTGTGTTGACTTAATAAAAGGAAAAAGCTTTAAAAATTACTGTCCTCCTTCAGACGATCATACTTTGGAGAGGACACTATAAAGGTATTTGTCTGGAAGGACGTTCGTTAGGGATGGTCGTCTGGGGAGGGTGGAGTTTGGGTTATTTTCATTTTCTTGCCATTTTCAGTCTTTAGGTTTAAAAACGAGTATTCTTTTACTAACCACCCTCGTGCGTCCAGGACTGAGATGGCTTCTGATCACAGGGGACTTTCAGTTTTAAGACTAGAAAAGTCCTGGGTAAACTCAGAAGACTGGGTCACCTTAGAAGAAACAGTGCCTTTAATTTCTGGCAGGCTGACTTTAGCCAAGCATTAAAACAGCACGGCACCAAACCACTCAACCAAAACATAAAGTCGGGGTTCTCTGCTCAGTGCTGTCAGGGGCCTTGCACATGTCCCCGAAGAGAGAATTCTCAGCAGCAAACACGGGGGCCCAACATGTAAGCTGGCCCCACCCCACCCCCAGGGTCCCGAGAACCCTGTCTCCCCCATCTCATGCAGCATCCGTAGCCGAGTCCATGGATCCCATCTCCCCACTTCTCCTTTGAGATCTGGGATGACTGCTTCCACTTTCTCCTACTCTGCAGAGAGGTTTTCCAGGACAGCAGACATTCTCTCCGCACTCCCCTACTCACCCTCAGGGCATAAGGGGCCTGCCTTCAGGTGTATATCCTGCCCTCCCTGGGAGGCAGGCTCTGCCCAGGTACGTGCCAGCCCTGCTGCCTTCTCGCTCCTGCAGCTGGACATCATTTCACTCTCTCCTTGGGGACACAGAGTCCTATGGGAGGCCAGAGATGTGGTGGGCAGGCTGACTTGCCTGCACATTTCTGAAGAGCAGCTCTAAGGGAAATATCGTCCCCTGTGGGGTGACACAGATACACCTGCACCCGTGCAGGGAGCCTTGGTCCCCACTAGCTAGAGTTTCTCCACTGAGGACTAACATGTCTAAAGCAGCTGCAGTTTAAAAGCAAAGGGAAAGAAATAAAGAAAAAAGGAAGGCCACAGGGCAATCACCCTCAGAACCGTGGTTCTCAGACGTGGGAGGGCACCAGAGTATCTGCTCCTGCGGGTCTGGGGTGGGTCCAGAGCTTGTATTTCTCACAGGTTCCCAGGGGAGGCTGACGGGGCTGGTCCAGGGACCACACTTGGAGAACCACTGTGCTGGACCATCACACCCATATGTAGTCGTGGGAAACGCGCCAACATGTCAACAACACGTGCCTCGATGGGCTTGTGTTAGCAATCTGTTTTATAGAGTCCCGATGAGTTCAGAGTTTAACAGTATCTGTTAATCACGGGCTGAAGAGGACGCTATTTGTGGGAAGGCTGTGCTAAGAAGGCTTTCCTGCCCCTGTCCCCCCACCCAACCCCAGCTCTGTTCATCCACTAAAGACACAGCATCAGCCAAGCAGACACCCTTACAGCCTGCAGGACACCTTTCCCTTTCCCTGAAGGCAGATGCCTGGCTCGGAGGAGGGCCCCCCGACTGTCACCATCACCGAGTCAGGAACACAACAGGCGTGCGATCCGCAGAGTGGGCGTACAGGTAAACACGCCCCGACGACACAAGCCCTCTCAGTGTGGCGGAGGTGACGGCGTCTTTCTCCACATAACTCTGTGCGATTTCACGCGCGCTCCTCTGGGCTGACTCCTGGCAGCTACTCAGGCGGTGAACAAACCTGCGCTTTCAGGCGGCTACTCGGACCAGAGTCCACCTGCCTTCAGCGGGAGGGGCCCCGGCACGCAGGGCCCCGGCCTGCCCCTGCGTCTCACACTTGCTAGCTTTCTTTTTTCTCGAACACCCACCCTGCTCTCCCCTAGAACTGCCCCAAGGCAGCCCCTCTGCCAGTGCATCAAAGAATATGACAGACAGTCTCTCTCTTTGTTGTGGAAACGTCTCATGCTGGCTCTTCCTTTAAGAAACTGTCATTTTGACACATGTGTCGTGAGCACATACTTTTTTTGGAGCCCCCCCCCCCCCCGCCCTAGTGTTCTGAGTTTGGGGCTATCGAAAGCTCAGTTTTCAGGAAGGTGGGCAATTTTGACTAAGCGCACCTGTCGGGGCCTCAGATTAGAAGAAACATTAGCCAGTTGGCATGACAGCGGGGCAGCTATCTCTTCTATCAGCCAGGTTCTGGTTACCAGCCTGGAAGCCAAAAAGAAATGGGCTTCTGGGAAACAAAAGTGATGGAATTTGGGCTGTGAGTTATATAACCCACCAGCTTCTCTCAGACTAGAGGGACTAGTTTAAAATACAGTTTTAAAGATGGAGACATGAAACAAAACAACAACAAAAGCACCCCCAGCAGCGCTCATGGCTCCCTCTGGCCTCTGACCACCTCTGTCAACTCTTTCTTTGCTCCCACTCCAAGAAGTTAACAAGTGCTGCCACTTTAAGAGAGGGAAGGTGTTGTTTTAAGGGCCTCTAAGCCCCCCTTCTCAATTTCAGCGTGGAGCTGAGATCACATCCCCCAAGGCAGCCGGGGACAAAAGCCATTTATCAACCCATCTGATAAAACTTCCAATGGGTTGGATCTTTATCTAGACCAAACTGAGATGCACACATATTGCAAACTCCCGCTTCTCCAAAAGGGAAGTTTCCTTTTTAAGGGGGGTCTTCTTGGATGCTGCTTTTTTAGCTCTTGAGAGGAAACCAAGTCAACCTTTCAGCAGGATCCTTCTGTAGGTGGGGAAACTGCCTTTTAAAATGGGGGATGGGAGAGTAGGTAGTACACCCTGCAGCTTGATTCACTGTGGAGGTTTTAATATTCCCGACAGAGGACCAAAGGGCTCCTTGGGGTGCCGACAGCCCCACCTTTTCCTTGGTGGGGCCCCCCAGTGGAATCCAGGGCTAGGAGCAGGTTGCGGCTCTTCAGGGCGCCCTTGGGAGGCACAGCTGCTAAATGAACTGGGTGTGCTGGACGCGGTGGGTGCCTGGGGTCTCCGGGAGCAGGGCTGGGGCGACAAGGTAAACTGATCCCTTCTGGCTGCCCACACGGTTTGCTCCGCGGGGAGGCCCAACTTGGCAACCTGGACGGCCCAGTTCTGCCAGTTTCTGAAACCCAGTTGGCTGAGGAGCAAAACAAAACATCTCAGTCTCACTCAAGTCCTTTCTTGCAAAGCGCCGAGGTGCGCCGGGCTTGCGCATCCGCGTCCCGCTGCGGAGTCACAGCAACCCGCACGGCCGCAGCAAGACAACCGGAGCCCCGCCACTCAATGGTCACGGCGGGGAGACCCCGCCCTGCGACGGGGGCCCTCTGGCCCTGTGACACTGCGGTCACTTGTAGTTTTTAGCAAGAGGAAAATGGGTGTAAAGGGTTTAACTGGCGTTTCCCCGGCTGTGAGGAGCATGTGGCAAAAACGAAATCAAGTTTTATGAAACATTGTAAGGCAAACAGAGCGGGGATTTAAGTTTCGTGCCTTCCCCCGCCCCCCCGAAAGGAAAAAAAAAGTCAAGAAACTGGAGAGTTTGGGAAGGAACAAATGCTTCTCTGTGGAGTTGGTCTCCCTTCCCCCAACAAAAACAAGAGGTCCAGGCTCGGAGGAATTTGAAAGCAGCAATCTGCCAAAAACATTGTGAAAAACTATGGGGGATTCATTGGAAACAGATGGGCTTTTTCAGCTTTAATTCTGAAATTCTCTCCCTTTCTGACACAATACAAACAAACAGGGGGCGACGCGGGGTGTTAGCAAACAGGAATACGGGCTGGTGTGAGCGGAGCCCGTGGGCTCCCCCCGTGGGGCAGGCACGGGGTCCCCGCACGAGGGGCGTCGGGGACTCGGCTGGGATCTCAGGGGCGCCCCCGGCTTCACCCCTGGACATCGGGCAGGTTTGCAAAGCGGTGGGCGAGGAGTCGGGCGAAGTGCCCCCTGCCCCGAGCCCGTGCCTCCTCCGCGCCTCTTCCTCCTGGGCCTCTGAGGGGCGCGTCCCGGGGCCCCACTTTTTCGGCAGGAGAAAGACGCCCTCCGGCCCCTGCAACCTCCCTGTCCGGCTCCTTTGCAATGCAGCCCGAGCATGGTCCCCCACTGAGTCCCCACGGGCACCCAACGCGCCTTCGGCGATGCGCGGGAGAAACAAAGACCCGTGGAAGAGAGAGGCAGGATCCCCAGGGGGGAGGCCAGCGAACTTCGGCTCCCACTCGCTCCCAGCCGTGGCTCAGGACGGCGGGGAAGCCTGGACAGACGGCTGTCCCCTCACCCGGGGCAGGGACTTACCTGCGGGGAAGCTGCAGAGAAGGAAGGCGAGGGTCGGCCAGAATCCCAGGGCTGATCGTCCTGCCCCTCTCCCCATACCCATCCATCCAGCTCGGCCTGTTACCACTAGCCTCTCCCTGGAAGAAGAGTTCAGAAGAAGAAAAGCGGAAAATCAATCACGCTGCGGAGAAAAGGCAGCCTCGCTCCGCCGGCGGGAGCTGCGAGCCGGGCGGCTCGGTCCCCCTCGGTCGCGGGCGGGCGGGCGGCGCGCCCCCCTCCCCGCGCGCCCCGCCCTCGCCATCCATCACCCGGTCCCCCTCCAATGTCGGCTCGGCCCTGCCACCCCCGCCGCAGCGCCGCCCGCCCTCTCGCGCTCGGGTTTCAGCGCGGGGGTGGGGGTGCCGGGGAAGCTGGGCGGGGACCGAGGCCGCACAACTGCTGCACTGGCCCCGGGGACCTCGGGAACCCCAGGACGCAGGACGCACCGCGGCTCCCCACGCAGAAAGGGACGAGTACCCTGGGCCGGCCAGCCCTGCAGAGTGCCAGGGCGGCAGCGCGCCCCCTAACCTTCCCCATAAACATACAACCCGAGTAGACTGTGCTTGGAGACAAACTCCAGGTCCCCTTTCCAACTAGACTGTGGTCCTGAAGCCGCCACCGACCTCCCTCCACCCCACGTGGCTCACTTCTCTCACTCAGAAGTGTCCTCCGGTGTAGGAGACTGAAAATCCGCTTTCTAATTGTCGGGGGTTGGGGTTGGGAGCAATGGCCGCCGGGCCTCGGCCACAAGCGCACCTCCAAGCGCACCCACCCTGGCCCTAGGCCACCCACCCCGCCTGGGCTGGGCTGCCTCCAGCATCCTCTCCAAGCGCCGCGCTGCTTCGGAGATCTCTCCCTGGCTGCGCTCCGGAGCTGGGCCCTGCACGATGAGCAGGGCCCTGCCTCCAAGGCCGCTCTTTGGAGGGCATCAGGGTGGTGATCTCCCTTTACTCCGCCGCTTATTTTTCCAGGAGAAAAACCTTGCCTCCTCAAGGTTCCCTATGTCCTGCAGCTCCTCTGCTGCTGGCTCTTGGGATATTTAAGAGACTGGCAGCTTCCCCCAGAAACATCTTTTGGATGGAATACAAATAGGCCAGAGCGAGTGTTTTTAGTCAGACCAATTCCTCCCTTGGCCCCCTCACCTCGGGTCCAAGCCTACTCATCTGGTTCTTTGGAAAAAAAAATTTTTTTTCTGAGTTTGCATCCAATTGAGATGTTTCTCTTAAGCACTATCGCAGTGCTCACTCGCTGAAGGCCACACAGGCTGCAGGGCTGCCTGCGCGCCGGCCAGGAGGGAAGGCTGTGGAGGAGCTAGCTCTGGACAAGGGCAGAAAAAAAAGCCCTCTGTCTGTGCAGACACAACCTCAAGTGGTAATCCTTGTGAATCTGACTTCTACTGAACAGGTGAGAAAGGAGACTCAGGCCTCTGCCACTGTGCCACGTGGCAAAAGTTAGCTGTTGTTCCCTTAGGACAAAAGGGCAGGATGGCAACTGCTTCTCCATCTTCAGCGTTGGGGTGCCACTGTATTTCCCTCAAATATTTAGGTCGATGTTTAACAGGCTCTGTCTAATTATCATTGCTCTAAACTGGGGTTCATTTGAAGTCCCAGTTTGCAAAATGCCACAGGTTTGTCCGGCAAAAGCTCACCAGCTCAAAATCCAGGTCTTGACCCTCTCACACTTGGGCCGCCTTTGGGCCAGACCCAATAATTTTCTCCACAGGACCCCAGGACAGCCCTGGCATACTGAGGCAGGCACAGAGCCCGACGACACAGACACACCTTCGAGGTCCACTGACGAACAGCGTTTGCTGGATTCTGCCTTTCACACATCAGTCTGAAGCCTCCCTCCACTGATGAAAAGGGACCCGTGAGCATTCCCACCAGTAAGATCACTGCCACTACTGCTGCAGGGGCTCCAGGGACACAGCAGAGAGGCTGTGCATCTTCCTGAGACCTGAAAGCAGCCCCTTCCTGTGCTGCGCCGGCCAAGAGTAGACCTCTGACAGCAGGACTTCCAGCCCCTACACCTCAGTAGCTTCATCTGTCAGGGGGCACTGGGCCACCGGAGCCCCCCGCGTTTCTGCTATAGGAGATTGGCCACGCTTTGGGGAGGAGATCCAGTTCTTATGGCAGGAGCCAATAATTTGGGAAAGGGATGCCAAGGGCTTTTTTTTTTTTCCCCTCATGAGGAGACCTCTGTGAGACTGACTTTGAACAACATCATGAACTTGGAGATTTGGCCTTTACAGAGTTTAGACTATCAAGAGACATCAGGGGGCGGGGGGAGAGAAATCCAGGCCTAAACAAAGCAATATGGGGTTGTGCTGACCTGCAGGAAATCTGTCTACACTGGCCAAACCAACCAGCTTGTTGACAGCTCCCCAACTCTTTGCAAGACTGAGAAATGCTTGAAATGTTGGGTTTTGGAACTAAGCACTTCCTTCGCCATAGAAACTCAACATAAGCTCGAAGTGCAGTGGACTTCAGACAAGCAGCTGCTAGCCTGGGCCTCAGGGCACAGACCTTCTCTTGTATTTTTCTGAACAGTTAGTGGGTCCTTCAGGCCCTTCAGCAAATGAACATTTTGAAAAGACCCCCAAGATCCCTTTTTGTGACTGTAAACTGACTGAGCAGAGTCCATTTTCCTGCAATTTGGATGATTTTCTCCTAAATGCATTAACTCAGGCTTGCCTCTGCAAAAGCTTAATATACATCTTCTTGCGACCGCCTAAGCTTGCCCTGCAGTTAATCACCATTTGTTTGCCATCTCTGCAGAGCCGCCAGTTCATCCGCAGGCCTGGAATCCTCTGAGCATTCTCGCCTTCAGATGAAATATGAACATTTATACTAAGTCTGGGAACACCAGCCATCCTTGGGGATCCCCACTGTTTATAATTCTTCATCCAGAAAAGTACCTGTTTATCCTATTTTTTGTTTCCTGTCTCTAAGAACAATTCCGATCCGTGGCCATTTCCCCCCGCACGCTGGAACAACTTACTATCGTAAATGACCCTGGGGGTAGAACTTTGTCAGAAGGAATTTTGGAAGTCTAAACATAATTCATCCTTGGGTTTCTCCCTCGTCTCCCAGGCCTGTTTCTACCTCCTCAAAGAATGCTAACAGATTGGTCCGGTTTAATTGGGACTTCAAAAAGTGCTTGGTAATACTACTTTTTAGTATCTATGCCATCAAAGTGGCTGTTAAAAGTGACCCTTCCTCAATGGGTGGGCTTCCATTGTGGGCAGGGGGCCCGGTGTATACATCTTTGGGCACCAGACTGGAATGGAAGAACATTGTTGGCCACCAGGTATCACTGCCACCTTTAATCATCACTGCTAACCCTTCGCTCCACATGGTCCAAGGATAGCTATAAGCACATATACAATCCATCAGTCAGTCAGTCAAGCTCTCTAGCCTGCTATCATTATACC
The DNA here is from genome assembly GCA_004026885.1 of Lyroderma lyra. NCBI lineage: Eukaryota > Metazoa > Chordata > Mammalia > Chiroptera > Megadermatidae > Lyroderma > Lyroderma lyra. The sequence goes on from PVJL010000677.1 coordinate 95,180, forward strand.
CCAACTATCAGCAACCTCCAGTCTGCTCCCTCCCCAGTGCGTATTTCCTACTTTATCTTCTCTCTCAGTGAAACCCTGCTATGAACCCTCCATCATGGCAGGAGCTCAGCAGTGAGTTCACCAGCCAAAGGGGATGTACGACATGTATGCACAGACAGAGTTAAAATGTAAAATAGGCCAAGTGAAGGACACCAAAGGCCTCCAAAGAGCTACCTCCTCTCTGGGACTTCAATTCCATTTGAAGATGTTTATTCTGTCCCTTCTCTTTTGGAATTTAAACAACTCACACTTGTCCCAACTTATACTGCAGAAGGCAAGTAAGGTGGCAGGTCTGGGTGACTCCTCGCTGTCGTGTCACCTCTGAGGAGCTCACCAGCTCCTTGCCAGGAACAGAGATGTATGGTCTGTTCTCTGCCTCAGTTTACCATACTCTGTCCATGCTCACTCTCTTGCTCTGAACAGAAGCGAGGACTACCTTTGCATCCATCCCCCCAGCCTCTGCCCAGGCTGGGTTGGAGCCCTCCTGGTGACCTGCTAACAGTGTCTGGGGTCACATTTCCCTGGTGTGTGGATTGCAGCCCTGAGTACGTCTTTTCACACCTCTCCCTCTTGACCTCCCAGTCTCTCAGTAAGCTCCTGGAGCAGTCACATTTTCTCCTTTGATTCTTCTCCCATTCCTCCACACTGGGATTGCAGCCTGAAGTAAAACTGGAGTTGCATATATGAAAGACCCTCCTCCACTCCTTACTTTCCTCTTGAGCCTCTTGTCTGAAACTCCAGAGCACAGCTACTATCTGGTCTACAAGCCTGCAAATTCTTTCGTCCAACAAAGCCATGTATGAAAGCAATAGCATTTTGAATTGCTCAATTGTCAGCACTGAGATTGAGATGTTCTAGACATTGCAGTGCATATGGAGAAAGAGACAAATGTCTCTATCTCGGAGTCTGTGGCCTCTAGGTGTCATGTCCTATCTGGGGACCCTCAGCTTCTCAATCTGCAGAATCATGGCCTGGCTGCCCTGAGGAGAGGGGTGGCCTCCCAGCTCCAAAGTCCCTCGATCCTAGGGATTCAGTGAAACAGTGCTGGCTCTGGCCTTGCCCACGCCTGACTCTGAGGAACCCCATTGGGAACATTTTTAGATTCCCCAAGGGAACATGCTGCTGAGCAAGTGGGAAATGGTATTTGAAGAGTAGCATTTTTGTGTTTCAGTGTCAGCGTGACATGCTTCAGCAATAATCCCCAGCAATACGATTGCACACCTGAAACCACACCTTAAAAAAACATGTAGTAACCTCTTGCTCTAAAGGCACTTTTGGGTGCCCATACTGAGATGCATCAGGTTTCTGTCTCGGAGAACAGACAACCCAGCGTTCACCTCCCCCCTATTCCAGCAAGTTCTTGGGAGAAGAACTGGCTTGGAACCATTTATGCACCAAACGGCAAGTGTTTGAACTGACAGTGAGTCTGTGTCTCTCTCTGTCAAGGCAGGAATATTTGGATTAATGAACAATTTGGTGCCAAGCACAAATACCACAGAGGTTTAGCAACAGGAACAGATAACCAAATTATTCATCAAATTCAAACTTGTTTAGAATGGCTTATGCAAAGTTCAAGTAAAGAAGATCCCAGCTGATGGGACATGGGGCAGATGCCAATCCAGGAAGAACAAATGTGTCAAATTTATGCGACTTTCCCCCTCTGCCACCATGGTTTTATTTTTTATACTTGTTGGAGGTTGAGTGGACTTCTTCACATTTACGCTGAGAAGCAATATAGCATGACAGCTGAGAACATACAGTCTGAACACAGACTCTGGATCTGTAAAACGGGGACACAGTTTAGCTCCTCAGGGAGTTACCATGTGCATTAAGTGCATTATTAACACAATAATAAACCACTTTGAACAGATACTTGGCATAGAGTAAGTGCTGATAAGTAGGTGCTGATATTAGTTTTATATCACGGATAAGGATCACTGTTTGGATTACAAGAGAGTGTCTACCATGCTCCTGATTCTGACAGAGTCCTTGTGTGTGTGGGAACTGGGGGGATATCTGCAGAACTTCCCAAGAACTCCTAGATAACCTTGACTGCTGGTGGGTTCCAAGTGAATGATCAGTTTTCCTCAAGTTCTGTTGAGCTCCCAGTGTGAGAAAAAGTCTCCCATATGTAATTGCAGAGTCATCTCCACTGTGTGATAGGCACGGCCATCTCCTTTCCATAAATGAAGAGACTTGAGACTCAGGGAGATTAAGTGACTCCTCCAAGGTCATTAAGGATATAAATGGTGGAGAGAAGTCAAACCCACGCCCTGGGACGCCAGTTTCAGAGTTTTTCCCATCAAACCACAGCTGCTTGTCAGCTTCACCCAGAGCTTAATTTTTTTTTTTTAGTCAAATAATATGCCCTCTATGTATAATGCTGGATCATGCATTAGAAATGGGAATATGTTTAGAGATAACTGAGTCCCAGAAACAAACAAAAACATATAGGTATTTTAAGACAAGTTTCCTTGAACAATGTCTCCCATCCCCTTAAACATCTTAGTAAGTTGAAATAGTTATAGAACTCCTTTTCTTCCTTCTGGATGCTGACTGGTATTTTTTAGGTTGAGTTTTCATGTGGTATTAACTTGGACTTAGCCTCTGAATGACAGAGTATTACTATGCAACACGGTGATTAGGGAAACTTATCAAGAATATCATCAATTCATGGCAGGCAGTTTGGACCACAAGCCAGTCACGGCACATATCAGATTCGAAGCTAGATGGGCTTCTGTCCCTTGATGCTGGTCACTGACCCTGAAACGGAGGGCTTGGGTGTGCTCTGCCCTCACTGACTGTTGCCTCAGGCTCAGAGGGGCAATTTATTCTTATCAGACCCAAAGTTAGTGGACTCTGCCAATGGCACCCATACATTCATGAAGAAATCAGACACTTGGTGTTTAAGAATCTCCTTTCTCAAAATAAATGCAATGTAAAACCCTCACAGCATGGAAGAGGGTGGCACCTGGCTTTTCCTTTCACCATATGATCTTGAGATACCTAAAGGTACAAAACCAGGTGTCTTTCAAGATAGTAAGGGAAGTAACTTTGAAGTCAGCATTCTGAAATCTAAACATCCAGCTATTTTAGCTGCACTGACTGATGTAAAACAACATAAATTTAACTCCCATGAGTTCCTTGTTTGGGGGCAAACTGACCTACCGAACTCAGCCAGTGAGGGGTTACGAGCAGGTCTGCACCTGTGAGGGGGCTGCCACCAGGCACCTCGGAAGGGCTGCAGGTGAGCCTGGCCTTGTATGCACATTTGGGTGAGGCAAGCCTTAGTTTTTCCCACTGCCGTATTCCTTCCTCTTTCATAGTTCTATAGTTAAGGGTAGGGAAGCTGACACTGAGTGTTGTTCAGTCAAGAAAAAGGGGTGTATGTTATGTGAATAGGGTTGGATACCAGACAGGTGGGCCTCCCTTCTTCAGATTGAACTTAGGCTCAGTTAAGTTTGTTGAATGAATAAACAATGAATGTTGTCTGAAAAGCAACGCCACCTCCTAGAGAGCCACAGGAACACCGCAGACACTTATGAGTGATGTGAACTTCCCTTTGGGATTATAAGTCAAGTTCTAGAACAGTGGCCTTGAATGAGTAGTACCTTTTCACTTCACAGAAATAATGGATTCCAATGAGCCCGCACTGGTTTCTGATAATCCCTGTCAGCTTGTTTCGCTCGGGACTGCTCCTTCTGTCCCTGCACTGCAGACTTCTTGAGAGACTGGTGATCCTATCTCCTAAGTGATCTGACCAAAGTTTGGGACCATACATGGTAAAAGCAAGTCTTGAGTTTAATTCATTTGGTAGCAAGGCTGCAGGGGGGCAAAGCCCTAGAAGCCTGCAGAACCTGGGCCGTGCGCTTTCCCCTCCCTTCTGAGAAATGGAAACACCTGTTCCTGCATACTTCCGGGAGGCAGCCATCCCTGGGAGCGGGGTTCCAGTGCTGCCTATTCTTTGTATTTGCACCTGTTCATGTAAGAATTCCTGTGTTTGTTCTCACACTGAGCGGTTGAAGAGCTGAGTGATATTAAATAGGAGCTCTTCACACCTCCACTGAGACTTGGAGAGGGCCGGAAGGAAAGAGCAGGTTTCTCATCAAAGGTCAGGGAAACGCTCCTTGAAAAAGATGCCAGGTTACTGTTAAGGCCCTTTTTGTCACAAACCTGGTTATTAAACACCTACAAATGCAGAGCTGGTTTGAGACAGCATGGGGGTTAGGCAGACAAGCCACCCAGCACTCTATACGTCTATTTAGGGAGTAATCACCTGTTTGTCATGTGGAAAGGCATGACAGGAGCAGAGCAAGTGAACAAATGAGGCTGGGACCTCGGGAGCCACTACGCACCACCCCCACCCCCCACCGTAGCTCCAAGGCTCTCACGGGGGCAGGTCCTCACCACAAGGAGAACATGACATGATCCAACAAGGAATCGATGCTCCTCTCAGAACAGGGAGAACCCAGCTCATTGCTAACACCATCTAGCCTGGATGTGTGGGTGCCCCACCCAGAGCCGCCCTCCTCTGTGTGCCTGCCATCCAGCCAAGTCTGCCCCAGTTGTTAACTTATAAAGAAGGGCCTGTCGGTCACCTGCTGTGCTAGTGGAACAGGAGGTAACCTCTTCTTTGTATGTGTAAAGATGGCATTTTTGGCACACCACACTGTTCCTGTATCGACTGGCATGAGACCTTATCCTAGTTCTCCTTGAGCTGCCCTTCAGAGCACCACCAATCTCTCTTCTAGAGATTTGCCTAAAAAACCACTCGTCCGTGATGGACAGGAGAAGAGCAAGGTCCACGTACAGGTTTTTCAGATTTCTGCTGAAGAACAGGCATCCTCTTAACAGCAGACAACATTTTGTTTATAATATATTTCTGTGGGAGGATCCTTGGGTCTCCCTGAGGTGACAACCTGGCCCTCTGCAATCCTGTTCCTTGCGCTCGGCGTGCTGAGCTCAGCGGGACTAGAGACACGCCGGGAACTACCTCCTTCCTGGAGGTCAGTTGCCGCCCCCCCACGCCTGGCACAGAAGTTACCTACTTAGAGAGAACCCAACTTTGCAGCCCGAAAGGACCGTGCCGCTCACCACTTCCGCTAGATGGCGCGATTTCCCCTCATCCGTCACCAGACACCCGCCTTGTAAAATAAATACGGTCCAACGCCTTCTGAAACCACACCACATAATAGCAGCTCTCAGGATCCCATTAAAATCTCAACTTCTGGGGATTGAGTCTACCTCCGAGCAAATCCAATGAAATTACATTAATAGGATGCAGCCGAGAATTGCATCCGAGCGTCCCCACTTTGGTCCTCCCCCTAAATACACCTGTCCCCCTGCCCCAGCTCGTTCCCTGGGATGAGCCATAGCAGGAGCTATGTGCCGGGTCCGCCGGGCCCACCCGTCCACTTAGGGACTCCGGGGCCACTCGGGAATCCTCTGTTAGCACTCAGCCAAGTCCCGCACCTTCCCGCACACTGTGACCGCTGGTACCCGAGCCCGGAGGTGCTCAGCGAAGACGTCCCCGGGGGCAAGCGCTCGCGCCGTGGCTCTGCGGCTGGCCTAGGCAGCCTGGTGCGGGGCAGGAGGAGAGGGTCCGGGGTGACAGGACAATGGGGGTTCACAGCGGGGCAGGCTGGTGGCCCGCTCCGTCCCAGAGGCCCAGGAAGAGGTGGTTGCGACGGAGAAAGGGAGCTCCCAGCCCGCACACAGTGGAGGAGACGTTCGCCGCGGCTGTCCAACCACGCGCGCTGCTGGCTGCCCGGGAAGAGCCTTTTAGGAAAAAAAGAGCAAATACCGAACCATAAAAACTTTACCGCTGCCAAGAGCTAAAGCGATCGAAGCTTTTCGAAGCTCCAAATCTGGGCATGATGGGAGCAAGACGAGACGCAGGGATGGGGCGGACCCAAGCAGTGCGGTGGTCCCGCAAGTGTCCGCGGCTCCTCCGGGCTGTGGGAGCCGGGTGCCCCCGTTCCCGGCCCGCGCTTACCTTGGCGGCTGCATGAGCCCCTGCGGCCCTCTGGGGGTGGCGTGGCGAGGCTGCGGGTCAAGAAGGGGTGCCGGGGCGCTGCTCGTGGGCGCCGGGGCAAGGCGGGAGGGGCTCGGCAGGCGTTGGTCCCCTCCGCCCCGGCCGGCTCAGCAGCAGCCCGGGGCGCGCCGCCTGCTCCCGGGCTGCATGCCTGCAAGCGCCTGGAGGAGCCGGCCCGGGAGCCAACAGCTAGTGCGTCCCCAGCCCAGCGGCTCGGGCGGAGCAGCCCGCGCTCGGGAGACAACTGCGCAGGAGCCACCCGCTCCGTCGCCCGGCCCCTGCCCGCCGCCGCCTAGCGCGGCGTTGCGAGGTTCGTTTGCGAGCAGAGAGGAGGGGGCGGGCCGGGCGCCCCGGGCGTGGGCGGGGGGCGAGCGCAGGCGGGGAAGGAGGTGGGGGTTGGGGTTCGGATTGCCCCGCCCCTCCGGGGCCGCACCCTCCCGTATCAGCACCCGTTGGGTGGCTGGGAGTGAAAAGTCAGGACTTTTCTAAACGCAAGGGTTCGGGGGTCGTGCGCCACTGCAGCGACCCTCAAGGTGCCCCCAACTTCCCGGCTTTCCCGCTGGGATGCCGTGGAGAGCACGTTTTTCGCCCTCGGTTCCATGATGGTCAAGGTGAAGGTTTATGCGGTACACCATCGTGCAGGAGAAGCGCTGCTGCTCTCTGTGGAGAGGCACCTTTGTTCCACTGAGATGTTATTTTTGTTTAAGAATCTTATTTTAAAAACATTAACACACATGCATGTATTATAACTCGGGAAATACACGAATACGTTCTTTTACACGACTCATGAGTATCGACAATAAAAAGGAGATCACATCACGTCCGGTCCCTCTGCAGCCACTCCCCAGGGGTAATCTCGGGTCAGCGTGTGCTCGCCCCTATCCCTCCCCGTCCTTGTTCTGCGCTTTTACACACACCCTTGCAGATTGCAAGTGGATTCTCACGGGCTTTTCAAAAGACTGTTTTGCCATGCAGCGCATGCACACAGTGGCAAGAACACGGCCACTTCAGCAGCTGTAACTCCCCAGAGGCTCCTGGAGTCCAGGGAAAGACCCTCGCAGTGAAACAGCAAAAAGCCACCCAAACGCCATGTGCAAATGTGAAACCCCAGTTCACGCCCACATTCACATCGCCAGGGTAGAGAGATTTGCTAGTGCATTTTAGACAAGATTATGACCTTCCAGTTCTTACAGAAATTTTTGATATGATGGGAACTCTTTGGATTTGCAAAATGAAAAGGTATCATCCACATTAAAGTACGATTGTTATTGATGCTTGTGGTCTTACGGGATGTGGTTTTAACACAACAGTCCTCATCTTATTGGCCAAGTGTCTCGAAATAATCTATAATTGGGATATAAATAAAATAGATGGGATTTAGCAGGAAGGGATTGGGAATTGGGATTGCTGGTTTCTATAATTAGCTCTGACCTTGGGCAAGGCATTCTGGCAAACTGAGATACTGCTGGGCCTCAGTTCCTTATCTGTAGATAGGGGAGTTGTGCTAGACGTTGGGTGAGGGTGAGTGTGTGTGTGTGTGTGTGTGTGTGTGTGTTTTCCAGCCATAGTACTTGGTGAATCACTGAGTTTTTCCTTAATTCACCTTCCAGCTCAGCTGCAACAGCTCCTCCTTAGGGAATAGCTTTTCTAACTCTCCATGCTTTTCTTTCCTAACACTGATCTCACTTTGCAAGCATGCACTCACTAGGGTGACCCTTCCATAAGTGTGGGCCTCTCCCACCAGACTGTAAGCAGCCAGGAGGGCAGGAACCAGGACCGCCGGGGGTCATTACCACGTCCCCACTGCCTAGTACAGTGCCTGCTGGGCATTGTCATAGGCACATGACAATAATTCCTGAATGACTATCACCCAGGTAATATATTTCTCACTGCTCTTCCAAGTTGCTTGGCATTTTTAAAATATCTCTAAATGGAAACATCTTGTTTTAAAATAAAGCCTTTGGAAAGTACCCAGCAGGGTTTCCCCATCTTGGGGGACAAACAGTCCACTGTCTAGATGAGGACAGACAATTCTCAGCTCAACCAGGCGGCAGAGGGGGCCAGCAGCTATTTACCTTGATGAGCCTAAGCTCCTGCGGAGAAGACAACGAATATTAATGCTACTCATTAGCTACTTGATTAAGTTGGAACCATGTGTAAGCAGTTGCAATACACAGATGAGCACTCAGAGTTAAATGAGGCCGTGGGGTGTGTTTAGGGTGCAAATTAACAAATGTACGTGCTTTCAACCAACAATCTAGAAACATTCCTAATATAAAGCTCCAGGGAATGCCTGTCTTGTTTTACTGCGAAGGACCTAAATTCCTTAAAAATATGAACAGGAAATAGGCTGACCTGGGTTTAAGAGTAAAAAAAAAGGTAAAACTTAAGAAACAAGGGGAAGAAGGTGTGTGTGTGAATGTCTAATGCAGCACAGACTGGTATCTATTAGTTTCTCTCTTATCCAATGTGCAGTCTTGCCAAGGGAGAGGTTAAAATCTGGCCTCACATGTACAAAGGAGAACAGGGGAGCTGGGGTTTCTACCCCTCCTCGGCCTCTCTTTCCTTTTTGTTAGGGGCACCCCCCCATCCCCGCTACTGTGCCCCTTGTGGAGCCCTTAGTTAATGGGGAGAGCTTCAGCCCACAGAGGTGGGTACTGTGTTGGTGGCACCTGGTGGGACTCAAGCTGAGGGCACGTGGCACCACACCCAGCTCAGGGAAAGCTGGTGCTACCAGGGTGTGGGGCAATGTGTTGTCTCTCTTTCCAGTGAGGGGTGGTGCCTGCTGGACGCGAGTGCACCCTCTGAAGGTGGGCTCCTGATGAAACCAATTCAGGATTTCTTCCCAGCTGACAAAACAACGAGAGCTGGCAAGTCCCTTTTGGCATCGGGAAGTGTCTTTGAATTGGGTGCCACCCCAATACATTTTTCCTGAGTAAGTTCAGGTTCAAAAAGTAAAAGGGCAGCTTAAGGGAGAAGCAGGTCAGGAACTCTCCTAGGAGTCTGTCAAAGAAGGAGGGGCTGACTGTCCCACCCTTGGCTTCAGTGAGACCGGGGGAGGGAAGGGGGGCTGGGGACTTAATCTGCACAGACGGAAAGAGGCTGTGGCGGCTGGATGCCTCCCAGAGGCACTGCCTGCGCTAACAAACCCAGCGCGTTTTGTCATGCACCTCCTCTGCATCAGACACTGTGCCCGGCCCTGGAGCAGGCATTTACTCGGGGAACACAGCTTCTACCCTTAGGAAGCGGGTGGTCCAGTGGGAGGAGAAAGGAGAAGAGCCGATGGGCCTGAGTGTTTGCGTAAATGAAGACTTAAGGTCCATTGCTCAGCCTTCTCTTGTCACCAGACTGCTGCTCAGAAACCCTGACAGACGTTTTGGGGTTGACACTGGAAGATAGAGGGGAATGTGAGACAGAAGGAAAATGCAAATACAGTGTCATGGGATTTAAAAGTCAGGCAGTTTTATTGCTAGTTGGAAGGGCTAGGAAAGTCTTTACGGGAGAGGTGTCACCCGAGATGGTCTCCGGATGGATGGAATTGATTTTAGTGTGTGAATGACAGGGAAGGAGGGGGAGCATTCCAGGCAGGGGAGTCACATGATTCAAGCGTGGAGGTGGTAAACGGTGGGCATGTTCAATAAGGAGTGATTAAGTCTATAGTTGGAGCGTGTGTACCGGAGAAGAGATAAGTGAGGGGAAAGGGTGGTTAGGGCCATGTTGGGGAGGATCTTGGTTGCACAGGGAGCAATAGGGAGCCATTGAGGGTTACTGAGCAGAGGAATAATGGAAGATGGGTTGGAGAAACAGGAGGTGGAAATCCAGCTAGATTTTATTAATCCTGGCCCAATGTTAACAAGAGTGACCCAGGGTGCTGCGAGTGTACTGAGAAGTATGGGGCTCATGGGAGACCAAATCCTTTGCGGAATCAGGAGATGGAGGGTCAGAGGTGGTAAGTGTTTATTACAGAGCCTGGGGAATCATGTGGAAACGCTTGGACGAGGGGGGCAGTAGATGGCAATTGGACCCACCATTTGTGGTCTCAGCATGGGAGGGAGCCACAAAACCATACTGAGAAAATCACTCGATTTTCCACGTTTGATAGTATGTACCTGCGTTTAAGCTAAAAACCCAGTGTTTGTGTCCATCAGAAGAAAGGAAGACCTAATTCATTCTTTTTAATGTTTTTTTCTCACAGGCTAGTCATTTGTTTTCTAATGGTAAGGCCCCCAATCAAGGCCAAATGAAGGATTCTTTTGGCTAAATAAGCAAACAAACCATCAGCCTAAGGAATAGGGAGGAAACAACACATTTCTTCACTGCTGTTTCATGGATTTGGACAAGAGAACAAGGTGACAGGAAAGTGGACTTTTCCATAAGGCTTGCTGGCTGGCTTGGCTGTGAAAACAGCTGGAAGGTGTGGGCAGCCACGGCTGCAAGAGAACAGCTGGAATGTGGTCAGCGAGCACATCCTCCTACCCCGCAGCAGCACCCGCAAACGCCTGTCCTTGACAATTCAGAAACCTTGGCGCCAGCTGGCGTGCTGCGTTTCCTCACAGTGACTTGGCAAACTGGATGGACTTGTGGATGTTTTGGGTTGTCTTGCTATCATTTACTAAGTGCCAGCTCTGCCAGAGCATTCTATATCTGTCATGCATGTTTCCTCAGTCCCCATAACACCCTATGAGGTAGGTGTAAATATGCCCATTTTAGTGGGAACTGAGGGTCAAAGGAGTTCAGTGAGTTGATGAACAAGTGGTAGAGTCAGGTTTCAAAGCCACATCCATGTGACCTGTTTCCCTCATCTCTCCTGCTGTACTTAAGCCAGAAACACCTACATCTGCCCCTGTAGGGAGCAAGCCCGGGTCCCACTTTCTACTCCAAAGCTGGTGGAGTAGGAATGCAGTCCTGTCACCTCCAGCCAGGTGCACCCCACGTCCACAAAGCAAGCTCGCTGGGGGGTTATTTTTCCTGATGGGCTTTGGAGAGCTGTGAGCTGTGGGGAAGCTTGGATAGATGTTGGGTTCCTTTAAGTATTTGAGGAGCTTCCCAGGAAGTGGTTGGGTCACACCTGTTTCTTGGTATTCAAATTTGGGCCCTTTGGGAAGGAACTCATTAGCTGATATACATACAGATTGTCAATGAACGAGGCTCCCTCCCTACCCACCTTGTTTCCAAACTAACCCACCAACACCTTTGAAAACTAAAATGATTCATTAGCATATGAAGGCCAGATCCCTTGGTCCCTAGTAGCTGACCTTTGGAATAAACCCAATTCAAGAGAAAAACAAAAACAAAAAAATGATTCCTTTTCTAGGTTGGGGGAATTTGGGCTGTGGCCTGGTTGCAAGGAGTGGCTGAGGTACATGGCTTACTTAGGAGGGTAAAACCTTGAGTACATTTCTCTCTCTGGTCCTGGATCTGTTTTATATAAAACAGTGGTCTCCAACTTGAGATCCTTCATAGCTCTAAAATCCCGTGACTTAGTGAACATTCAGTGAAACTCAATAACTCCACTTCTCTTCACAATTTTTGGATTTTTGCTCTTGACTCTGATTCTTCAAATATTTTCTGTAAGCAAGAAGGATATAAATAGTAACTCTAGACTTTGGGATGACAAGTTCATAGCAAATCTTATTATTAACAGTTGTCAATCTGTAACACCCTTATTTTTCTGTCCTTTGGGAGTATTCATGGTAACTTGTATTATTATTATTATTACGTGTCTGGGTTTGAGAGGTATGTGCTCGTGATGCCTAATTTTATATGTCAATTTGAATAGGTTATGGTGTCCAGTTTAGTCGAACACTAGTCTAGATGTTGCTGTGAAGGTTATTTTTAAAGTTATAATTAATTTTTACAATCAGTTAACTTTAAGTAGAGCAGATTATCTTCCACAATGTGGGTGGCCTCACCCAATCAGCTGAAGACCCTAAGAGCAAAGATGGAGCTTTTCAAAGAAGACATTCTGCCCCAATACCGAAACACAAAAACCCTGTCTGAGTTTCCAGCCTGCTGTCTACTCAACAACAACAACAACAACAACAAATTAAAAAAAAAATCTGTCTTTATATATACTGGTTCTGTTTCTCTGGAGAACCCAGACTAATTCAACACTCAAACAGGGCCGCTCAAGACATATGAGAAGTATGCATTCACTCATTCACTTCTTCATCTCGTCGGTAGTAATTTATTCAGATAAACACATATATAGCAATGTGGACACAATTTATGAAATACACAGGAAGCATGATGGACTCATACTTTGGTTCCCTGGAAGTATCCAGTAGAACCTTATGAAGTAACTGGGTAGTAAATATAGGAGGTCAGGGTAGGCTGAGCAGATGTACCATTTTAAATAGGACAGGAAACAACAGTACTGGCCCGTTTCTAATGATACGTATGGTCAGCCTACTGACACCTCAAACTTAGCCCAGTGAGACTAGGCTGACCATATGTACTGTTTGAAAGGGGACAGTACTTGTAATCTTCTGTCCTGTTTAAAAAGGTACTTCTGGTCAGCCTAGCTCAGAGACACACCGTTGGTTTGGTTAGACAAAGGCCTCTTTTCTGGGAACTTGAGTCTTAAACTCTAATGGCTAGAAGATGACTTTAGCAGAAGGTGCCCCAAAATGAGAACCTTTTTTTCCTCCTGGAGACTTGATGGCACCAATCTTCAGGTTCTGTGATTTAAAATTTTTTAAATCTGTGAAATGCTTTGATGGGGCAAAATGACCATTAGGCTGCTTTGCAGGGTGCATGGTGGGGAAGGAGGAGTGAGAAAGCCAAAGACTGAGGAGGAAAGAACACCCAACAGCCAGGCCAGAAAGGTCTGGTTTTAAACGCTGGCTCTGACATCAGCTGAGGGACTGTGGGCAAATCACGCAACATGCCTAATTCTCATTTTCTTATTTGTGGAGGGGAAAGAATCTTGACTCGAAAGGTTGGTGAGGACTCAATAATTTCACTCACATAAAACATTAATACAAAGAATGGGACTCGAACCAGGTGGTGGGAGTACAGCAAAAGGCCACCAGCATTTCTAAGTCTCCTTTCATCTTCTTTGCATCTTTGCATTAAAGACAGGAAGAAGCTGGCCTACCATCTTAAAAACACATACAAACCATACTCACCAGTTCCAAGCTGTGGATGGCGTCTTTCCAGAGATGAGGCAACAGCTACCTGTGACAGATGCTGTATCTTACACTTTGAGCCCACTTCTGCAGTGGCTCCTGGGAGGTGCAGTCCTCTTCTCTCCTTTTACTCACATCCCTTTAATTTCGATGTTACCCCGTGTCACCAAGGAGAGCTGCCATAGGCTTAGGGGAGTCAGAGCAGTAGATGAGCCAAATGGCAAGGTCTTTGGTATAAGAGAAATGACCTTGAATCCAGATGTTGGAGCCATGTCTCCATCTGTTTCTCTGTCGAAATAGGAAAATCAGAGCATTGTTCAGACTGTTAGAGCTGACGTTTACAAAATGAAAGCCGTTTTTTATGTTCGTCATCAGGGATTACAAAGGAACCCATTATCTGATTACACAGGAACTGGAAAGAGGACTCACTGGGATTCGCACAATTTGTGCAGGGATCTAGTTCCTTATTTCCCATCCTGGTCTGTCTTTAGAATCAGCTGGGGGTCTTGTTAAGAGTATAGATTCCCAGGACTCACTCGAAGTATTGAAAGTACATCTCACAAGGTAAGACTTGAGGATATGTATTTTTTAAAAAGTTATACAGTTTGAACAGATATTTGTACATCCCTGTTCATAGCAGCATTATTCACAATAGCTAAAAGGTCAAAGTGACCCAAGTGTTCATGAATGGATGAAATGAATAAGCAAAATGTGGTATGTGTGTATACATTCAGTGGAGTATTATTCAGCTCGAAAAGGAGATTCTGACACATCCTGCAACATAGATGGACCTCAAGGACATTATGCTAAGTGAAATAATCTAGTCACAAAAATAGACACTATATGATTCCACTTATATGAGGTACCTGGAGTAGTCAAATTCATAGACACAGTAATTAAAATGGTGGTTGCCAGGGGCTTGGGGAGAGAAGAATGGGACATTAGTGTTTAATGGGTACAGAGTTTCGGTTTAGGATGATGAGAAAGTTCTAGACATGGATGGTTGTGAGGGTCACAAAGTTATGTGTAGTTTATGTGTGTGTAGTTTACATGTGTGTAGTTTACTACATGCACAAAAAATTCTGCATTGGCTTTTCTAGCACACTGAGTCTGGGAATTTAAAATCTGAAACTACTTTGCCATTCTAAATGCTTATTTTCTATTCTTTCACCCCTAGCTTATCCTGCACTCTTTTCCCTGTGTCAAGGCATCTATATAGACAGGGATGTGACTAGAACTGGGAAGGACCCAACGTGCCCTGAAGAACAAGGTAGCAGGACTGGGAAGGATTTTCTCCAAAGCCGTAATAGGCCACTCTCCTGCCTTCCTGTCCTTTGCACCAGTGTTGCGTTGGACAACAAGGACATTAGTGCTTGTGGGAGGTGAACACCAGACCCTCTTAGGTTGCTGACACCACACTTCTCCATCGGCAGCTACAGTGACCCAGCCTCATCTCCATCACAGAGTTGCCACCTCTGACATCAAGCAACCAGGACAACCAGCCTGGGGGCATCTTATCGTCACCTCCTTGGAGGGTTAAGGGAAACTGGAGCCCGCAGCTTTCCTCTTGGGAGACACAGTATGGTGGCCTGGAAGTTCAAGGTCAGGAAGAAAAAGGAGGGCAGATTCCCAGGGTCCTGGTGATCTCCCAGCAGCCATCTGCTGCCTCCTGGGGTCAGAGCCGCATTTTCCTGCAGGCCTCTCACTTCTGTCAACTAGAAATGCTGCCCTTGAATCAAGATAGTGGTTAAATACTTCTAAATAATTAATCATTCTTTTGAATTGGTGTTCTCTGCCTGCATATGCTTTTCTTGCTGCTTTTGCTTGTCTTTTTCTCTTTTTAATTCAAAAGTGGTATTAATAGTTTATGAGCACCTACATGGCCACCTGTACCCATGTTCATAGGATAGGAAGAGGCAGCCCCTCCTTCATTCTTCAAGAAAATATCAATTCCAGGGAAGTCAGAGCCTCCAATATCAGGCTGTCTCTTTCCTGCTCATTTTGGAACAGAAATGAGGGCCACATCTATGTGGAGAGGTTTGGCCTGAATCAAGAGCTTTTTTATTCTGTTTAACAACTTGGACAGGCCCTGGGTCCCAGTAGACTTTAAATTGAGCCATAATACATTCTGTGATAAAGAGCACCGACGGGGAGAAATTAGGAAATGGAAAATGGAACGCTCCTTTTTTATTCAGCCAGGACTTCAAGAAAGGGGAAGCAGGAGACGGAACTGCTGGTGGAGAAGGCCTTGGGACATTTGGGGTCCTTCTCATGGAGGTAGCTGACCCTGGAAAAATGGGAAGCAAAGCAGGGCTGGACCAGGCATAGCGAGTCGCCAGTGAATGTTTTCAGTGGGCAGCTAAAGAACATCCTAATGAAAATAGGAGAGTAACTGGGGGTACGGAATCCCCCTTTTTACAAAAAGTTGAGGGGGTGTGGGGTGGGTGGGGTAATAAATGAGATTATTGTGGGAAGGGGAACAGGGATGGGGCACAGGGTAGATAGGAGACTCACTTTTATTGAGTATGTTTCAGAATCTTAAAAATTTCTGCCATCTGCATGTATTACTTTTCTGTTTAAAACAAACCAGAAAACAGATAAATACATGGGCCCACAAACTGGGGGCAAATTTAAAGAGGCTTATTGGTGGTGAGCAACAAGGAATTGGAAATGTATAGATAGATAGAGGTCTTTTTTCCTGCTATGTAAATAATTTTATCTTTTATAAAGACATAAAACCTGGTTAAATTAAGCTGCACCATACAAAATGACTCTGTAGGTCAAAAATGGTAGAATATCAGCAATTTCACATGGTTTAACCTGGGGTTTCTCAACCTTTGCATTATAGGAGTCCCCCTTTTTCCTGGGGCATACCTTCCAAGACCCATCATGGATGCTTGAAACCACAGATAGTACTGAACCCTAAATATGAGGGCTGTCCAGAAAAAATTCCAGCATAAATGCCTCTATTTTTCATAGTGCATGGCTGGATCCTTTCCGGACAGCCCTCCTACACAAGTACTGTGTTTTTTTCTATACCAGGCCTGGGCAGACTTTTTTAGGGCAAGGGCTACTTCTAGTTTTCTCCAGTGTCCACGGGCCCCTAGCTATTTATTTTTGCTTGCTCAAGTATACACAGCGCCTTGATCATGAACAGCGGATTCTCGCCTCTAGCAGTTGTACGCATGCGTGCGAAAAAATGTGTTTCTTTTATGTTTAGCTGCCTGGCTGCTAGACCCCAGCATAATGTGATGTCCACGACCACACTCTTTTCTTAATTCAGGTGGTCACCCTCAACTTGCTTGGTAGTCCACTGGTGGACCGCCATTAACGTCTTGCCCTGCCCTGTTCTATATATTTAGATAGATAGATAGATAGATATAGATAGATAGATAGATAGATAGATATAGATAGATATAGATACACATACCTTTTCACTTGAAACACATTCCGGCTTCTCTTTCACTTATAGGAGAGGCCAGCACTCTGCTCCTGTGCTTTGAGGCCGTTTGGGAAGTAAAAGCAGGGTCACTTGAACACTGACATTGTAATACCACCACAGTCGATCTGATAACCCGGCTGGTTACCTCGTGAGTGACTGGCGGAACGTCTGTAGCGTGACTGACTGGCGGAACGTCCATTGGCGTGACTAACTGGCGGAACGTCTATAGCGTGACTCACTGGCGGGAAACATCTGCGTGCCGACTGGCGGGAAACGTCTGCGTGCCGACTGGCGGGAAACGTCTGGAGCGTAAGGGAGCGTCAGGTCCAGCGGGAGGGAGAGGATCAGCAAGATTTCATCATGCTCCTCAAAATGGCCCTGGTTAAGCCTCACACATGGCTTCTCTCTGGAATTTTTCCTTTAATATTTTCTGACAGCAGTTGACAGTGGGTAAGTGACACTGTGGAGAAAGGGTGACTGCGGTATTGACATTTTGGTAATTCTTCGTTGTGTGGTGGGGTCGTCTTGCGCCTTGTAGGAAAGTCACGGAGTTCTCCTCACGAGAGAGAAACCTGACTTGCTCCGCCGGCAGGATTTTTGATGTTTTCTGTGTTTCCAGTACACCTGCCAGCGCAATTTCTGGGAGGCCCAGTTCAAAATAAAAATGTGGGGCCCCTTGTGCAAAAATTAAAAATTTCAAGACAGTGACAGCAGAGTATTAAGTGTGAGGCTGAGGTAATGTCCCATCACCAGACATTGCCAAATGTGAAAACCGCTGGTTTAATCTAATATATGGGGGAGGGGACCCAAAAAATCCGGAATTTATTTATTAAAAAATTGTGTCTTTATTCTTACACGTTTAACTTGAGTCACCTTCCAGATGCCTCCATTGGACACAATTCTCCTATGGAGACACTCTTTCAGTACAAAAACTGCTCAGTACAGTTTTTGAACTTACCAGTTTTGATCCCTTTTGGTGCTTCTGCCGTTTTTTGTTTCACCTCTTCCAAATCAGCAAAACATTTTCCTTTGAGAACTTTTTGCATCAGGGAAACAACAAAAAAAAGTCGCTAGGGACAAGATCGGGTGAATAGGGAGGGTGGGGCACGAGGTTCATGCCCTTTTTGGATAAAAAAAAATGCTGAATACTCAGCGCAGTGTGGGCAGGTGCCTTGGTGGAAGAACCAGTCATCTGTTTGCCACAACTCGGGTTGTTTCTTTCTCAATCTTGACATAACCTTCTAGAAACTTCCAGGTAAAAACTGTCGTTGACCCTTTGACCCGAAGGAGCAAATTCCGAGTGCACAATGCCTCTCACATCAAAGAAACATATGATCGTGGTTTTTCAGTTTTTTGAGGTCTCCCCTTATATTTAGGTCTGCCTATACACATGCTCAGAGTCATAGAGAGAGGTGGAATTAGCTAGAAGCCCTTTAATATGTAATCCTCTAGCCTCTTGTCCATACAGCCTGGAGTAGTTAGGATTTTTGTTGGAAGGCAATAGAGAACTAATCTGGCTTATTTAACCAGAGGAGAATTTATAGGAAGAATATTGGGGTACTCTGAATCAGTAGGTGGCTTAATGTGTGGGGTACACAAGAAGTAATGCGTTGGTTTCTTTTGAGGTTCAGCTTCTGAGTAGTTGGTACTCAGAGAGAAAATTATCAGGATGGAAGCTATTTAACTACGGGTCAGTTTTTATTTTATCCAAATGTTACTTTAATGCCTAATATTCTTTTGCATTTGTTACTTTGTTGTTGTTTTCATGAAAAAATATTACTACTTGAGAGAAGTGTTTGGCAAAAGCAGTTGAAAGGAAGGAGGTCTGATGGAAACTCAAGCAGTTTTGCATGAGCAATAATAATTATGATGATGATAGGTTTCCTGCCTAAGCCTTCTGGGTGGGTAGTATTTGCAAATTAAACACGCTATAAAATATTCAGCCCCTCGCCACATTTCGCTTGATTTGCATAATCCCCCTGCACGTGCTGGGCTCTCGGGTGAGCTATTCCCTAATTAATTATTAAATTCTCATCTGTGTAGTGTGCACAGGATAATAAAATTCCAGCAGGCCCCCAAAATGCTGAGCTTAGGTCCTTCTTCCAGCCAAGGGTCCCTTCCCATGTGTCTCCCACGAGGACTCATTGTAGATTTGGCCAGTGACTGAAGCCATAACCCAGGATTCCATGGTTTTGGTCTCAGCCCCATCCCACTCATGGTGTGGCCACTGAGGAATTGCCATGTGGCTTTATAAGGACATTTTCAAACCCATTCTAGACTTGCTTTATGGACATCCCCGAAGGTTCATTGTTATTCCCCCATTACTTCATTTTTGGGTGTTTTTTTTTTTCATGTGGCAAAAGATCAGTTTTTCTTCAGTTGTGCAGCAAGGGGTTTGAAAGCTATGATACCCTCCCTGCAGCTCTGAAAAACAGACCCCAGAGCTCATGTGGAACAGTGGGTAGGTATGTTGGAGGAAGAGGCAGCATCACTGTGGCAGGCAATGCTGATGACTGGGTACAGGGGGTCCGGGGGGAGGGACCTGAGGACTCAAGTGTGATTCAGGGACCCTCAAAGTGGGCTTACTCACCTGCAAACTGAGGTTTCTGAGGCATTTCACTGTTGTCCCTGCAGGCTGTCTTTGTTGGGAGCTGTGTCTCTGAGTGGAGTTTTTGTATTTAAAAACCAGCACTCACTCATCAGTGTTGTCTTTAGATACACAGAGGAGGGAATTCTTCATAACGTGGCGGGTGTTTGAGATTTTTGGGGGTCATGTCAGTGCATCTCAAAGTTTCCCATGCACACAAATCACCTGGAGATTTTGTGAACATGCAGGTTCTGCTGCAGGGAGTCTGGGTGGGGCCTGAAATCCCACATTCCTGGGAAACTCCCAGATGCTGCTGGTCCATGGACCACACATTGAGCAGCAAGAGGTTGGGAGACAAGAGCAAACTTGTAAATAGACGAGAAGTCAGACTTACAACTGAAGGGGAAGATCCAACTTGTTAAGCTCATGTGTACCTTTTTTTTATTTTTATTTTTATTTTTTTGCTTTTTAATTAAAGACACGATTAGTAGGGATTAGAGCAAAGCCAACATTGAACATTTTTTTCATATGCTTGTTATGATCATTTTTTTCATTTCAGCTAAGCCTGTGTTAAAATTTAGAAGTGGATCTAGAATTGCTCCTTGAGTCTGGGCCTCTTGTTGACCTGATGAAATCGTGAATCTGCTTTTTTTTTCCCCCCACCAGCTAGCTGTGACTTTTAAGAATTTTTATAATCTCTCTGACCTCTTCCTCCATCTGTACAATGGGGATTATAATAACACCCATGAAGTTTTCAGATGTGGACTCCAGAACTGCCTTGACTTGAATTCAAATCTTTGCTTTGCTGCATGAGTGTGTTGTTTCTTTTCGGGGCCTTGTTCACCTTGTCTGTAGTACAGGATCAAACGAAGACCTGTTTTAGAGGGTTCCTGTGACGATTCACCAGGGTCTGGGGACTGGCAGGTGCTTGGTGCTGCTAGGAGTATCAGCCTGTGGAAACCCAGCCCTTCAGCTATTCTAAGATAAAAATGTGTGCAAAGAGGTAGGGAGGAGACAGTGGGTTGAAGGTTTGGCGGGCCATTGTTCTTTTCTTTCATGTTTGTGAACTGTTTGCTATTGTGCAAATACCACGTGAGGCTCTATGGGGCACCTACAGAACAATCTGAAAGGGATCCTATAAAAAAGTAGTTGAAAGTCTAATGGAAGCAAGTAAATGCCAAGTCAGACACCAATTAAAAAAAGGAATAGCCTCCTTCTGGGAGGCTGACTGATATGAATGGTGCAATGGTAGCTCAAAATTATGAGATTATTGTCCTGTGTGTTGTGAGGGTAAAGGTAGTATGGAGGAATAAGAAGTAAAGTCGAAGGGGCAGCTGTGCTGCTAAAGGCCACCAGTCTGTGTTTCAATCCTCGGAAACTCCTGCTTTCTAATCGACGTAGCCATCAAAACGACCAGGCAGCACACTAGGGAATGTGATGCTTCACACCATCCTCTACTTGGCAAGATGGTGGAAGCCACGAGGGTGGGTGGGGTCCTGGAGCTCAGTTAGATTAGTTTGCGTGGATTGAGTCGAGGTGCAGGGAATTGGCCTGTACCAGAGGTTCCAAACTGGTGGTCTCTTGGCCATGGTTAGCTTGCAGATGTATTTGTTTGGCCCTCAGTATTTTTTTTTTCTTTTAAAACTTTGGATTAGCTGCCAATGTTAAAAAATACTAGAGATTTCATATTAAAGTACAGATTTCCAGCTACAAAAATAAAATTACTAATTCTTGGCTTGTCTCTCTATTGGCTCAGAATAAAGGTTTGGCAATTTGGGAAGACACACCTTCTCAGGTGGATCAGAGTTCCCACCTGGGCTGCTTCAGCCATTCAAAGTCCCTGCTTGGCCTCTATAGGCATTTTAATTTGTGACCATGTTGTGTTTTTGGCATCTTTGGCACAGTACTCAGGACAGGGACATGTCGGATATTTTTGTGGTTTGCAGAGCGCTCTTGTTTTTGTTTCTGCTTCGGCAAGAGTTCAGCGTCACTTCTTGTCTGATGCTGGTATTCTGAGAAATTGTGGTCAACAGGAGATTGCACTAGCATAGCTGTGAGTGTCAGCCCAGCCCTAGCAATACCAAGGCCCATAATTTATCATCCAACCTTCTGCTTGAGGTCAGGGAAGCTAGGTTCTGGATTTCTGCACTTCTAATATCTTCATTTCATGAAAGCCTTGTCACCTGTATAGTGCCTAAAGTACAGTGAACAGGACAGCGGACTTGAAATCAGAAGATCTGGGTGTACGTCTGGGTGTTGACACAGTCTTCAAGTCTCAGCTCCTTTATTTGTAAAAGGACATTCCTAACAATGAAATGGCCATAAGTGAAAGGTCTCTTTGAACTCTGATGGTGATAGAGATGTGGAGAACCACAGTGGGGGAGGGCGGGAATATTATGCCTCCAGACTGGTGAGGGAGATGGAATTGGTGCAGACAATTATGTAGAATCATATATTCTATGGAGGTGTTTGGGGGGGCGGATGGTTGATTAAGCTTCAAGGTGGGAGGTAATCATACAGGCTTCATGGAGGAGGTGACCAGCTGAGTTTTGAAGGAACACCTGGCTTTGCCAGTATGACCAGGTAATCTAATGCTTCTAATAGCTAAAATGCACAGGCTTCTTGAGAGGCTCTGTTAGGAAGTAACTCTGGAGCCATAAATTTTGCCCCCTGGCTGTGGAGGAAAGGACTCTGCTAGCCTACTGGACTCCCCATTCCCCTCATGTCCCGATGGAAGCTGACAGCTGAAGCTGGCTTGGGAAGTTCAGGCTGACAGATGGGACGTGTTCCCCACCAAAAGTCCCTTGTTGGTGGAGAGAAAGGAAAATGAGTATTTGGGAAAGAGGACCTTTGTGAGAAACTCAGGGTCATCAGTTAGTGCAAGAGTCAAGGCAGAGTTACAAACGAGGTTTTGGTGTTTTGCATCTGGAACCATCACTGTGCATTGATGACTGGAGAAAATAATGTAATCTGATTGTTTCGTTGGGTCATTTCTGGGAACATGAAGACATTTTTCCAAAACTGGAAGTCCGTATGCATTGGGAGGGTCTCTCAATGCTTGGTCCTGCATCCTTTGGCGACCCTTCCTTGGGCCCCTGCTCTGTCCACAGCTGACACTAGTGCCCCCTTAAACTCTGCTTGATTAGACATGACCCAGTTTTTCCATCTGAAACTATGTGAGGGTTGAAGATACATTTGGCTGCTCAAGAATACCTCAGCCTATTTCTCCTCACTGCATTGTATTTGGCAAATGTCTTCTGCAGAAAGAATGCTGAGAATTTCCCTTTTCATCATGTCAGATCATCTGGCTTGGGCTGGCCCTTCCCCAAGAGCCCAGTGGACACAGCTGGAGCAGTGCGGGCCCAGGCGAATGGCTGAGCTGGGAGTTATGGTATTCCCTTAGCTTAAAGGCCAGAGTGGAACAGGGCTGACCAAGGCCAACAGGTCCCACCAGTTGGGGGGAGGTGCCTAGACTGACATACAGGTGCAAGGAGATGGGGCACAGGGAAGCCTGTGTCTCTGAACTACACTTTAATCCTGAGATTATGACCTGTGAACGCCCCTACAACACCTTGCTACTTGACTAGATCTCTAAGATACGTCTTTTGTGCAGGGGTGGATCCATGTTTTGAGTGGCCTGAAGTTCATGTAATTTTTGGAACCCTCTTTGAGAAAACAAAACTATAAATACAAAATTAAGTAGCGGGCTTAGAAGGGGCCCTTGCAAGAGAGGGGTCTTGCCACCTAAGCTACATTAAGCTGTTTCAGATTCTGTTCGAACAGGGATGAAATGCAAAGATAAAAGCTGGAAAAACCTTTTATGTGTAGATTGGATTTGGGTTATTAATTAACGAACCTGCTATTGCTGGGCTACCTGATGGTTAGGGGAACCTTGACAGTTGGGAGAGGGTGGGCATGAGGGCTAGAGGGCCTGTTGCCTATAGGGACATCCATCGGTGGTGGTACACACTGGGGAAAGTCTGAAGGACTCATCCAAAGTCAACAGACAAGGTCAACCAAAATGCCAAGTGTAGAGTGGCAGGATGTCGTTCAGAGAGGTCTGATGTTTGTTTGCTAGAATTTGCACAATTGTTTAGGCAGTTATCGTTTCAAAGCCCCACAGAACTGGATTTAAACATAGGCTGAATTGCATTTTTTTTTAACCCTGGTGACTAGAGCACTCTTTCATTTGAAGATACTGACTTCTAGAAGCAGGCAGTTTCCAACCCTGAGGTTGTCCCTCCCTTGCTTTGAGCCTCACATTTCTTCTATAGGACTCATACCGCACATGTTTTTTAAAAAGTTATGATGATCAAAATAATTGGTACAGAAAAAAGTCCTATTATTATAGTTTTAGACATAATTCTTCAGAAATAAGATTAAGTAGATGCCAGTTAGTAAGTATGTATCACTCATGTGCTTGATTTAATACATATAGACAGAACCCAAGGACAGAGACAAAGCATACTTTTCAAGCCCCCATGGAGCATTTCCATAAACTGACTACATCCTAGGTCTCAAAGTCTCAAGTCCTGAGGATATGTATCATCATATAGACCACATTCCTTAAGCTGCCCTTATATTTATGGGATAAGCTCAGAAGCATTGCTGGGCTCACTTATTGATCTATGCTCTCAACACTCACAGTTCTTGAAAACTCCATGTCAAATGGAAACATTAAGCTGCAGAATCTAAATACAATGTGATACCAATTATGTAAATTTAACATTATTATTTTTAATGGATAAATACTTAGTAAAAGCATAAAGACATGGAAGGAAGGATTTACCCAACTATCAGTTTCAGAAGAGACAAATTACATCAGAAACGTGTTTAAAAAATAAAAAGGTCTCAAATCAATGTGGCAAATCTGTCTTATTAAATCTAGCCTGTGTTTACCTAGAGGATTGTCCTATCTCTTCAAATGCCTTTAAGCATGAGATTATTCGAATTTAAAAAAAGGGAGGGGTGCTCAATGTTGGGACATAATTGTTGTTCAGCGAATGTTAATTTTGTCCAGACAAGGTTTTAAGGGGGGATTCAATGAGCTAACGTGGGTGCAAGTTCCTCAGCAGGTGAGCAGAGCAGGCTTGCTCCCTCCTTCTCCAACTTAGTACTCTGGCCCAGCCTCTCCCCTGTAGGGTTTATACCACAGGGTCAGGTTGACTCCCAGGGTTGGAACAGCAGCACAGTCTGATGCCACTGGTCCGCTTCCCCACAGTCTGGGAGACTCCACGGGCACTGGAACCACCAGAGAGGTAGTACCGAGCCTCAGAGGCTGAGGAAACTGGACATTAGTCCATGGCTGACCCTCTCATTCCTCCATCCAACAGGACCATAAGACACCCTACTGCCCAGCCCTGCCTATCACCCCTGCCTGGCGGGTTGGGGAGAGATGAATACTCTTAGCTGTCCCATTCCTTCATTTTCTTGCTGTATAACTCATGAATACCTATCCTGATCTCCCCTTGGGCTGTGGACTTTCTTACCTTTTTAGGATAATTAGCAAACCTATTATACAGTACAAACATGGCTTGGTTTCCATGGTGATTTTCATGTTCTGTCTCTTGATGCTTTCTAAGGAGCCTATGTTAATCTTCATCAGCCCTACCATGGCTAGTGTCTGCGATGTCTCGTTAGAGAGAAAGTTTCTTTAAGAAAATACTGTATTTCTTAATGTTCCTTTCACTGGGGCAAAAATCCCAATGTATAGCACAGTCACTATAGTTAACAGTATTGTATTGCATACTTGAACTTGCTTAAATGTTCTCAACACACACATACACAGTGGTAACTATGTGAGGTGATGGTTGTGTTAACTGACTGTATTGTGGTAATCATTTCATAATACATATGCATATCAAATCATCACATTGTGCATTTTAAATTTATACAGTTTTTTGTCAATTATATCCCCATAATGCTGGGAAAAAATAAAATTTGCATTTTGGACACAAAGGCTTCTTGGGTTCAAGTTCATTGATTTACTTCTAATGCAGCCTGTAATTGAGAGTAACTGCTTCCTAATCACAACTTTCATTATCATCAGCAGATATTAAACAAGGCGTATATGCTGTTAAGAACCTTCGAGATGCTTGGGATGTGTGTCTGTGTGGCCATAGCATGGATATATGTGACAAGACCTTGAAGACTACGTTCAGAGACGGGTAAGAAATGCATGAGAGATTTCAGTGTCCCCAAATGAAGAATTTTCAGATTTGCAAGCACTGAGAAATGTCAGGTGGGTGGGAATAAGTTTTGAGTCAGACCCGGTGGGAAACAAGCAGTGTGGGCAACCTCTTAATGAATACAGATGTGCACCATCCTGTACATTTATCTACCCAGCTTCACCTATTGCAGTAATTTAAGACAATTTGTTATTGGGTAACTTGACTGATTGTAATCAATAAACAAGAAACCTAGAATCCAATCTAAATTGCGTGAGGGCCCCAGCTGGGTCTTCCCAGGGCAGAATAACTCCTCTTTCTTAACCCTTTCTGCCCCTGAACATCTCACGAGTGGTCTTCGGAAATGCCTGTTGATGAGTCCTCTGTGACCTCATCCAGCACTAGAATGCATTTGGCAGGTTCCCTTCACTGCTGCTACTCAAAGTTTGGCCCGCAAAATGGCTGCTTCAGTTTTACCATCAGCATCATGTAGCCCTTGTTAGAAATAGGAATTTTCAGCCCCACCCCACACCTACTGAATCAGAAACTTTGGGTTGGGGCCCAACAGTTGTGTTCTAGCAAACCCTCCTAATGATGCAGGTACATGCACAGGTTTGAGAACCACTGGACTTGGGCAAGACCCACTATTAAGATGGTAGCAGAGTGTAAGTAGAGCCCAGTTTTAATATCTATCACACTTGCTTTATTGTGGTCTGCAAGAATTCTGAATTGCAAATTATGTGTCTTCTCGATCTCCATGCCCAGCCTCCTTTCTGCCTTCCTCCATGTGTCCTTCTAGCATCTTTTCCACCTTAGCATGCTGCATGCTTCTGGCTTTGTTCCACAGCTCCTCCAGGCATAGCTGTCTCACTTCACACCCCACAGGGAGAGTTCTGTTTTTGCACTTATAGCAACTGCCAGAATTGACAGAAGTGACATTTATTATAAAACATGTATTTCATTTCATTCCATCTCCCAAACAACCAATATGACATTCCCTTCAACCCCCAACAAATCTAGGAATAGAATGAGTTCAGTAAGTAGTTTTTGAGAGCAACATTTCTTGATTAGTCTGCTCTCTTATGACAGAGAAGTGTCTCCTATTTTAATAATTGAATTAATAGTCAACATTTTACTATCAGTGTTTAGAGCTAATCAGTCTTTATAACTATTTCCCCACAAAACAACATCACTGAGAACCTTGATGCACTTAAATATAAATATATGGCAGGGATGCCAAAATAACATATACACATTTTAAGAGATGTTATCTACACATGTTAGGTAACCACTTTGAGCACCTCTTGCAATTTCAGAAGTCAAATGTGACTTCTATTCATCTTTTGTTATCAGTACATATTGAGTATTACAATTTTTTGGGGGGTGGGTGGTTCCCTGGCTGGGAATTGAACCCAGGCCGTGGTGTTGAGAGTGCCAAAGCCTAGCCACTACACCACCAGAGAATCCCTCTGAGTATTACAATTTTAATACAGCTTTTTTTTTCCTTTCTTAAAAGGTGTATACATTTTTTGGTACCTTCTCTCTCTCTCTCTCTCTCTCTCTCTCTCTCTGTGTGTGTGTGTGTGTGTACACATACACACACACACACACACACACACACACACACATATATATATATATATATATATAATAGATTTTGTGAGATAGAATTCACCTACCATACAGTTTACCCATTTAAAGAACACAATTCAATGATTTTTAGTATATTCCCAAAGTTGTGCAATGGTCACCACAGTGAATTTTAGAACACTTTTATTACTCCCCAAACAAACCCTCAACCCTTTAGTCATCACCCCACAATTCCTCCTTCCCCTACAGCCCTAGGTAACTATGAATCCACTTTCTGTCTCTAGGGATTCATCTATCTCGGACATTTCAGTTATTCCCGGTAAACGGACTTACAGAACACATGGTCTTCTGTGACTGGCTCATTTCACATAGCATACTGTTCATTCTGGCTGCAGCAGGAATCAGAACTTCTTTCCTTCATATTGCCAAATGTCAGCGCAGCTGACTTTCCTATACCCTCATCACCGCCTGTCGCTTCTTTAGTTCCAGACTCTGCATGTGTGTATGTTCATTTTACTTTTTCAGACAATCAGTAATTATTTACAATTAGTTTAGCAGCAGCATCTTCTCCCTTTCTTTCTCCTCCCCCCCACCACACCCCCCATGGTGGGAGCCAGACCTCTTATACTAAACGATTGTCAAGCAGTTTGAATCTCATTGCCAGGGTCTGAGCTTAAGGAACAAGGATTTATCAGGTAATTTTCTTAAACCCTCCTCCCTTAGATGCCATGGCAGCCCTGCCTACGACAGATTGTAACACTGACACAGTACACAGTGGCTCCCAGCTGCCTTCATCACACAGAGAGATCTTCCCTTCTTCCCAAAGAGAGAAGAGTTTGCCCCTCACTGGAGCGAGGTGGGTCTACAGCTCTCTTAGGCAGGGATTGAGAAGGGAATGGCACACTTCCCAATGAACCAGTACCTTTGGGGACATCCGCCGGGCAGTTTATGGGTATTCTTTACTTGTGGCTGGCTTCTGGAGCCTTATGGAACTGTCTCCTGAGGCAGGGAGCATTCTATTACCTGTGACCATCGCCTCAGGACCAGCCCTATACTGGTTCAGGGGTGTACTGTAGGCCCAAGAATGGTTTGTGACCACAATCATATTGTCAAGTTGAATTCTCTCATTTCACAGACAGGGACTCTGAGGCTGAAACTGGTGCAGTGACTTCTCTGAGGCCACACAGAGAGTTGGCAGGACCAGGGGCAGGATCAGACTCTTGAGATGGATGGCGTGCCCACCTCCCAACTTAGAGGAAATTTGCAATTTGTTGCAGAGGGTGATTGCTCTTCCTTCAAAACCTTTCCTTATTTTTACTCTGAGACAAGCCTGTTTCCTAAATGAAAACTCAGGGGCTATTTTATTCTGTTTGATTCTGGAATCCAAGCTGTTGTCTTGTTTCTGCTGTGCAGTGTCCAAGGTTCTTTCTGGTTCCAGTTCAGACGCCCCATCCCCACCCATGAACTGCAGACTCGTGTGTCCAACTACTTCCCTGGCATTGCTACACAGATGCCTCAAATGTAATAGGCCCAACACAAAACCCTGATTGCCCCCTTCCCGAAAATGGTTCCTCTCTGCACTGAGCCTTTTCCATTTAATACATGGCACCACTTGGTCCCCTGGCTGCTCAGGTGAGGAGGCACCTCTATGCTCTTCTTTCTCTCATCTTCCACATTGCATTCACTGGTGTACCCGAAAGGTAATCCATTCCTAAACTGCCATCCCCAGAGCCACCCTTGTCTAACACTCTTCCTCAGTTGCTGGATAACTCTTAACTGATCTTTCTGCTTCTAAGTGCTATCTTCCAAATGATCCATTCTATCCCTAAGTCAGATGGCTCGTTTGAAGTATAAACCAGAGAATGTCACTTTTCAGTGGAATGCCCTGGATGACTTTTGGTTGCCCCTAGAATGAAATCCAGGCTCCTCTTGGCTTTAAGGCACTTCCCAGTCTTCACTGCCTACCACCCCTCAGGGGAACAGGAGTGCTCTGGGCAGGGACTCTGCTCTCCTCTCCACCACTGTGCCTGCAGAGCTCAGCATGTAGTAGGAGCTTGGTGACTACAAATGGACCGACTGACTGGATCTGTTCCTGGCTCAGTCTCCTTGCTGCTTCATCCGACCACTTGACTCCAGGCCTTTCACTGACCTTGAGATCCCAGTGCTTTGAGCAAAGACTGACAGCCATGTGGTGATTTTGTGATGAAGGCACTCATTTGAACATTAGCAATTGAAGGAAGGTGTATTATGATCCTTTATGCTAAAATATATTGCTTGGTCGCTGGGAATTTGTTGAGAAGGATACATTCTTCCCCTTAATCCCTTCCCTCATTTTTATCATATCTGGTAGCTGAGCTGTTTTCTGAGCTGAGGCCCCTGGGGTTTGAGGGCCAAGTTCTGGTATTTTCTGCAGAGGTCAGGCTGAAGGTCCTGAACAGGCCATCCTGCAGATGACCTCCAGGTGCAGTGACCCTCTAGGAAGGAAGATCGGTGGTCACAGTAGGGAGCCAGCCACTCACTTTTCTGCATTTGAGAAGAGGAACAAGCATTAAACCATAAACTGTTCCTGGCTAAAGAGACAGAAGGAAAAGGCCTGTGAGATCGGCATTCCCTACACTCATAAATACCAAGCGGTATTCCTCGGTGACCAGAGAAGATTCATGGGGGACAGAAAGAGTTTTCCGGGAGCTTGCTGGGAGTGGGGAAGGGTCTTGCACCACCTTCTTTTCCTGCTAAAGGGTAAGCTCCCCTGATGCAAGCTTTTGGGGCACCGAGTGCACTCCGAGGGCCATCCTAGGAAGAAAGGGAATGTTACAGATGAGGCAGAAGTTCTCTGTCTGGCCTTTACGCAGAAGGGCTGTTCTGAATGCTGCTTAGATGTTGGGGATTCACCCCAAGTGAAGGACCCCAGGGCGCAGGATGAGTTCAACATCGGGGAAGATTTGAATTACGGATTTGGAAGACAGAATATTCCACGCTGAGAGTAGGGAAAGGAGTCAGGCAGGGCAACCCCGATGAGGCTGGGGGTATGAAACATCCTGAGGAGCTGTTGGTAGGTCTGTCTGACTAGAGCCCCGGCTTTGGAAGCAGAATCTACCCAGAAGATCAGCACTGGGCAGATCAGAGCTGGGTTTGTATTTTAGAGAAGATCCCTTTCATTATGAGGTGAAAAAGGAATTGGAGAGGAAATGAGGGTCAGCGAGAAGGCCTCTGTGGGATGGAGAGGGCTGGGTGGCACGTAGCATCAGCAGGTTTTGACAGTGCCTGTTGGTTATGGAAGGACTTGAGAATATTTTCAAGAATGTGGCCTGAGGATATGGGTGGTTCAGTAGACTGAGACAGGAAGGAGTTGAGGTTAGATCATCAGATGTTGGGGGA
Organism: Lyroderma lyra; assembly: GCA_004026885.1. Classification (NCBI taxonomy): domain Eukaryota; kingdom Metazoa; phylum Chordata; class Mammalia; order Chiroptera; family Megadermatidae; genus Lyroderma; species Lyroderma lyra. The sequence continues at coordinate 125,547 of PVJL010000677.1, forward strand.
AGATAGTGAGTTCAGTCTTGTACATTCAGAGTTAGAGGTATCTGCCAGTCACCTGAGAATGCCCTGAAAGTTGGGAGCTCCAGGTTGGGGCTTAAAGCCATTGTCACATCAGACATAGGTTCAGACCTGGGAAACATCAGCTTCAGAACAGAAATCACTTCCACAGTAGGAGAGATTGCCCAGGGAGAGGACAGGTAAATGGACACCGAGCCTGATTAGTCTCCAGTATCTGCATTTAAAATTTCTCACATCCCATGTCCTGATGACATTGAGAAAGGCAGCTAATCCCTTATAACCAGATGAGAAACTATTTCACTGTCAGAGTTTGCCCCTGGACCTGCATGAAAACCTTGCTGGGATGTATCACCATTGTCAATGATGCTCCAGTTTTTTAGATGAGGAAAGAGGGTTCAAATTCAGTGTGTGTAGTATCAGAGCCAGAGCCAGTGTTTGGGAGGTGAATGAATACCTAAGCTTGGAGGTCGCAGGGGCTAAATCTTGGGCCAGTGGGACCCAAATCATTTAAAACAAAATCTGCTCGGTGTGACATGTAAGCAAGCTCTTCCTTCTTTCCCAAGGTTGCAACTGTCCTTGTTCTGTCTGGAGTGGTGAGAAGGCAAGTTGTTAAACATTCAGGAGGCATTGATGAGCTATTGATATCCGAAATCCAAGAAGCCAGCAGCATGTCAACAATCAATAGCTTTTCTCACCAGTTTAAATGTCCCCCTCAGCCCGGTCTAAGAAGCTTTTCCTCCCTAAAGACACATGTAGCCTGCAGACAGGGCTGTGCACCAGGCACTGAAAAGAAACGCCTTTAAAGAATGTTGCTATTTCTTTAGGGTGGGGTATTTGTTTTCCTGTCAGCCATCAAAGGCAAATAAATAATCCTGAGTTCAGGGTTAGAAGAGGTGGCATTGTTGATTGCAAAGGGAGCCAGAGGAAGACCTCAGTTACTTTGTGACAGTGTCTCCTGGAGGACGAAAGGGCACAGGATGTCCCCAAAGGCAATGGCCCAGGAAGCAAGGTACTGGGGATACTGAGTGCCCAAGCTGACTGGGCAAGGATGGGCAAGGGTGTCACCACCCACATGGCAACCAAGACTTTACCCCACCCCCTTTCCCTCCATGTCTGGCCTGTCACTGAGGCCATTTGAGTCTCCTGACACATTCCTCCATGTTAGTGCTACTTCTATATCTTTTCGGTTACTTCTGCGTGGTAGCCTGTTGCCAGAGGGCGAGGGTGGTTAAAGCAGCATTGTCCCCCTTTGCAGATGAAGAAATGGGGGCTCAAAGGGGTAAACTAACCATGCTATTCCCTCTGCTCTGAAGGTGTAGGGAAAGGATTGGTGGTCACCGGTGCTTCCTCCAATCTTTGGGACCCAATGGGGAAAGTTCCCAGGGCTGAGGGCTTACAGCGTGCCCAAGGCTCAGCTGCTTGTGAAGAGAGCTTGTGTGCAGAATTGAATGAGCAGGTTCTCAGAGCCAGCTGGAGACAGAACCTGTCAGGAGATCTGGAAGGCCCCTGAAGGGAGGTTTCGTTTCCCTGGGCAGCTCTAGGTGCATGTTCACCCAGGGGGCCCCAGAGTGAAGACTAGAGCAAACTTTTTTTTTTTTGTCCTGTCTGCTTGTGAAATTGAGAGTATTTTTAGCAGATTTGAAAGCTTTGGAGACAAATCCTATTACTCTGCTCATAACAGGCGCTCAATAAACCTTTGTTGGGGGTTACTGAAGGTTAGTTATTGGCACAAACGCTCCTTCGGTGAATGTGCGCATTAGGGGATTTGATGAAGATGTCAGCCAGCCTGACTGTAAAAAGTAATCTTTATGATGCTATAAAACCTAATATGGACAATAGCGGGAATGTTGTCTGTGGGGGTAATAAATATTCCCCTAAGTTCCTTTGCCCCTCAGGAAACCACATCACATGCACTTTCAAAGCTAGTGGCCTGTTTTGACTTTAGGTAAAATGCCAACTTTTTATGGGAACTGATTGGGTTTGTAATTAACCAAAGGGCACAGTTACCATGTGCACCTCGATTGATTAGTGAGGCATAGAGTGTGCTGTGAAGAGTTGTGAAAGGCAGAAAGAGCGATCAGAGTTTTAAGCACTGCCAAACACAGTCCCTTTGGCTTTAGAACACTGTTCACTGTATGGATTAAAGGAAAAAGGGGACACGTCATAATCATGTGGCTGCTTTATCCAATCAGTCATCCAGCGCTTGCTGAGAGCATGCTGTGTGCCAGGCATAGCACTAGGGATGCAGAGTTAAGAAGACAGGGGTCCTACCCCCAGGAGCTCACAGCTTAGACAGAGTCAGGCAATGATAAGAAAGCATCATCGGGCCTGGGAGAAAGGCATGCCCAGGTCACTAGGAGAGGACAGGGAGGGAGCAGCAAAATGTGAATTGGGTAGGCAAGAAGACATTCAGGAAAACTGAGGGGAATCTTGATTCAGAGAGCAGGATGAGGGGCCTTTAGGCCCAAGCAAATGCACAGACTTGGAGAGCTGAGAATATGGGGGCTGGAGGAATGGGGAAGGGAGCCAAGACTAGACAGATCATCAGTGGCCAGAGCAGGTGTCCTAACTATTGCTTTATAGGAAAATCTAGTTGTAACTAATTTTCAATACTTTGTAAAACTGTACAAGATGCTTTTGTTACTTTAGTGTGTAGTCTGTGCTGCTGAAAATATGTGGAATCAGTGTTAGTCAGTGTACTTAAATGTTCCAGCAAAGTCAGGCTCTGTTGCTACTAAACAAACTCATCACTTCCATGCCTTTGTCAAGTACGACGTCCTCCCAGGTTGTTTCGAGAATGATATCACCGCTCTATTATAAAGAACAGAGGGAAAGAAAACTGTGCCACTTCTTCCAATGTCTTTTTGCAATCAAGTGTCACCTGGGCAGATGTGGCCTGTGGTGAAAGACCTGCTTGGGGAAGTTAAAAAGCTGAGAGCATGAGAAGGCAAGGTGGTATTCGTGTATTTGAACTTGCACAGGTCTGGTGTTTGTTGATGAGACCAACTATGAGCTTGCCCATCCCGGCTGGATTTCACATTAAGCAGCCAGCTGTAGGCCAGCTCCCGTAGGCAGGACTTCCAGAACGCTGGACGTGGATGGGCTGCTGAAGCCACTCTTCCGAAGTTGGGGGTGCAGCTCAGGATAAAACAGGGACAGATATCTGATCCCTGAGGGGCTGCTGCAGTGGAAAGCAAGGTTGTCTTTTCCATGGAACTGAAATCTGTCTTCCTGCATCTGGAAGTCTTGTTCTGGCATTTGCAAGATCATGGAGCAAGCCTATCCTTTCTTTAAGTGTTATTGTGACTTACAGTTATGTTTTTATGGACTTGATGGCTACAAAGGACACCTTTTTAGATATGTGATAGTAAGTGTCCTCTAAAACCTCTTTTCAGGAGATAGCACAGCAACCTTCAAGTAGTCCTTACAAATGTTTCCTTTCCCTAAAATCTGCAGTGTAGGTTTCAATGTTATTTTTTGTTTGTTTGTTTATGAAAGTAACACCTGCTTGTTGTAGAAAATTAGGAAAATACAGATAATTGAAAGAATAAAAACATAACCAGTTTGTTGGGCACTTCTTTGCCTTCCCTGCTAGACCTCTGGTGGCATGCTGGTTCTGCAGCCTTCAGATGCCTTTGAGTAATGTTCCACCCATGTTAATTCTTCAGTCTCAGATTCTATTTATGTCCCACCATGCTGCCTTCCTCCACTCAGGTTGGGACCCCTGGCTGTCACTCCTGTCTGCTTGCTTGTCATTTCAAGTGCATCAGGACAGGAAGCAGGGAAGGAAAGTGACTTTCTTTTAATCACCAGGCTGCTGTTGCCCACTTTTCTGACCGACTGTCTTTGTGCCCCCTGTGGCAGACATGAGAATGTTGCTCATCTTGAGGTGCACACACAGAAGTTATTTGTTGGGGGTTGGGGGTGCTTTCTATGGCACTGCTCCCAGATGTAGTCCACAGGTTCTTTTTATCACCTCAGTCAACTCTCCTACAAACTCAGGCCTGTCCTGTTGCTGGGAAGTGAGGTAGGGGCGTTCCTCGCTCTTGGGTGAGCACCAGTCTCCGTCACAGATGTCATTCAGCCCATAGGAACTGCATGCATTGTTGCTGTGGCAAGTGGCAGGAATTTGTGCAATCCACTGTGTTGTCTCAGAAGACGTCACTGTCTTTTGTTATGCTGTTGAATTCAGAATGCTCGTATTTACTTAGAATCTTTGTATCTTTATTTATTTTTGAAATTATTCACTTTGCTGCTGTATCTTTTTTTTCCCCTGGTGTTGGTCTTAATGCTCTAGTAGATTTATAAAATAAATTGGATTGTATTCCATCTTTCTCTGTACTTTGGAACAGTTTACATTACATGAGAATTATCTGTTCCATGAACATTTGAAAGAACATGATGTGACAACAGTCTGGTCCCAAAGCCTTTTTGGGAGGAGGAAGATCTTTAGAACTAGTTTGCTTTCTTCCGTACTTGTTCGTCATAGCAAAAAAAAAAAATGTTTTTACTTCTTTGTGAGACAAATTTACTAATTTGTGGTTTCTCAGGAAAGGATCCATTTCATTGAGACTTTCAAATATATTAACATAAAGTTGTAACACTATAATCTTTTACAATAAAAAACAGACCCCTCCATATCTATTCTTATGTGTCAACGAGGCTAGGCTACAGTCCCCGGTAATTCAAACACTAACCTAGGTGTTGCTGTAAAGATATTGTGGAGATGTTATTAAATAAAGCAGATTGTCCTAGATAATCTGGGTGGGCCTGGTTCAATCAGTAGAAAGTCCTTAAGATGAGAGCTGAGGTTTCTCTGAAGTAGAAGAATTCTCTCTTGGGAATGGCAGCTTCAACCTGAGAGATTCATCCTGATCTTCCTTCCTGCTGGCCTGTCTGTGGACTTTCAGACTTGCCTGGGAAACCCCCACCCTAACATAAGCCAATTCTTCACAATAAATGTCACACCTACAACAAATATGAAAGGTGCTCAATATTTACTCTTCCTGTTTGTAATGAACTTCTACTCGATATATTTAATGCTGGTCCAATCCTCAAATCAATTTTATATCCTATTAAAAAGGGTCAAAAGTTGCAGTGTGAAAAACTATACAATGATAGTAGTGAAACTTCCCCTCCTCCCCACATGGGGAGGTCTGGGTATGAGAAAAGACAACTTTCTAAAAGGAGTTCTTGAGGGAAGATGTGCTCAGATTGTACCTCATGGTCCTGCCTGTGTAGCAGGAGCGAGGCTCTGCAGTGCTGCCTCCGGACAGACATGGATCCACCCCCACGGGAGGGGAGGTGTGCCAGAGTCAGTGACCCTGAGGTCACGTAAGGGAGAGAACGGTAGATGTACTTATGGGCTCCCCCTGCAGAGCTCAGCGCAGAGAGACCAGGCTGTTCCTCCCTTGGAGCAGAGAACAAGTCAAGAAAACCCTTGGCAGGAACCCAGGTGGAAGCCTCACAGAGCCATGGGACAAGATTTTGGCAGTGGGAATAGTGTGACTTTGGGTGGCAGGCTTCCCATAGCAACAATAACTCAAAAGGACCTCACCTGCTGGGTTGATGGGCCCAGTGCTGGTAAGTTAACCCAGAACAGAGGATAAAATTACTAAGAATGTAAATGGGAAAAGAAATCTAAGGGTTTTAGCTTATCATAGGCTGAATCTGAACCAGCTGCATGTTTTTAAACAAACAAACAAACTAACAAACTTGCAGGATATGAAGAGTATTACTTCTCCTTCTGCAGGGTCTAATCTCTCCAACAAGTCAGACTGCCTGAGTTGTTTTATAAAGGAACAGCTTTTACTCATAATCCCCAAGCGGAAGATACTTTTGTAAAGGTCTGTAAGACATCATGAATAAACCAAGAAGTCCTAAGTTGTTCATGTATATATTAGGAGGGCATCATGAGTAGGTGCTTCATTAAATCATGTGTGCCTTCCTCAGGGAGCAATTTGTGGGTTCTACCAGTGTTGGCAAGCCAAGCAGTAGGCGAGGCATTGGGGCTGTGGAGCTGATGAAGACGAGCCCGTAAACTGCCCGACAGGATGCAGATGGGGAAGCGGAATCACAGCGCAGTGAAGTGAGAGATCTGAGGACTGAAGCACGTGCTGCGGGGCGGAGGCCGGCCAGGCAGGCAGAGAAGGTATGACGTGATGGGCACCTATCACTCACCCAGCAGTGTAGAAGGCTCTGGGAATTCAATAGCAAGCAGGACAGAGATGGGGCGCAGGACCCAAGTGGGGAGACCGATGTTAATCAGTCATCTCAACCAATTGAAACTGCACCTGCCACCAGTACCTCTAGCCACAAGGTCATGCTTCCTCTTTAGCATGCACCGTGGTGCCCAAGTTGAGGTGTCCTGTGGAATTCCCATTCTGAAAGGGCCTCCCCATGCCCCTGGGCACTAACCTGGATCGGATATTATCCGAGGAAGTTACGCTCCCCAAGTACTGTCACTGGGTTAGAGAAATCCCTCGGATTCTCTTTGACAGCCAGTTCCCTGCAATCAGCAGGTTTACCTGGTGCAGTCAATGTGAATCATTCTGTTTGGTTTTAGAAGCACCCCATCCTTTGACATTTCCCTTCTTTGCCCCTCCAAAGAGCTTTCTTGGCCCCTTGTGTCTGAATCCTTACTAGATTGTGCATCTCAGTGCCCCGTCCCTTCTAGCTGTCCTGTTTGTATTTCCTCCTGGAATATATGGTAAACACGTGGATTTTGAGAGCTAGGGGTCTCTGATAGACAGCCGTCTGTGTTTATAATGCAGGAAAGAGGTGAAGGCATGTTCTGCTCAAGCTAGAACTGGCTACAACCAGCTTTCTCACTTACAAATCAGTCAGTAACTTTCTTGCAAAAGTTAGAAATCATGGTTTCAGTTACAAGGTGCCTCGGCTAAAGTAGCTTTAACACACACACACACACACACACACACACACACACACCAGAGGAGGATATTTGGGGCAACATATATAAATAAGGGTTTTGAGGAGAAATTGTTTTCTGGGTAGAAGATGCAACTGAGTTGGGTCATTACATGGGTCTGGTGAGCAATGTGCCTGACCTTTTTGTAGGTGGAGACTGATGGATGCATTGGGCTGGCGGTAGGCTTAGATCATCCACGCTAGTCGCTCCCTGATAAGTGTCGATAATTCCAACTTGACCTCCAACTTTTCCCCAGGCCTTCAGAAATCTACACGTTGCAAAGGCTTTACCAGGTCATTGTCAAGGCCTGAAATACGCAGACCCCATTTGGGAAATTACCTCCCAAAGTCTGGTTTTCCTTTTATCAGAAAAGCTCCCAGGGAAGTCCTTCCTTTTAAGGACTTGATTCACCATTCTGTCTATCAGTTCAGTTTGGATCATGATTCTCTTTGGACCATGAAGGAAAAGATCCTGCATTGTCATCCACATGTTTCCTGGGCATATTTTTTTTTCCTGTTCCTGGGGCTTATGCCGATTCCAGTTTTTTCACTTCATGGAGGCTCAGATTTAAAAATGTGTTTCTGATCCTTAGTATCTTGGCCTGTGATGAGCCTGCAGGGAGGTCCCACTCCCCCAAATTTGTCTCAGGCTTTAGCATGTCAAAGCTAGTTGTAGTCAAAGTCAGCAGAGCCCCAAACCTTCAGTCTGGGGGAGTGGGGTGGGGAGTGTTGATTCATTTGCCTCATGAGCTCATGCACTAAACAGCAGCCTGGTCCATGGACTGGGCTCGGCAAAATGCCTGGAGGTCCCAATATTGTATCCAAAAACCATGCTGAAATTTATCTGTGTTAACTGGAAGGGGAGAGGTGGTGAATTTTTGTCAGCAGTTTTGTCGAGTCCCTGATGTGAACAAGACAAGCATTTATTATGCTCACTTCAATATATTTGTTCATACAACTGGTGAAGCCCTCAGACTGGAGAGTCACAATTAGCTGTGCACGTATTTCTCTCTTCTGCTGGCTCACATTGGCTCCTGAGGGCAGGGTCTGTGTTTTAGGTCGATTCTCAGTCTCCAGGCTGGTGAGTGAGGCACAGTCAGCACTGATACACGATTGTTGAATGACTGACTGAATGTATAATGATTATCAACTTGACTAGACTAAGAGATGCCTAGATAGCTGGTAAATCATTAGTTCTGGGTGTGTCTGTGAGGGTGTTTCCAGAAGAGACTAACATTAGAACTGGTAGACTTTCTGTTAGAGCTGGACTATCTGTCTTCTCCTGCCTGTAGACATTGGCACTCCCTGTTCTCTCTCCTTCAGATCTGGGCCACAAGTTACACCCTTGGTTCCCTGGTTCTTGGGCCTTTGGACTCAGGCTGAATTACACCACTGACTTTTCTGGTTTTCCAGTTTTCAGGCAGCAAGCAGATCATGGGACTTCTCATTATCTATAATGGTGTAGCCAATTCCTATAATATCTGTCTATGTATCCATCTATGTATCCATCCACCTATACATCATCTATGTATACACCTATGTACCCACCTAGATATCCACCTATATATCTATGTATCCACCTATTCATCATCTATGTATCTGTGTATCTGTGGTACATATGTATCCATTCATCCATCCATCTATTCATCTTTCTATGTTTTTTAAAATAGCTGCTTTATTGAGATATAGTTCTCATAAATGTACAATGAAAGTATCCTTTTATATCATAACATTTTTCTTTTTAAAGTGTGACATCCAGTGATTTTTATTAGTATATTTACAGTCTTCCATGATTTGTTTTAAAGAAGGAACAGATAGGTTCAATTTGATTCTGTGAACGGATTCAGTTTAAGGAATATTTTGTGTGTGTGTGTGTGTGTGTGTGTGTGTGTGGTAAAATATATGTAACACCATATTAGCCATTTTTAAATGTATCTAATGAAGATTTTGAAAGTCTCGTTGTGTACCACAAAGTGTGCAGGCAGGGTGGGGAGACAAATAAGGCGAGAGATATAGCATGGAGGCAGTGATTTCCAAAGGGTCTGAGCTAAAGACCAGTTTTCACATTTCAGTCCTTGGCAGACAGACATGTGGTCCCAGTACACGTGACTAGTCACAGCCCTGGCTTTGTGCATCTCTGTACATGAGTTCGACGATGCCCAAACTGGCATTGGTCCACTGATCTCATGCTTGGATATCATGGCAACTCTGAATTGCTACACAAGGTCTTCAATGCTCATTCTCAATTTATGGACCAGAAAGAACAGGTCTCAGACCAGTGCTGGCCTGTGTGTCACACTTTAAGAAATACTGCACTAGAGGAGAACTTCTTGAGCGCCAGTACCCTTAGAGTTTTTTTCTGAGTTCTCTTTGTTGTACACTGGTTCTTTTCTCCTAGAGGAGTCCCAAGTGCCTGAGTCACCTCCTGGGCTCAGCTGTGGCCTTTGAGTTTCCCAGCAGCGCTGCTCTGCCATTGGGAGGCATGTCCCAAATCCTGCTGACAGGCAGTTGAGGGCTGGAGCTGGCTTGCAGCCACGAGCCTGCTCCTTGTTGGCAGGGCCAGAGCCTCCTGCACAGCCACACGTGGTCTCAGCTCCAGTTTCCTGGACTCTGTGGGGACTCATGGATTCTCAGACCCTCAGCAATCTGGGTACCAGGGGAAGAAGCAGAGCTGGGAGCTTCTGGGCTCTTGGGCAATAGTTAAAGAGAGGGCAGTGACTACATGAGGACAGTTACTGAATACAAAAGTGTAATACTAGCCGAGTGCTGGAAAACCTTTATTGAGATGTAGCAGTCAAACCACATGGTTGTTAAACAACCATAACTATGTCTTAAATAATCAGTTCAGCTGGTCTCTATTTAACATAATAGTGGCCTATTAAACCTAAATTAAGTACAGAGTTAAATGTCTCTAGGACACAAAAACCCCAAAATGACTGCCAAACCCAAAATGAAATCTCTAGCTGGAATGAGCTAGGAATGTGTCCGCCTGGTCTGGGTGTGCTCTGTTGTGGATAAAGCAGGAGTTCCTTCCCACTGCCCAGCTGCCTGTGTTTGAAGAATACTATTTCCCAGGGTTGGGGTGGGGTGGAGGACAGGCTTTGCAATGGTGTTCAGTCCTGATTATGCCTCATAAATTTTTTAGTTGCATAGACATTCTCAGAAATATGGAAACCCCTCTGGGAAGCACTGTGAGGTCTCTGTGGCCTCAAACATGCTGGAATGATAGTTCGTTCTGCACCTCTCCACTCACACTCACCTGGTGGGCATACATAGCCCCTGATCCCACACTCAGACCACAGGAAGAGCTTTAAAAGCCTTCCAGGCCCCCAGCCTCCCTCCAAGCCCTCCACTACCCTGCCACTATTCACATATCCACTCATTCATCACTCAGAAAATACTGTGTACCTCCTGTGTGCTAAAAACTCAGGGAGTCATGGAGTTGCAACAAACACAGACCCCTGGGGCTTATATTTTGGTGGGAGAAGCAGTCATTGATTAGAGTGCCCTTCCTAAGAAGCAATGAGACCCCTGCCTCTTTGATTTTCTCTCTCCTGATCTCTTAGCCTCCAGGAACAAAAGTCCCTGTTTCTCTCTATTCTTTTTCCTGTATCTGCCTCCTTGCTCCCTGGAGGCCAGCCAGGGATGTCCACTTGGTTGTGTGTTTCAGGGCTCTGTTGGGACCACCTGCTTAGAAATTAGCTGGGGTGACAGCTAAAAAAGGCACATTCCTGGGCCCTTCCCAGATCTACTGGAAGAGATGGGCAAAGTTAAGTATCCTTTAAAGTTCAGGACAAATAATAGTGGATTCATTGGTTCTATGTAATAGACTGGACACATGTTTTCTCTGTTCATCCATTTACTCATTTGTCTGAGAAGATCTGTGTTGGGGAGTCATTTCTGCTTTATTGAGAAGACAATATCATCCACAGTGAGAAATGTCCCATCTTCACGCTTGTGCTGAGGACTGCGCGAGGGTAGCACTTGTGTAGATGGAGAATAGTTGACTTGGCCTTGTCCTCTGTGCCTCTCCAGGTCATTATCTGTCTTCCTCCACTGGCTGAGCATTGATAGGCTGTATTGTTGGTCCATTCCATCGCCAGCTGGAGAAATGACTCTTTTCTTAAAAAATAATGCCTTTGTGCCAAAAACAGAGCTTTGAAATAGCGCACAACTTAGTTCATGACAAGAAATTACTGGCAATCAGAAATCAAGGTTAATTTTGAAAATGGACTGAGGAGAAGAAAAGTAGAACCATGGATACTGTCAGCACATCTCAGAACTTGATGTTTACACATCCAGGGAGAGAAAGGGAGTCAAAATTTCAGCTAGTAGTCTTCATTCCCGACCTGAGAGTTAGAAGAATCTGAATTTCATCTTGGCTTTCCCTGTACAAATCACTTTTTCTCTCTAAGCCTCCGTTTACCCACCATTATGATGAGGGCGATTGGCCTAAGTCCTAGGGAACATTTTGAAAATGTGTGGGGACATTTTGATTGTCACAGTGGTAGGGCAAGATTATCCTGTCATTTAGTGGAGACGGTGGAGTGATGGCACCCTACGGTACACAAGACCTGAAGTCATGCCCCTCCAACTGTCTCTTTAAAAAAACTTATCTGTGATCACTTGGGTTTTGAACCCAATTCTGTTTTACATGTAAATCGAACTATAGTTTTATGGTTTTAATAACCACAGAATTTCCTATAACGACAAATACTATGAAAATGGAAGAAAACATGTACTTTGTCTTGTTTGCAGCTTTACTGAGAGATGTTTGACATTGAAAAATCATGTCAGCAATGACAATGTCATCCCCAGTGTTTGAGGAGCCTGTGTAGCCCTCTAACTTCACTTGTAGGCATTAAGTTCTTGATGATTCTATAGCTATTGTTAATGACTTATAAAGAGTTTATTTAGCTCTTACTTTAAAATATCATCTAGAAAGAATAAACCTGGATAATATATCAAAACTAGAAATAAGCATCTGATTTGTTTATTAGGTCTTCTAAGTATATTTGTGCACAAGCATTTGCACACTGAAATTTATCTCATTATAAATGACTTCATTTCTCATTTATATTTTAGGACATGATACTTATTTTTAAAATGATATACTTTTGTAGGTTATACATTTATAATTTCACTTAAGAATAGCAAAGAAGATATTGCAAAATATTTGCTGTAAAAAATGGGATGTTGGGTCTAATAGGATTAGGAGCTTTTGGACTGGATACTTTTTTACTGCTAATATTTAGGAAAATGAAATGACATCACATAAAACAAAAAGGCCAGTCAGAACTCCTAACAAAGGGAATGAGCAGCACACTGACCGATGAGATTACGTATGCTCTTCATAGCGGCAACCCCCTCCCACCTGCCCCATTCAAACAAATGACAATTATATAACCCTCCATATCTCTGTCTCCACTGGGAGCTGAGTCCACCCTCATAATCTTCCCTGGCAACTGTTGCTAGGAAGATGCTGCTGCTTGAGCTGACCTTCCAAAGACTTGAGATCATAGCCGGTTGTTTTCCAGCTGATGAGGATATCAAATTATCAAATTTGCCCAGCTAGAGTGGTGGAAAAACATGCAAACAGAGCACAGCTAGCAACCACACACATGGAGTGCCAGGGACTACACACACACACACACACACACACACACACACACATAACATACACACACATACATATATATATATATATATATATATATATATATATATATATATATATATATAAATATATGATGTGGCTATCAGGAGATATTTGATTATTGGTTTTCATTCCTGGAGGCTTGAGAGACAGAAAGACCATTACAAATCTATCCATGGCACTTTCCTGTCGTAATAGTGATGGAGGCACTACAAGAGAACCTGCTTATTTGACCCCTTTTATAAGTCTGTTGGCAGAATCCACATTTCACTGCTTCAACTTTGGCTGCTCCATTCTTTTGGTACAGCTGAACAGTGATAATAATGACAGCTACCATTTGTTGATTCTTGTTTTGTTTCTGGCTTTGTCCTAAGTGCTTTGCATGAATTACCTCGTTTAATCTCCCATAGCAACCCTGTGATGGAGATATCACAAGGTCCCCACTTGTACTAATGGAGATGCTGAGCGATGAGAGATTAAATCGCTTGCCCAGTAGACAGTGGACAACGGCCCAGCGCATGTACCTACTTGGTCTCCATGCTTTATTCACTGATTTTGATCATTTGATTTTGGTGTGATATATACAGATGATTCATTCCTTCATCCACTCATTCCTTCCTCCCAGTTGTGACCCAAGTGTGTGCCTCCTGACATGCTCCCTGGGGACTTGGGTGAGTGATGCCCAAACCCTTACCCAGGACACTGAGGGTCCCATCCTGTGCAGAACTGGCTTTCACTGCAGACTCTTCTCTTCAGTGATTCTGGCTTCCCCAGCCTCTTGAACCTGTTGGGTCTCTGAGGGGCGAAGCTGGAGAGAGTACCTGGTGCCCTCTGCACTGTGGCAGGGGTGTTTGGCCACAGAGGTGCTCACAAAACACTAGTCAATTGCTTTACCTTCCACCTTCAACCAGAGCTCCCATCCCAGGGGGCGGCCCATAGGATCAGGGGCAGAACAATAGCCACCCTGACGGAGGTCGGAAGCCAGTGTTTGCCTGCTGCTCCTTGGGCTCAGGCATTGCAGTGATGACGTAGACTTGGCAGTGTGGGCTCCGAGTGTGCGGCTGCACACACACTCAAAGTCACTGCAGAGAAATGAACAGGGGGACTGCACTGCCCCCGTCTGAACCACCCCTTCTACTGTCCCCTTCCCTACCAGCACCGTGATCACCATTGTCACCAGTGTCCACCCTCACTGCCACCACCACCTCTATCACCTCCACTACTGTCACCATTTGGGGCCCCCTTGTCACAGGCCAGGCCCCCTTCTAAATGTTTCACATGGATTTAATCCTCATAGCACTCTTTGACAGCAGGAATTCTTAGCCCCGTTTTACAGTGGAGGGAACTGAAGCTCAGGGAAGTGAAGTCGGACCCAGGCCTGCCTGTTCCCCTGACAGGCCAGGCGTGGTGGTTTGGAAAGCTGCACTGTGGATGCCTGAGATGCTGCTTGTGGCTGTGACCAGGTCCGACCATCTGTGCTTCCCTCCTTTTTCTGACTTCCTTTCACATATTCTGGATCATATGGCTTTTCAGGTCAGACAGAAATGTTTTATGTCCCCTCTTTTCTGAGTGTTGGATGTTGCTGTTTGCATACAGTCCGGGAAGCAGATGGAGCCTGATAGAAATCCCTGATGATAACTGAGACTCAGAAACTCTGTGAAAACACCCACGTAGCATAAACACCTCTGAGGCTATGTGAGAGTGGGGTGGGAACGGGGTAGGAGGGTGGAGAAGGAGGGAGAGAGAAAGAGATAGAAGTAGACAGACCACACCAATGAATTCTCAGTAGTCTCTGTTCCTCACAGCTGAAAGAATATGACAGAAACACATAAAGCACTTAGCTGAGTGTCTAGCACCTACTAAGTGCTGAAAGGGTAGCTATGCTTTTTGTGAACAAGAGAGTGTCTCTTCCCTAGTCACTGCTCCTTGTAATTCCTCATTCTTATTTTCAAATTGATGTAGCTGCTATTTGTTTTTTTTTTTAAAAAGAGGCTCTTACTGTTTCAGTACAAAATGTAATGAGGTGGTTTTGTTAAGAAACAGAAATCCAGGACATAAAGGTTGGCATAGAATGATGCAGGGCCTCATTTCCTGGGCGCTGGAGGGGACGGACATGTGTGAGCATGACTGACAGGGGTCCCTGGTACCTTTTCTCGTGGTGGTTCAGGCCCTACCCCAGGTGGGTGGTTCGGGCCCTACCTACTAGGCCCTGGACCCTTCCACTGGCTCTGTTGTCTCCTCCTGATAGAGCCAAACTGGGAGTCTCAGAGAAGTGAAGTGCTTGGCTCAAAAATCACACAGTAGAAAGGTGTAGAGCCAGGATTCGGACCCAGGCCTGCCAGTTCCCCTGACAGGCCAGGTGCAGTAGTTTGGAAAGCTGCACTGTGGACACGAGGTGTGTGCTAGGGCTGGTTTTGTCACACCTGTGACTGAGAGGCTGCTTGTGGCTGTCCCCACCTGCCCCATGTTGTGTCCCTTTTTTCCAGGACAGCTAAGGAATGGGCAGCATAGGATTCGAACCCAGGACTCTTTGGGCTCAAAATCACTTGTTGGCTCCATATCATTTTGTTTTCCTCAGCAGAGTAGGAGTCCCAGACGGGAGAGGTCGCTTATCCTGAAGTAAAAATAGCGCACAACGGACGTGCAGCCACGAAGCAGCACAGAGTTCCCTTTGACAACACATGCTCCAGGCCGCGTTCCTCTCTGCCCACCAGGACAGGGCACCACAGGCGCCTGCCGTTAACTGGGACGGGCTATGGCCCGGCAGAGACGGGATGCATACCTGTGGTCTGGGGCACCCCTCACACCTTGAGAAATGCCATTTACAGATGGGGAAAGCGGAGCAAATGTGAAGAGACAGGAAGGAGAAAAGTCAACAGACACAGGGCAGGCATCCTGGGAGGTAGGGTCACAGCCCTGGGAGAGAAAATAGGCCTTGGCCACAGGTCAGGGCATCCACACTGAGGCCCCGAGGCCTGACCGGCTAGATGGAAGCACGCTGGGCTGGGTGAGGAGAAGAGATTTGCCATATGTTCCGTGGCATCAGAGGAAGCCTCGCTGCTGGGAGGCAGGGCTCCTGAGTTGAAAGAAAACAGGAGAGTGTACCTTTCAGCGGGGCCGGACCCCTGGAGTGTCTCAGTCACTGTGCTTCCTGCTCAGGCCTCCCACCAGTCCAAACACAGGCCTCCCTGTGGGGACAGCAGACCTGTAACACTGTCAGGGAGGAACATTCCAGCCGGACGTGACCCAAGGAGAGATGCATAGGGTCCTGGCAAGTGCAGGGGAATGTCTCGGACCATTTACCTCCTCTCTGCCTTTTCTAGTTAAAAACAATGCTGTTGACCTGCTGATGCACTGAGCTGTGGCTTCTGCCACAATCTTGGGACTGGCTCATTGTCCACCAAGCAGCTAGCACCTGCTCTGTTCAAAAAGGGAATAAAGCCAGCCCCTCAGTTAGCCCTGTTGTATAGGGGCAGGTCTTCACCATCTCCACAGATCCTCTGTAGCCCGTGAAAACCCTCATCTGGGATTCATCAGCCATTTTCTACAAGGGTTGGGGGCCAGGCTTATCACAGCCTGTGTTTTTCACTTGTCACACAATTGGCCCAGTCAGTACCAATTCATTCATTTATTTCACAGATATTTATTAGTGCCCTTTAGGCACTGGGACTTTCAGGTGTGTGCTGGATATTGGGCAGACCGAGATGCACCCCCTAGGCTCAGCTCTTTGTTCATGTGGCGTTTGTCTGCAGAGGACTGTCTGCTTCCTCCAGGTGCTCTGGCTGGTCTACAGCGGGGAAAGAGGAGCAGAAAGTCTGTCCCATGGTCCCTGCATCTGAAACTCCAACGCTGAGCTGCTGAACATGCTTTCAGCAGGAGCGTGCATGAGGTTTGCCGCGGACACTCCTGAGGCATCCCTGTGAGCGAAGGCCCTGCACGTGGAAGGGCAGGTCTGGGATGGGTGCCATCCATAACACCCAGGCTGTTAATCCTGCTTTAATCTTAATGACACTGTAACAAAAGTTGCAGGATGCAGCTAATAGTCAGTGTCTAATGGAAGGAGTGAGCTTATTATGCTAAGACTTGTTGCCAGAAGCTGCTGAAGACTGATACATATCAAACAGACCTTTAATTCCCACACCAGAGCAGCCAGCACTAATCAACCTGCTGATCTGATGGTCTCTCTCGGAAAGCCATGGGCTGCTGAAATTAGCACAGGGATCACATCTGTTTATCATCTCGGGCTTGCCTTAGTCCTTTTGGGCCTCTACAACAGAGTACCACAGACCAGTAGTTTATAAACAGTAGAAATGTAGTTCTTATCATGCTGGAGGCTGAGAAGTCCAAGATCATGGTTGTGTTCCAGTGAGGACCCTCTTCCTGGTTCATAGCTGCTGGCTTCTCACTGTTTTTCCATGTGGTGGAGGGGCCAGGGGAACTCTGTGGTCTCTTTTATAAGGACAAGAATCTGATTTATGAGGGCGCCACCCCCATGCCCTAATCACCTCCCGAAGGCGCCACCTCCTACCACCATCATGTTGGAGGTTAGGATGTCAATATAGGAGTGTTGAGGTGATACAGATACTCAGAACACACATAGCAGGGCTTTTATGCTGACCTAGGCCCAAGGTCCCAGGGCTTCATTTCTCCACAGGTGGTGCTTGAGCCAAGGTCATCAGACACATTAGGACCCCAGCAGCTTTTTAAAAATGTAGGTTTCTGGTCTCCACCCGAGGGCCTTTAGGGTTGGGGCCTCAGGATTTTCATTTCAAAGAAGTTGCTTCCGTGACTCTTCTACAGATATTGATATTAGTAACCACTGTCCTAGGGACCCGAGCTCACACTAGGTGGTGGTGTGTTATGTTTGTCTTGGCTAATGCTGGAGGGAGGGTGCTGAGGGCTGTTAGAAAGGGTTAATTCTGGCAGACTGTTTTCGGGTAGCAGGTCTCATTGTTGCTGCTCATCCCTCTCTAGTAAATTGTTGGCTCTTGGTGGATATAAGGGACAAGATCAGGTAGGAGTTAAGTTCACGGGCTCTGGCCACCTTCTGTCCAGGTTCAGATTTCAACCCTGCCACTCACTAGCAGTGAAATCTTGGTAGTTTCCTTACTTCCTTTTGCTTCAGTCTCCTCATCTGTAAAATGAGAATGCTCTTAGTCCCCCATCTCATAGGCTGTTATGAGAATTAGATGGATTAACATATCTTAAGCCCTTAGAACAGTACCCAGCCTGACTCAGTAGCTCAGTAAGTGTTAGCTCCTTTTTCTTTTTAAAATTATCTTTGAGAAGGAAAGGCCTTTATAGTTTATGTTGTTCATTCTACAACTTTCAGGAATCTCACTGTCTTGTAAAGCAAAATGTGCCAAAATTAATAACTTATGTGGTCAGTATGTTCTTACTTATTTCTGACCAAAATGACAGCTTTGAAAAAAATCCTTAGGAGAAATGGGCACTAGATATGGTATGAACTTCCTCTACCTCAGCGGTCTTAATCAGAGGTGATTTTGCCCCCAAACCCTGGGACATTGGCAATGTCTAGCAATATTTTTGGTTGCTACAGCTGGTGAGGGTTGGAAATGCTAGTGGCATCTAGTGGATAGTGCCTAGGGATGCTTTTAAGCATCCTACAGTCCACAGGACAGCCCCCCACAACAGAGAATTATCTGGTTCCATAAATCAATACTGCCGAAGTTGAGAAACTGTCATCTCAACAGGAGTCTGTCTTTAAAGTGGAAAAGCCAATGGCTTTAGAATCCTCGAGACAGGGGTTTGCTTCTGAGTCTACACGTGTTTGCTGTGTGGCCTGGAACAATTTCCCAAGCCCCCGTGGACACTGCATTACCCATATGAAACCCTGGAGATTAATGAAGCTGACTTAGAAGGGTAACTATAAGTTACCCAAGCAAATGTACATAAAATGCCAAGCAGAGTGCCCAGCACATTCCTGGTAAATGCTCAAGACATATTCATTCCTTATTCCTGCCTTCAATGGAAAACCATTTCTCATTCTCCCTTCTGCCTCCTCCATCAGCAGAAAGACTCCTGGTGTGTTTAACCTGCTATGGTTGGTCTTATTTTTTGATTCTTTAATCATTTTCATGGGGTTCTGCTGAATTCTGTCCAATTTTCCCAAGTCCTTCTGTTGTAGAACTAGACTCAGACTCCCCAGGGTCAAGGAATGGGAGAAGTATTGCAAAATTCCTACCCTGACACGACCCCTTATACACACGTGTATGTCTTGTGAATGGCAGCCTTATCCTGCTGACACACTGCAATCTGGCCAGCCCCTCGGGCCCTGCATCTGCCTCCTTATAGATACACATTTCTTCTAGTTACACAAGTCTTTTGTCTCCCAGGTTTTTATAGTGAAGCATTATCAATGAATATTGGTAAGGAAATCGAAATCATAATAGAAAAAAGAGTTCAGAAGAGAAATGTAAATAAGCACAAGAATACTATAGCTAAAAACAAACAAACAAAAAACCTAGGGGAGCTTTTAGTTGGAAAGAGAAGGTCACTAAATAAAGAGAGAATTGTGTCGTAAGTCAAAGGGGCAACTTTGGGTGTTCCTCCGATGTGAGGTACTGGGAAAGCAAGCTGTTTCAGAAAATTGGTAGGTGAGTAGCTAGGAAGGGGCTAAAGGATCAGGAGAGGGTGTGTTTGGATAGATGCATGGCATGGTGATGGGAAAGAAGGAATCTGAAAATAGAAAAACCCAGAGAGAAAAAGAAATTTAGGATAAGGGTGGGTTCCACATGATTTCAGACCACTGCTGGTAGTGTAGTTTTTGAGTTTCCTTCTTTTAGATAAGTGGCATTTGTTGACAACGTTGAGAGAATTAAGTGATTTCTTTGAAGAGCAGAAATATTGAAATCAGTTTAATGTGCAGGAATAGGGGATTGATAAAGCAAACAAGATTCATTCATTTTATAGAATACTTTGAAGCCATAAAAAAATGATGAAAAGCTCCAATAAAGTACTCAGAGCAATGATACAAAGCATGGAAAACTAGGATGATGATAGTCATAATTCCAAGGGAGAAAAGCAGATTAAAAATAGTATGTATAATCACATTTTGGAAATCTGTATGTATAGAGAAATGTCTGAAAGAGTATACAGTAAAGCACTAAAGATCATTAGTTACTTCCGGCAGGATGATTTGTTTCTCCCCTTTTTGCTTATTGGCATTTTCTATTTTTTTCTATTTATAATACTTTAATTAAAAAATGAAAATATTTAAAATGTGTTTTCCATCTCTCTGAGTATGTGTTATGTGTATATATAAGTATATATGCATATATATGTAATATAAATATGTATATATACTTGTATATAACATACATAGGTATATACTTGTCTTCACTTACCTGGAAAGTCATGCTTCCTTAAGACAGCAGACTGGCTAAGAAGAGATTATGGGCTATTGTGAGTTGTTTATCTGTATAAAAAGTCTTATTTTGATTTAACGAAGCACAGATACAACTCTTGAACACTTAGCAAATTGCTTTGATTGCGAAAAAAACCAAACTCATGAAACTGGGACTATCCAAGAGAATTAAAGAATCTGTGTCAGTCCTGGGGAGCAGGCATTGTTGAATGGTGACTCCCCAGAGCAGCTGGAAAAACTGGAAGGTTCCCTTAGAATAACAAGACAATTCCACACATACCAGCCTCCCAGAAACGCAGCACTGGCACTCTCATGCCTCCAGATCCCAGAACAGCTCAGCTGCATTCAGTATCTAATGAATGTCAGGTGTTAGGGATGTGGCAAATCTGACTCACAGATGGAAGATGCATTTCCGCCCCCAGGGAACTAGTTTCCAGGGAGGTAGACCAGTGAGTTGAGATTTCCAGTGAAATGTGGGTGGAGCTATGAATGAGCAGACACAGTAGAGAGAGCCTAGCGGGTTGCTTGGTCCATCTATCCAGAGAACAGTGGGAAGAACTGGGAAGTTTCTTCATAGTCCATTTTTTTTTCTGAAAGGCAGAATGGTGCAGTAGCAAAGAGCCTGGACTCTGGAGCTGGAGGGAAGGGGTTTAAGGTGAAATGGGCAAAATACAAGTCCCTAACTCATAGGTTATTGTGCAAATTAAATGAGGTAATACACACAAGGCACTTGAAACAGTGCCTGACACCCAGGAGGTGCTGTGGACAAATTCGATGCACTATTAGTCTTTGGCTTCTCCTTCCTTGTCTCTCTTGCCCTTCTCTCCACTGCTCCCCTGCTTTCTACTCCTTTTTGCCCCCTCATCCTTCCTACAGTGTCGATTCCATAGTTGATGGATTCTGCATTCTGAAAGATAACTGAATTCAGGAGAAAAACCTTAGCTTTTGCTATTGGTGCTGAGAGGAATAGGTTGCCTCTTCACACAGCTTACTAAGTGAATTTACTAAGCACACTACCTATTTGCTAAGCGAATACTTATTTTCCTCAGCAACCTTCTATTGATACGTGCTAGTAAGGAGATGGAGTGGGTTACTACGTTACTTCATTGCATTGTCTTCACAGTCTCAGAAAGGTACTAAGTGACCCAGTCAAGGTCTACTCAGTATTAGGTCCTGCCATTTGCAGCCAGGATGAGAGCTGGCATCACACAGGTGACCTTGCATTGCCATGTGGATGAAGCCCAAGTCTTTTCTCCCCAAGTCCCTCAGTGGCAGCACAGCTGTGAGCATCTTGTCTTCCAGAGCTAGCCAATGCTGATTTGCTACAGCTCTTAAGAATTCACCAGCCCATAAACAAAGGGGAGAATATTCTGCATCTGAAGAGCGATCTTTCATTATTTGTGTACCAATCTCTGTGCCCAAGGAACAGTCTTACATATGGAAAATTCCATGTTGGCTGTAAGATTATTATCTAAATAAAAAAGAATATTGTGTGTGCTGGGTGTGTGTGGGGGAGCAGGGAGTGGGTTGGGCAGGTGTTTTTAGTAGTTGTCTTATTTATAAAATGATGTTTCTAAACTCAGGTTTGCTGTGAGAATTAAAATACATACTGTATGTAGACCACTTAGCCAGTGCCTTGCTCTGAAAGAGAGCAATATTTTTATTGTATTAGTTACTTTGTTGAACTTAACAGCTATTTTAATCTGAATCCTTTTGCCTTTCTTCCACTGAGCACTTTTTCTTTGTTCGTTTTCTGATTTTCCCCCTTTCCCATTTTTTCCTGCCAGTGAACAGAAGTTGGACTTCTTGGATAGATTCTTCAAATGTCCTAACTTTTCTCTCATATTTAAAAATCTTCTTTTTTATGTACTAGAAGATTTTATTTTGGTCCTCATCCTTTACATGATTGCTTTTCCTTAAGCATCCAGGGATCTCATTTGCTTTCTGTATTCCAGAAATTTCTTACTATATCTATTCTATGAATGGTGTGCCTTCTTTCCCAGAGATTTTATAAATTTATTCTAAAAACAATAACAACAAAAAAACTATTCTTTATCATCTTAAGAGATGTGGGCAAGATTGTAAGTAGTTAATATCTTAAATCATCACATTTTTTCCATCCCAAAGATAGTTTTAAGATGACTTTTGTTTTTCATAGATTCCAAAATTCATGATCTCTATAGAAATCTTGGAAGGTTAAAAGAAACACAAGTAAGAAAATACCATTAACTCCACCTCCATTCCAGAGATAATATTAACATTTTCTTATTTATACTTTCAGTATTTTTATGCATATGAAAAAATGGAATCCTATTATACATTTGTCCTTGTGACGTTATGTTTATTACATATAATGTGAACATATTTAAATGCTATTAATCTTCTAAACATTATTGGTTGGTAAATGTGTTGATATTACATTTATATACACCAACATTTTTTGAATCAATCTCCTCATTGTTGAACATTTCTGTTCTTTTAACTGCAGCAATGCACATTCTTATAGATAAATATTTGCACAAGTCTATAGTTACATTTTTAGAATGCATGAATGAAAGGTCTTATAGAAACTCCTCCTCCACCAATCCCAAAAGGATGTGCATAGAAAGTCATATGAAGTTATGACCCTACTAGCAGCGAGGCTGTAATTTAGTGGAAGAATTCCTTAACTTTGGTGGTGAATGTGAAGAACGAACACAACTTAAATCCAATGCAGTGCTTCCCAGATTTGGTCAGTCGTTAAAAGTCATCTGGGGGGCTTATTTACATCACAGACTCTAGGACCCACCTCTGGAAATTTTTATTCACTAGGTCTAGCGCTGGGCCCAGCAATCTATATTTTCAGCAAACTCCAAGGTGATGCTAAAGATTAACTGAGTTTAGGAAACAGGATCTAGCAACTGGCAAACAGGAGACCTCGGGGTCAGAAGCCAGAGGTCTCTTGTGTTTTCCAAAAGGGGAGCTGGTCATGGTGAGAACAAGAAAAGGGTGTTTGAAAGTGGGACTGACCTCTTCGGAGATTTTCTTAAACCTGAAGAGCAAAGGTACAAACTCTTAATGAGAACTTAAGATTTAGAGCATGTGAGATGTGGGCAGCTCTCTCTGCATCCCTGTGGTCCCCAGCATTTTTGTAAACAGAAGGGGTTGTGCTCATCAAGGATTTTTTCAAAATGTGGGAGCCCAAAGCCACAATGGCCCAACCTACTACCTCTCACTGCTTCCTGCCCCAACTCTCTCTACTTTATATTGGGGTCCCATTTAGTA
The DNA here is from genome assembly GCA_004026885.1 of Lyroderma lyra. Lineage (NCBI taxonomy): Eukaryota > Metazoa > Chordata > Mammalia > Chiroptera > Megadermatidae > Lyroderma > Lyroderma lyra. Next base: position 148,796 of record PVJL010000677.1, read on the forward strand.
TTTTGTTTGGAAAAATGTTTTGTGCTACCAAACAGTTTGAAAATCCCCAGACTGGATGACCTTTCAGTTCTAAAATGCCATAAAATTTTGTGAACGAAGGCCCGGGAGAGGAGGAACAGTCTGGAACATGGGTTGAGTGGATTAGCAGAGTAATCCAGAATGAACCATTTAAACTTCATTTTAATTTGAGGCTGACTGACCCTTTGGGTTGTGGCAGTAGCTCCCAGATCCCATCTCATAATCAGTGCCTTGCCTGAGTCAACTCGGAGTGACCTCTAAGGAAAATTCTGGCTGCCTTCCCATCAGATTCTTATATTAAACTTGCCGGGGGAAGTCCCTCCCTTCACAGGACCTTGAAGCCCAGAGAAATTATGGTGGTTCCTCTGCTAAGACTTTGGTCATGTCTTGCTGTTTTAAAGTTGTTTTTTTTTTTTTTTAAAACAATGGAGCGTGTTTGACCTTCTTTCAGCCTCCTTTCAAGCTGGGAATTTAAGGTGTTCTGCTGAATGCTGAGCAAACAAAGCTTCAGCGGGAACTTGCTGCTTTGATCTCTGAGAATTCATAGGCGCAAGAAGGGAGGAGATGAGCCAGGGGCCCTGGAGGAATTAACTGTGAAAACCTGGCCATGCTTTGTTGGATGGGGAAGCTGGGGTGGGGTGTCGGGTGTCTGGGGAACAGATGTGAACCTGACTTGATCTTCTGCAGCTGCAGACAGAGGTTTGCCAGAGGTGAACTTGTGTTCCCACAGAGGCCAAAAGCCCGCCTGATGCAGCCCACCAGAGGTCTACACTGGGGCTGGCCTGAGTGCAGGGCTTTCGCAAATTTGATTTTAGGGACTGTGTAACAGGTTCGATGAAGAAAGGGTTTCCTTTGAGAAGGCAGGGATTTGATGGGTTTTATCTCTGTGTTATTATGTTCATTTCTGAACATCCCAGAGAGGTGATGGAGGCAAGAAACCAGCTTTCCTCAGTAACCTTTCACTGTTGTGTGATCTCAGTTAAAATGAAGGGCAGGGCAAAGTGGGGCTTGGGTCAGAAAATGAGCTGTTCTTTCTAGAGCAGCACGTCCCTGAGTTTGTTCTGGGGGACCCATTAATACAGAAGTCACACTTCAGGAAGGCTGGTCAGTAGGTTGGGGAAATAGGGGGTTGCACTTGGCGCTCACAGAGTGGGGGTTCCTGAAGCTTCTTTTGTCCTTAAGGGCATCAACCACCTGGGAATTGTTTCTTAGGAGCTCACTTCTCTGTATTAGTCTAGATAGAGAAGCTCGGCTTTTGATTTCATTTGGGAGGGAAAAAAATCTATAAGCTAAAACAAGCTGAGTCAAAGTTCCACATAGAGGAAAACATTTGAGGACTTAGAAAGAGACTGTCTCTAACCCCCAGCTCCGTATTTTCTCCCTGTGGCACCCTCTTGGTCATAGAAAATGTTTTAGGGAACAGGTAGTTGACCCGTAAACCAATCAGGTTCACACAGAGTTTGGCTGAGCAACTTACAAACAAGTATCATTTTTTTTTTTTTTTTTTTTTTTTTTTTTGTTACTGCACTTCACTTGGAGCTGTGAAGGCATGAGCCTGAGAACCCAGATCTGACACCATAAAGCATGCTGGGACCCTCTAGGTCCTGAATCCTCATCATCTGTTCCAAAAGCAATGCCTGAAAGCTGTGTTTGACCTCTCTCACCTGGAATTCTCTGAGAAGGCCCTTTGCATTTGAAAAACTGGATGTTCCATTAATGATGGCTCCAGAAGGCTTAGTATGGACCTGGGGGTTCCCCATGGACGCTCAGGGAGGACCTGCTGATGGATGTATTATGATTCCCCATCACATTCAATTTTGTGTTTTGAAACAGCTTTGTGAGAGATGTCCAGAACCCTGTTCTCTGGCTCTATTTTTATTGGAGTCCAGGAACCAGACAATGACGCCGTTTGGTCCCCGGCATTTCTCACAGGCTACACTCTAAGTGAGCCCTAGGCAACCCCCACCTGGTACCCATTTCTCCAGGGCCCAGTCACCACCAGGCTTTTGGCCAAGGTGTGTGCTTTCAGAGGTGTAGGGGAGGGCTGTTGGCTGAGGTTTCTGACACTCTGAATGGCTGAACTGGGCAGAGTTGTGGTTTGTTCAGAGAAGAGACTTACAGTGAAGCAGGAGCCACATACAATGGTCTGATACATCTCTATAATAATTTCTCCTACACCTCTGGCAGGATCGTCCTTTGATCACCTGTTCATGTGACAATGATTTTGGAGTATTAGTTTCTATAGAGGGAATAGCAAATGTAATTAATTCAGTCTTCTAGCATGGTTATATTACTGATAGCGTAGAAAAATTTCTTTCAATGTTCATTATTGGAAGTGTCTTCTAACATACTTTTATGCATTAAATGCTATAGATTTCCTCTCAGCACTGCTTTTGCTGCATCCCACAATTTTTGATAGTCTGTGTTTTTAATTTCATTTGGTGGCTGCTTTTAATGAGTCCTTTTTTTGTTTTGGTTTTCTGCCCTTCTGGTATGTTTTGTGAAGGTTATGCTGCTTGAGAATTCTGTGATTCCTGGATCTGAAGCTTAACAGCTTTAAACAAATCTGGAAAATTCCAACCCATTATTTTCTCATTAATTATTACCTTTTCCCCATTTTCTCTGACTTTTTTTTTTCTGGTATTCTGATTTAAATATTTGTTAAGCTTTTTATTCTATCTGCCAATGGCTCGTAATGTGAGGTTCACATTTTTCAAACAGTTTTTCTCAGTGTTGCATTTTGATTAACTTACTGGTATCTATCTTTCCATTCACTAGTTTTCCATTTGGTTGGGTCTCACTTTTTGTTGAGGTTTTAATTTCAATTTCCGTGGTTTTCATTTCTAGAGGTTCTATTTGGCCTTTTTTCAATTATGCTTACTCATTTTAAAAGTCTTTCATTTGTTGTTCATATTTCAATTTCTCTTATATTTCTTTAAATATAAAACTTGTATTCTGTGTCTGATAATTCCAATGTCTGAAATATGAGTGAGTCTGATTCAGCTATTATTGTGTCCTGATGTTCATGTGTTTAATTTCTGTGTGTCTTACTAAACTAATTAAACTGTATGCTTAGTTTCTATGTGTCTTTGTTATGTTTGGCTACAAGTTGCTCATTTTTCTTGGAACATACACATGTAATTTAAAATTTTCTAGTAGCTATGTTAAAAAAGTAAAAAGGAACAAGTGAAGTTAATTTTGACAATATTTATTTAACCCAATATATAAAAATATTATTATTTCAACATGTAGTCCATATAAAAATTATTAATGAGATATTTACATGATTTTTTGTATGATGTCTGTGAAATCCAGTGCATTTTATACTTTTAGATTTTTTTCAACTCAGACATTAACTTTACCAGAAACACTTGATTTGTATTACAGTTCACAAAATTTATGGTTGAGAATGTAGATTCATAGACCCAAGCTGTTTCCAACCTGCTTAATAATTAAATTGAGTATCAGTCTTTAAGTTTAAATTTAGTAAAATAAAATACAAAATTTAGTTCCTCAATAGCCAGCTGTATTTTTAGTGCTTACATGCTATATAATGCTAGTGGCTACTGTATTGGATAGAGTAACCTTAGAATTATTAAAATTTGCTTTTGGCATGCCAGTTTAGACATGTTTTCTAGGGTGTTGTTTTGGCAAATACTGAGGTATTGTTGTACAGATTAGAGCTATGGTTCTCAGATCTGGGGATCTGTTAAGAATTCCAGGTCTGGGTACTCTTGGGTTAATGGAAATGAATTTCTGCCGGTGAGATCTGGGCATTATTATTTCTTGTTAACCTTCCAGATGAATCTTAATAAGACTCCAACTGGATGCTCTGAAAGATGAATTTGAGGGTGTTTGCGATAAGATGTTTCCTATTGGCTGAGCAACCTGTGGAAATATGGACAGGAGTAAATTGTGATGGAAGGCTTCTGGTACTTTTTTCTTTTTTAACTCATCTCTCAGAACTACAAACTTTCAAATATAGATTTTGTTAGTACTCTTACCAAATGTGATAAGTATATCAACACATTTTCAGTTGTTTTATTGCTTTAGAAATACATCAGCATTAAGTTAATGTGTCCTTATGGCTCTTCCCAAGAGCATGCTGTTGGCCATTTTATTTAAAAAATGTTTGGAGAAGCTTTCGTTACTTTTTTTTTTAGGCTCTTTTTTTCCGGCACTGTGTTAATGCATTTATCTATACTGTATGATCCTATTAAGACCTTGCATGCCAAAATTAGAGTATACCTGCTTCTTGCCAACCTACACTGGCATAATAGCTATCACTCTACAATGACTCACCACAGTTGATCAGCCCAATTGGCCTCAGCGACATGTCTGACCTAACTTCAGTGACATCATGGTGGCTGAGCTAGTGTGGGTCAATTTCCTGTTTTTTTTTTTTTTTTAGTCCCGTGTCTGAATTTGCCAATTGGTTGTTTATATACATACCTGTCCTAGTTTTCAGAGTTGAACACATGCCTTACTTTATTAATATACTCTTCTTATTTCCAGAAACCTAATAGTGTAGTAAGAATACTAATGATACTATTCTTCCAATATGGCAGATGGGGTGGGTAGTACTACTATGGCCACTTACAGATGAGGAAACTGGGTCTTACAGATGAATTCGTCATCAGCCCCTTCCCTCACTGGGGACCCTGAACAGAGTGGGGCCCAGTTAGAGACAACCTCCATCAGGGAGGGGGTAGAGGTGAGAAAAGTGGGTGGGTATATTTTCCTTGTGTCCAGCTGCACCATGTACCACACGGCTGCCCTCTTTGTAGTATGCATTTCTCCCTGCATTTTGCCATCTGTGCATGCCTCTTTAGACAAGCTTTTGCCTGCTCTGGCCCCTTGCTTCTCAGAACTGTTTATAAAATAATTGCCTCAGAGGTGGGCCCTGGGTGATGTCTTGGCAGAAGAGGACAGAGGCGAGGCTAGACTGTTCTAGAAAGAAGAGAGGGGTACAGTGCAGAAGTCCAAAAGCAAGGTCTCTGAAGGTTTGGCTGAAAGCAAGGAAAGAATGCAGACTTCTCTCATAACCCCCAGATGTGTCAGCAGTCATAAAAAAAATGACCATTTCTGCATGACTTTTAGGGTTTCTTTCCCAAGAAGTAGGAGAAAGTCTCCAGATAAAAAATTATTTAATCTTAAATGTTTGTGTATCTACTGACCTCTTCTTTATGGCAACTTATAAGGTCAAAACCTGGGAAGCACTGATTAATTTGGGACATTTAGGGGACTTGCAGATATTAGGATAGTTGGAAATAGCCACAAAGTGGAAGTCTTTTATTCAGTGTATCTCTTCTCTTAACATCTTCAAGTGCCTTCTGTGGAGATAAGGCCAATGAGGTAGAAATGTGACTCTGGTACTTGTTATCACATCACTGATTCCTGTACTGTATTTTATTATTTTTTAGGTGTTTGATTTTATTCAAATGCCCAAACTGTGTTCCTGGTTTCATTATGCTTTCTGCTCCTTCTCCATCCCTTGTTTTCTGTTCTCTGACTTCCATCTGAGAAGACATTTAGAATCAGACTCAAACATCTTGGAGACAGTTTGTTTATACTTTGGCAAGTTGTTGCTTCCTGTGCCTAAGACAAAAGAAAGTGAGGCTTTAAAATGTTATAAAATGTCCAGGAAGGTTTCCTGGATGTCAAGTAGCTGTTTCCTCACACCCTGTACATGAGTTAAGTGTAGAAGAATCAGAAGTAGACAGATTAAATTTCACTTAAAACCCACACATGTTGGGGAAATATGCCTGGAGCCAAACCTGATTTGGGTTCAGAAAAGAATTTGGCATGTTGGGTGAGGATGCAAAAATCCAGAGGCAACTAAGGGTATCTGCACATTCTTGACCAAAACTCCTGGAGTTGCATGTCGCCTCCTGGGATGGCCAAAGCCAGGCCCTGTTAACATAGGAATTGCCCGGAAACACAGACCAGGAGGACTTAGAGACATCAGCACTGGCCCTGTTTTCTCCAAACACTGTGCAAAGGAAAAGGAGCCGTGTCTGGGAACATTCTGATCACATTGGCAGGGCTAACGCTAGGGCAGATATAGTCTTCCAAGTGTCCAGTCTGGTGCCATGAAATAGTTGAGGAACGGAGCCAGTCCCATTGTTGTTATTCTAAGATCTCAGAGAATTCTTCTGGTCGCCCCACCATCTGTGCGGGAACCCAAGCCAGGAGCCTGGCAGTGGGCCTCCATGCCTTCCTCTTTTCCTCTTGTCTCATCCCAACAGTTATTGTTCGGTTGATTGTACTTACCAAAGTCTCAGAAATCCTAGTTGGTGTCATCTTCATTGCCACTTGTCTTACTCAGGCCACCATCATCTCTCCCTAGACATCTGGTCTCCCACAACCGACCTTGCTTGTCTCCAACACATTTTCCATGAGGCACGTTGGTATAAGCTTTGTAGAGTTCACATCACCTCCTAGCATCAGGGGTTGCTTAGAAACTTGCAAATCCCTAACTTGACATGTGATCTGTCTCACTTTTATATCTCTGAACAACCTGTGCCTCCCACCACCTCCCCAATATGCTGTAGTTGTTTTCAACTACCCTCAGCCACTCACCAGATGGGGGGATTTTGGGAAAGTCAATTAACGTTCCTGTGCCTCAGTTTCTTCTTTCTAATAGCAGCACCTGCCTGGGGTTGTTAAGAATAAAACAAAATAATACAGGCACCATACTGTGAACTGAGCCACGCACTGTTCATGCTGCCTTTTCTTGTGTCTTTGTATGCGAAGACTTTTTACCTTGAACTTTCTCTTATTTTCCCTGGCTCACTCCTGTTCACCCTTGATGTTTCAGCTAAATTGTCAGTCCTAGCACAGCTAATTAGCACCCTGAACTCTTCATCCCCACCTGGGCTAGGGTCCCCTGTCATATGCTTTTGTAGTGTGTTGATCACCACCTCTGGAGAAAAGGTCACACTCCATGTTGTGTCATGATTATTTATGTCTCAGTTTGTGCCTACACCAGACTGAAAGCTCTTTGAGAGCAGGGACTGTTTCTCAGGGACTTGAGACCCTGATAGAAAGGAAGAGCAAAATTAGATGTTTGTAGACCGTGGGAGGTCATTTTTTTTCTTCCAATTTTTATAAATGCACAAATAATTATTGTTTCTTCATGAGCCAAAGGAAAAACAAATGTTCCAAGTTGGCATTTGGCAAAAGCCATTTCACCATCTGAAGATGTTCCTGGTTCTGGAACTCAGAACGACCTTGACACTTTCAAATGTTTTTGCAAGGTTGCCAGGCACATTAGGTTGGCCTTTCAGCTCTTGCCTCTTACCCAACTCCCCCTGCGCCCCTCCCCCCCCCCCCGCCCATTTCCTGACTCAGTGGGTGTCCCTCCAGAGCACTCTGACTGCTATGGCTCCCTGCTCTCCACTTAGCCCAGTCTCCCCTGGGCTCTGGAGGCAGCTGGACAATTGTGCTCTGCACTTAAGTTGTGACTAGACACAGGGTGGTGGCCTGGGGAGGAGGCAGCTTCTGCCTCTGTGGGCCAGCTGTGGCAGCCCTTGACGTGGCTCAAGGAGACTGTCATTCTAGTTGGCCATAGCTCATTAAAATGTATGGGTTTGCTGGGGACTGATGTTTCCAAATGTATGCTGCTCCTGGGGCTATGGAAACAGATTTGTGGTGTCTGATTTTTGTCCATGGTCACATGTTGGAGAGAAAAGGAGAGGATGTATAAGGCAGAGAGGTGCTTCCCAAAAGTGTGTGCCTGGAACCTCCTTTTGGGAACATGTACAATCTATTACCGCTCTCCTCATCCTGTAAAAATTAAAAGAAAAATACCCCACTTTGTCATTTTTGCCTGTTATAGAAATTGAATTTAAGAATTTTAAAACATATTTTTCCTATGTAGTGAGCAATGCATGCTGTTTAATTTGCTTTAAATTAATTATGTAAGAAAAGCATGATTTGTCAACAAGCACATTCACATATTACATAGTTGGTTGAGAAACACAATTTTAAAATGTAAATGGAAAGTTAATTATGAATTAGCATTGAAAATAGGCAAGACTGCTCTTGTGACCTCATGTTTGGAATTCCTGCATTTTGACTTAGAAAAATCAGCTGGGTAATTGGTGTGAGTTTTGAGTTTTATTGGGACGTGTTGACATAAAAGAGGAAAATAGGCCACTTGCCATTATTTCTCCAAAGTATCCCATTGCAGGGATGGATAGCTTCCTTTCCGGGAAAGGAAGAAGCACACTGAATATAATTCTCACTATGGTTTTCTCACCATAACATTGCCGTCTGAAATGTTGAAGATAGTTTGAGGGCTGTTATGATTTTTGAGTAGATAAATGAAAGTTACAGGCTAGGCTCAGGAAAATCCAGGAGTGAACTGACAGAAGGATCATTTTTTAAGCTCCTTGTGTGGAAGGCAGCTTCTAAGACGGTTCCTTCCCTTTGAGTGTAGGCAGGACCTAGTGACTTAGTTTCTAATGATGAAGGCGATAAGCTGTCACATCCGAGATCAGGTAGTAAAGGACCGTGCTTTCTCTGTTCCTCTCTCTCTTCCTCTCTTTTCTCACTTGCTCACTTTGGTGAAGCTGCTGCCATGCCATGAGGATTCCTTCACACTCACCCTTCAGGGCGGCCCCCAGCCACCAGCTGATGAGGAATGGAGAGGCTGTCTGTCTAACACCCATGAGAAGCTGGATCCTGTCAATACCAAAGAGTGAGCTTAAAAATGATTCCTTCCCAGTGGGACCTTTAGAAGACTGCAGCCCCTCAATAGCTTGATCAAAGCCTATGAGACTCCTTGAGGCAGAGGACTCAGCTAAGCTGTGCCCAGATTCCCTACTCATAGAAATAGCATGAGATAATAAGGGTGTTGTAACCCACTTCGGTGTTGGGGTAATTTGTTATTCAGCGATAGAGAATTAAAATACCTTGTTACTTCCTTGTTGCATTTCAATACCACTGTTCCTTATACTTCCTGTTTTTAACCAATAGGTATATATTACGGAGTACCTGGGTATAAATGGCATAATGTCAGAAAATACGACGTTATTCGGAGCTGCCTGGCAGCTGGCCTGGGCAGCTAAGCAGCAAATCGCCTGAGGTTCTGAATCATGAACGGGCTCATCTGCTCTCTCCATCACACAAAAAATACACAAAGAGGCTCTCACACAGCTTTGTTTGTTTTAAAGGAAAAAAAATGCTTATTTTCTTGGTTGATTTAAAAAAGATGCTGTTGCCACCTTCAATGATGTGAAACCAGGTGATGACTGAGGAGTGGGGGAAGCATCCAGCTGGCAGCCGGGAAAAGAGAAAGAGGGTGTAGGATCCTACAGGAGGTTTTGATAGACCAGCGTTGGAGATGGCCCATATCCCTTCTGCTCACAATTGATTGGCTGGAATCACTCACATGGCCATGGCAACTGCAAGCAAGCTGGAAAATACAGTGTTAACACTGTGCCTGGAAGGTGGAGGTGACAGATTTCCACAACACATAGCAGTATCTGCCTAAGTGATTAATTCTTAATTCCATTATATGGAGTTTAATTGAGTACCTGTGATGTGCAGATACCATACTAAGTGTTACAGGTACAAATGAGGCAGAAAAGTATGTTTTTTGTCCTCAAAGATGTCAGTCTAGCTGGAGGAGTCTGTTGATGAAAGGTGGTTTGGAAGTAAAGTCTTCTGCCAGCTTCTACCATCTCCATGTGAAAAACAGGAGCAGCTATATAGAGTGTCTTGTTCATGGGCTGCACAGTACAAGTTAGGTCCGGGAAGGTTTTATCCCCAAAGCCAGGGGGCCACAAAACCACTCGTCTCAAGACTCTCTTTGTTACAAAGTATGTACATGACATAACCTCTCCTTCCCCTGGAAGGATGTTTGTGACTGTGAACTTCCAGGTGGCCTGTGTGAGAACCGATTCAACCTGTGTTCTGAAACTCCAATAACCTCTCCCTGCAGGAATAATATTCTCCAAGGTAGTTTTTAGTGGTTTTGCCAAGAACTGGGAAGTCAGAGTGTGAACTGGAGCAAGCTCATTGGAAAAATAATTTGGGGCTATAGACTAAATTTGAAAATATGCATAAACCTGTCTGTCACCCAGCAGTGTTCTCCTAGCTGCCTGCCTTGGGGAATCTTTTGATCATGTACCCCAGCTCAAGAATGTTCATTGCAGTGCTGTCGGTAACAGTAAAAACAACAACAAAAACAAAAACTGGCAACAGCACAAATATCCATCAGTGGTAGAATAAATTATGGTATAGTCAGACAATGGAAGATTATACAGTAGTCAAAATGAATTAAATTATAGCCTCATGCATCAACATGAATAAATAAAAAACATGTAATGTTGAGTATAAAACCCAAGTCATGTAGGAGATATATATATATATATATATTTGTTTTCATTTACACAAAGTTCAAAAACATACCAAACTAAACAATATACTTCTTAGAGGTTCATGGGGAGGGCTAGTGGTTCATGCCAGCACTGCCTTACACTTTGGGGGGCAGGGGAGTGGCCTATAGAGTTCGGGCTTCCACTCCTCCATGCCTGTCTCTGATGTTTTCACCTTCAGAAAAATAAACAGCCTTCGCCATGCTTCTCCTCCTGCCCCTCATGCCAACTCCAGCATTATAACGTAATCCCAGATAAAGATGGAAGGAAGAGACGGAGGGAGGTGGAGAGGAAGGGAGGGAAACAAGAAAGGAGAGAGACATGGAGACAGAGATAGATGGGTTGTGGAGGGTGATATGGTTTGAGAATGCAGAGAGATCCATGTTTCTGCGCCTACCTACATGTTAAAAAATATGCATATTTGGACTGGATATTAATTGAGCAATTACTGTGTCCCCCTTACTGTGCAAAGCAAGTCCTCATATTTCATGTCATTTCATCCTTGCAGCAGCCCAGCAAGTGCATGTAGTTGTTCCCATTATACAGATTAGACATGCAAAGCTCAGGGAGGTTAAGGGATTCATCCAAGGTCATTGTGGTGGGTATAGGAACTTTGGGATTCAGCTCAAAATGTTTGGGTGCAGAAGTCCAGGGAACATGCTTGCAAAAATTGTGTGGAAGATAACTTAATTAAAACCATTGCCACTTTAAATACTGCCATCTCAACCTGGTGACCCCCTTCTTCCTCATTGTAATTTAAATTTTTGCTCCAGGTGTATCAGTTTGAGGGCAAATAAAGCAACCATAGCGTCCTCCCTGCATTGGCTCTAGGATCCCACGCCTCTAAGGAGGTGCTTGCTGATGTGCTTGAGGTCGCACATCTGGCAAGCGTTACTTGGTGGGCAGGGCATGCTATTACACAGCCCTAATGCAATTTGGGTCTGCTGCATTTTAACAAACCATTTGAGGAAGCAAGATTCCTGACATTTTGTTGGCAATAAGGGCCTGGAAGAAGTAGACAAATTTCTATTATCATGATGGATTAGGTTATTTTCATCTTGTACAAAGTTGCTCACAGATGAAAGGCTGGACAAGATAGGTCTTGATTAAATGAAAATTGTGTCTGACTAGTACATAAATTATATCGTAGAGGAGCAGAAGAATCTGAGTGTGCTGTTATTAGCTCTGTCCCCATAATGGTTTACTTCTGATTGAGAAGCTTTTCTACCTTGCTGTGGTGTCAGTAGCTACATGGTTGGAACATCTCCTTGAAGGAATACTCTGGTTGGGGACTGAGTTTGGGTAATGGGCATTGGCTGCTTTGGTTACTGCCATTTTTTATCCCTGCAGTTTGGTGCTCATTGATCTATTAGTCCTATCTCTAACTCATCCACAGCCAGGGGTCCTATTTCGATGTATTATGGCTATTTGCTTGGCCTGTGACCCTTCGATTGCCTTCTCCATCCTCGCCATCCACTCCGTGTTCCCAGACATATCTTTAGTGTATAGTTTTCTTTTCCTCTACCAGCCAATAAGCTAGCTAGTTGAAGTGGCTGAGGAAGCCAATAGCATTCTTTCTTCTAGGAATTTGAATTTAGGAGGGAAAGGTAGTAAATATAATGCAGTTCAACAAATATTCCTGGTTCTTCTTCAGAATGCATGGTGGGGCAGCATCTCTTGGCTCCAGAAGTGATATGGGTCATTTCAGGGGCACACGGGACCCTCAGAAATCCTTTTTTTCCTTGGCATGGCAACCTGTTGGGACCCTATCATAGCTATGATGAGGAGAGCCCCTGCCAACACATTACCAACCATGAAATAAGTGAGCAATAAAACTTAGTTGTTTTAAAGCCACTGAAATGGGATGGTTTGTTACTGCCTATTAAGAAATCCTGGGATTTCGTCTTTCTTGAGCCTAAGCTGAGAAATAGGGGAGGAAAGGAACAACCAGATCTACTTACCTTTGACTGTTGATCCTTCCTCCATTTGCCTGCTATTATTTCCCATCTAGACTTCTCTGATGGTTGCTTTATGGATCCCGCCCAGGGTTTTTAGTTGTAATCACTGAATGAGAGAGAGTGGAGTGTGTTGACTCCATCATAGCTCCTCTAGAAGTCTTCTTAATAGTCCTGCTGGAAAGGAATTTTAAACTTTATTTTTATGTGAACATATGCAGAGTAAGACTACAAGGTTGGCATGCATTTTTCAGATCAAGCTTACGTCTTTGAGTACATTTGACCTTAGGAGAGGCTTAGTTCCTTCTGTTGGAAAAGAAGACACGATGGAGAAAGGATTCCCTTACTGGTACAGATGACGGGGTTAAGCAAGACAGTGTTCATTGTGTGACTGATTGACCTGGAAAGAGACTACAGTCCCTGCTTTCTTGTAAAGATTTTTCCTTTGGGATTCTCCACTTCTTTCTTTTCCCCTGATGACTGGTCCTATCAGAAATTTTACCTAGACTTACTGATCCTGGAAAAACAATAGAAAATTCCCCTGGCTACATAGAACGCTGACATTTGTTGGGACCATTCCCCTGTACCAGGCGCTATCATCTGAGAGACGGACATCAGTGGGATCTGCATCTGCCTGATATCCTCGCTCAGAGGGTCTCTTGCTAAAATAATGCATTCTTAGGCAAAAATGACATTTTGTTTTACAGATGCTTTTTACTGAAGAACAGGGAGGAGATGGGAAGTGCTAAGGGCTGAGCAGCGCCCTCCCAGGGTGGAAGCAGGAATGATGGTCTGCTCAGCTGTGGCCCCTTGGCAGCCTAATGGTAAGATGATGCTGGGACCTCATATGGGAGGAAGGAGAGGAATGGAGAGAGTGAAGGAGACAGGGATGATGAGGCCTGTGGATGCTTGAGAGAAGCTAACTCAATAGGTACCAAGTAAAAAAAACAAAACAGCGAAGCACTTGGCATTGACCACTGGCTTCTGAGTGAAATTGTGACTGGTACCAGTGTACTACCAGGTGACCTTCATAACCAACCCAGTGTACCTTGAAGCAGAGTACATTTTTTCAAGACTATAAACTTCCTGGTTTTTGTTAATCTTATTAAATGTTTTTGAGGGGCTGGGGTGAGGTGAAGAGATATTTGGACGTACGCTAAAGCTACTCTGACTTCTGAACACACAGAAAACTCTTAGTATGTTTAGTAATCTAGGCTCAGAAAAGACCCTGCCATCTCTGCAGCCTGGGTGCTGCTCCTGCAAGTGTGTCCTGCAAGTGTGCCCTACATGGTGACAACAGCAACCTGAACCTCCGTTGCAGTGGCCATTTTTGCAAGCTGGCTATTTTCTCTCATTGGGGCTGCAAGTTGCAATTGGATAATCTTAGGTGTTGGAGCTTTGACTCCCTTTAATATTTTTGAATCATTTGTGGACTCTCCTAATGTTTGATGCAACACCTGTCCCAAGTTTCTGTCTCCTGCTTGCCCCAGTGATTCCTTTCCTTTCATCTGCTGGAGGTTGTGTTGTTTCTGCAACTCCTTTGTTCAGCAGACACGTATTGGGGTTTTCTGTGGTGTAAGCATTGTGCTAGGTGCCAGGGATACAAATATGTTAAAATACCTTGGTATTTGTCATGGGAAATCTTGGCCATTTTACCACAATGCATAATGAATTTACACTTCCATGGTTACAGGTTTTGGATGTAGGGTTAAATCTTACCATTCATTTTCGGTTAACTGGGGAAGGGCCAATCTGAATGACAGCACACTTGAGAATAATCAGTCTCATTACCTGTCACAATATGGGAAACTTGATAAATGCAGATTTGAATTAAATTGAACTTAATCTTTCTTAAATACATACCATAGTTGAAGTAGGTTAACAAGTGTTATCTAATAAAGAGAGCCTTGGTGAGAACCAGTTAAGAATGACTATAATTAGTGATTGTTTATCATTGTCAATTTAAATCCTTGGGTATTCCTAAAGTACTTAGGGGTGCTTAAAATGTGTTTGCCCTCTTAAGAGGCTTTAAAAACATTTCGCTACAATCTTGTTGACACAGTTAATTAACAGTTAGAACAATAGACACAGATGATTTCTTCCCAAGTTGTGTTGGGGTAAACCTCAGTCATAGCACAATTATTTCCAAAATTCCTGTGTGTGAATTGCGTGGTCTTAGCTCTGGCTAATAATAAGTGTTGTGCGTGGTCTTAGCTCTGGCTAATAATGAGCTAGAAAACACGTACCACAGGCATCTCCTCCTATTCTTCAACCCAGCTCTACCCAATGGTTTTTGTTCAAAATGTTTCAGATTTCTCAGATTTTTTCCATGGAACTGCTGTTACCTGTAATATCTCCACATGGCAATCTGTAATCTGAAATGAGCCATTTACTAAGGAGCTATGATTTGTGTGTGTGTATGTAGCCAATATTCTGACAAGGAAGTCAGTATGAACATCAGATCTGTGGATTGGGACTTCAAAATATAAACAAACTGCTTGGGCTAAAAAGTATTAATTATCTGGGTGGAACCAGTTATAAATAATGCAAAATCCACACCTTTTGTTTCACACACACACACATGCATTAAAAATACACACTGGTTTGTTTATAATACTTTGTTAAAATACACCAAAGGAAGAACGAGTGAAGAAACGAGGGTTTTAAATAGACCATGGGATGTCTGAAAGTGTGGCTCTGGGAATCTTTTGGAAATCTCCTGGGCTGCGGGGTCATTGAGTGGGGGAGCTGCAGCCTGCATATTTTTCTCCAGGCAGAATTTCATGCTTGTCTCTTTTCTGGACACGAGTCAGGTGTGCTGGGGTTGGAATGGGTGTGCCAGACCCCTTTGCCACTTGGCTGTCAATATATTTGGAGTGTTTGCCAGCCCCCTGGGGAGACTCTGAGCTTTGCCACAGCTGGGCTCACTCTGTCAGCAGGGTGGGGGAAGACGGAGCCTTTCTTAAGCCCGTGATGAACACCAGATTCTAATGATATGAATATAACTCTTGTATAAAGCTTTAAAAAAAAAAAAGGAAAAGAAAAAAGAGAGTTGTTAGATTAAAGGTGGATTTGAATTGAACTTGACTTTTCCATGTCACTCAGTGCACCCAATGGCTGGAAGGTACCAAAAAGGGGAGCCTGGGCAGTGGTCCTCAAGTGTGGTCCAACAGTATCGGCAGCAACAGCATCGTCTGGGAACTTGACAGAAATACAAATTCCCGGGCCCCTCCCAGACCTGCTTCATCAAACACACTGGGACTGTGGTCTAGTGACCTGTGTTTAACGAACTGTCCAGGAAGTGTGCAAGCCTCTGGGTTAGGAGAGAGTGACATCGGGGTTTGCGTGTTCCTTTGTTAGACCGAGCAGTGGGTCTCAGAGTTAGTCTCAGGACCTGGGGACACAATACGAGTGAAACAGAAGGAGCCTGAGCTCAGAGGGGTTAAAGACTAGTAGAGGACACCGAAGTTGAGTTTGGAGCCCGGCCATCTGACCTAGTTTGGGGGCTTGGAAAAGCTTCCCCGAGATGGTGATATTTGAGGTGCCAGCTGGAGGATGAGACAGTGTAGGGGGAAGAGGAAGCCTGGTGGGCTAAGTGGTGACAAAGGCCCATGAGTGCATGGTAAGAGCACACTTGGTTAAGGAAACGACAGTTCCCAAATTCATGTGCACCCTAGAAGCACCTCAAAAAATACTGATGCCTGGGCCACAACTTTAGAGATTGTGCTTTAGTTAAATTTGAAAACAATTCCTGGTGATTCTAACTTGGAACGAGTTTGGGAATTCCTGAACTAGAAGAACACAAGATCCCAGAATGGGGAGAGGCCAGAAGAGGAGGTGTGGGGCTACCAGCTTGGGGGGCAAGTGGAGGATCTAGGTCTTTCTCCTCGGTATGGGGGGGGGTGCCCTTGTGTGGTGACCTGAGATCTGTACTTGGAAAAGATCACATTGGTGGCTACGTAGAAAAGGAGTGGTGGTCATTTGGAGGAAAAAGAAGAGGTAAAAACAGATCCATAATTTATTCATTTCAGCACAGAGGACAAGGGAGATGGGGACTTCATTATGGTCCTTGACTTCTTCTGGCTTACAGATGTGCCAAGGCTGGCAAAAGACCAGGTTTGGGGGAAGTCATGAGTTTGACTCTGGATGCACTGAGTTCACTGCAAGTGGCAGAAAGGTGCAATGAATAGTGGGTTTGTGTAGGCTAAGCTAGCAGGTCTCGAGCTGGAATGGTGGCTCCAAAATGCCTTTAAAAATTTACACTCTTTCCGCTTTTCCGCTCTGCTACCTTTGTGCTTATGTTTGTGGCTTTGAGGTCATAGGTGGTCACTGCACCCCCAGCTTCCTGCAGGCAGGAAGAAGCAGGAAGGGAAAATGTGTGTGTGTGTGTGTGTGTGTGTGTGTGTGTGTTAAACGGGAGCCTGTGTCAGCAAAGAGCAAAGCATTTTCCCCAGACCCTCCACTTGTGTCTTGTTGCACAACTGTGTACACAGGCACCCCTACTGGGATTGCCATCTGGGCAGTGTACTGCACCCCAGACAAAATTACAGTTCCATATATAAGGGATAAAGGGGAATGGATAGTGTGGGTAACCACACAGTACGTATACCTGACAGGCTTTTACCAGCCGAGAAGGGATGGTGGATGGGTAGCTGAGTGTATATGCCTGTGAAGCTCAGGGGCAGGTGACAGATGCAACATCTCATGGTTATGATTAGAGGAATTGCATTGGGATCTTTGCAGTCAAGTTAGACCCTCTAACTCTTGAGATTCTGACTCCTGGGCCTGTTCCACTCCCCCACCCCACCCCCCGCCTCCCACCTAGAACCTGTCTATCTTCTTGGCGAGAAATACAACTTTCTGGCAACACCTCTTTGCTATGTCCCTTTGCCCCTAATTTCTTTGCTGGGACCAGTTCTCTGCTGCCCGCACTATTTGGTGGGGTAGGGCACCCAGTGTTACTGCGAATGCCTCACAGGGCTGGGCCCCTGGTGTCCGGTGGCTGATGCCTGGGATGTGTGAGAGTAGTGCAGCTTTGTGGCAGATCTGACCCTGTTGATGTGGGCCTTCTGGGATGCAGTTTACTGGTTGCCCCTTTTGTTCAGCTGCTGGAGTCCCTTTGGGTTTGCCATGCCTCCTGATGGGGCCTTGTCTGCAGGTTTTTAATCAGCAGCCCTTTCCTATCATTAGGAACGACATTAAATTAGACTGGCTGATTGCCAAGGAGATGTTGGCCCTTCCAGACCAGAGAGGAGAGGGCTGCTCTCTCTTCAAGTTGTCAATCTTGTCTTTTTCTTGGAGCACAGAAGCAATGTTCAAAGATGAGAACAAAACATAAACAAAAATAACTAACACACTGAGCTGACCAACAATGCCCGGAGGAGGAAAGGGCGTGGGGGTCCAGGCTCCTAAATAGTGCTTTTGTCCATGTTAGCCATTTAGATTTGAACAACTAAAGAGTTTGCTCTCTAAACACCAGACTAAATGGGCCTGGAAAATTATGTAGGAATTTCCCTAGTTGTCATTATGCTGTCCCCAGAAACCAGTAGACGTAAGGCCTTGAAGAATTTCAAGCTGATGTGTCAGACGTATCCTGGGCTTGGGACAAAGCATGGGGTGGCAGCTGTGGATCAGGACCCTGTCCTTGCAAGCAGGGGTCGCCAAACTTGGGGCCTGGTCTGTGCAGTGTCTGAGATCTGTGTATGTGCACGTGTGCCCCTGGGACCCCTGGCAGCCAGCCCCATCCCACACGATGGTCCCTCTGTCTGCACGTTTAGTTAGGCCTTTGCCCTGCTTCCTACTTTGTCCCTTGCTTGATGACAGTGCTCACAAGTAGCCTAGGTTTTACTTGTCCCTTATTTGAGGGCTGGAACTACTCCCCCATATCTGATGGCTAAGCTGTTTCTCAAGTCAGATGGACTTCCCAGAGGGAAGGCACTACTGCCCCTGATGCCAGAGCCCAAAGGTGGGCCCATGCGGAGCCGGGGTTCTCATCCTGGCTGCTCGGGAGAGTCCATTGGAGGGAAATTCTAAAAATACAAGGTTCTGATCCCCTTCACACCATTTAAAATAAACTCTCTGGGGATGGGAGCTGGGCTTCCGCGTGGTTTGAAAATTGATATAATATGCTGCCATGTTTGAGAACTGTCACCTTAGATTAATGGTCAACAGCATATATACTTGAGGGCCATTCAGATATAAGTATTTATGGAAAGACTTTTTAAAAAAATGTTAAAAATGAAGACAGTCTTGGTTCCCTTGGGATCATTTATTCAGCAGTCTGCCTATAAATGAAGGGGCGCAGTGTGTGTGTGTGTGTGTGTGAGAGAGAGAGAGAGAGAGATGCCCAGCATGTGGCCAGCCAAGCTCTAAAGATGCAGAAGTGAACAGAACAGATGTAATTATCACTCTTAATCTGGTAGTGGAGTCCTAGGTAAGAAAAATTACGCAAACGTGTAATTAAGAACTCTGCAAAGTGGCAAAGATGGAAGATGTAAGTTCCAGGCTCTTGGGGGCAGACAAACAATTGTGGAGTGGGGTCAGGGGTCATTGTTAGGGAACCATTTCCCCAGGGAAGCCATTGGCACGGGAGCCAGAGAGAAGGATGGGAGTCCCCAAGGTGGAGAGAGGGTAGAGAGTTCCAGGCAGAGAGAACAGTGTCTGCAAACATCTGGGGGAAGAGGGGCAAAGGTCTGGTAAAGAGGCCCCGTGGTGGGAGTCCGGGAGCACAAGGGTCGGAGTGTTTGGGGGATAAGGTCGAAGAGGAGCCAGAGGTCAAGTTCACTGGGCCTGTTGGACTCTGCCCTGAGCTGCAGAGGGTTTCAGGACGATGTTGATCAGATGTGCTGCCCAGAAAGTTCACTGTGGCTGGAGTAGGGAGAGCGGGTGTGTGGGGGCAGGAGGAAATGGGGGTGGGGGTGTGCTGCTTGGAGGGAGATGAATAGTTCAGGCAAGAGAGGCTGGTGTCCTATATCAATGAGGACAAGGGCTGAAAGCTCTGCAATGGGGAAGTGGATCAGGGAGTGGAAGTGGTGTCAGTAAGGACTGCCTGGGTGCTCCGTCCTGGACGAGGTGGGTGCTGGTGTCACTCACTGAGACTGTGAGCCTTGGGCCAGGAGGCACGCAGCAGGGACAAGGGGGCAGTGTGGGTGTATGTGTCTGGGATGTGGTATCTTCAGGATAAGCCCCAGTTGTGGCCACTTGAAACAGAAGAAAGTGAGAAAAATGGAACTTTTTCCTTGATTAGTCATAAAATATTAATAATCAAGTATGTCAGGGAGGACAGTGAAGGTGACTGTCTCTCCTCATCTTTTATCTCTTGCTTTTGTGTTGACCGAGTGGTTCTCCTGCATTATCCAACTGTAGCTCATGAACCCTGGAGGCAAGTATTACAATAATCACAGTTTTCATAGGGAAACAGACTCAGAGAGGTCAAGGAGCTTGTCTAAGATCACGGACTGGACCGGGATCTGTGTTAGTGTTAGTCCCCTCCATCTCTAGCCTTTACTGAGTACCAAGTATGCTGAGCACATGACCAGGTGCCAGAGGGCACTGAGCTGCATCTCATGTGCAGGTAGGACAGGTGTGATGCCCTCCCCTTCCCCACACCTACAGGTTCTCTTCTCACTCTGGGAGGGACAGCTGACCCTTCTGAGCTGCAAACTTGGAGCGATATCAACACTGCCACGAGGGGTTGTGTGTGTGTCGGGGGGTGTCTGGTGGCTGCCAGCCTGGCAGTTCATGATGGGTACTGCCCCCAGAGATTGCTGTCCTGGCCAGTGGGAGCTCAGAGCTGCACATTCTCATTCTAGGGATACATGCCTCCTCTCTTCTCTGGAGGGCACTGTCTGGAGGCGTTTGCTTCTCCCTGTTGTGTGTGAAGTGAAAGGCAGGGTGTAGATATATGTGGAACGTGCGCAGCCCTGAATCAAGGTCCTACCGTCCTCAGCGGACAGGCAATTGACTCCTGGATTATAATGTATGTGGCCCTGGCCCTGGTCCTTCTCTAGTCTAATTCATTTCTCTTTGCTGTCAGTCCACAACCCCCAGCCAAGAAGATCTGAGCATAGTCCAGTTGCGGGTAAACTCCATCAATGCTTAGCTTCCTTGTCTGAGCTGGTTGTCACGAAGTATGGAAAAGACATCGAGTCTTACAGTGCTGAGGCCGATAAGTCAAAAAGTTGCTCCCTGGTGGCATCTCAGCTGGTCCCTCTCTAAGGGACCAAAACTCTTGGGATTACCGGTCACCCGTGTGTGGCAGTAATCGTGCCCGGTCCCTGACAGTGCCCCTGAACACCCATTGGATTCTTGATTTATGACATGCCTCCTGGCAAGTGCTTTCTCACTGCATGTTTTGCTGGTCTGCATGGGGAACTCGCCCCTTTCCCCCTGCCCAGCCCCCAGTCTCAGCATTTCTCAGTCAGACCACCTGTTGTAGAGAAGTTCAGGTTCCGGGTCCACGCAAGGGCAGGAAAATCCATCTGAGACTCACTCATTTTGCTGGTGATGGCACACCAGGTATAGGTGCATTGTGCTCTGTGGGAGACAGGGACAAGTTAGCTGATAGAGAAAACCACTTTGCTCAATTCTGCCTGTAGGAGGCTTGGCCTTGTAATCCTGTCATACCAAGTAATTTAGAAGAATAGCAGTAATGATGACAACCAAATCCAGTTGGATCCACAGGGAGAGTCCTGGGAGGCAAACTATAATTATCTAAATTAGACCCTGAGAGGGACTTGAGTTTTACAACCTGATTTCTCTGCTGCAGAAAGCAGTCCTGCTAATGTCTCTTTTTGCTAAGGGTGTGGCTTGCAGCAAAGTGCTTTCTGGCTAATTTCCAGGTGATTCTGACAGCTGAAGGCTTTGCCAAAAAGCCTACTCAGGGAGTTCATTGTGTCTCAGAGTGGTGACATTCGAGAGGGCTTCTTCTAGAAACTTCTGAGGGTTCGTGGCCATGTTTGTGAAGAAAATGTTTAGACTTTCTTTCTCTGAAGTTAGATTCCCATTAAGAAGCAAATAGTTCTTGCATAGTCTTAACACCTTAAATTAATCATTCATTCAAGTTTTCCATGAGGGTTTTTTTTTTTTTTCCATTCTTGCATGGTGGCAAATTATACAAAGTGATTCTTTTGAAATGGTTTGCATGTCCCTTCTCAAGAGTTCTTGCTACCTCAGGACCAGAGGAGACCCATGCAGGACCCTGAGGGCAGCTGGGCAGCCTACCAGCGAAGTGCCTCCTTCCTGCTCACAAGGCTCCCAAAGGGCTAGCTCCCAATAGGTATATTGGTGAAATTACAAATACCAACCCAAAACGGAGTAGAATCTGGGCTTTGAAGTCAGGCGAGCCTGTGTTTAAATCTCAGCTTTGTCTTAGTTTTTTGCATCGCCACATGCTCATTACCTAACCACTGGAAGATGTGAATTGTACCATAAGGTACTTGCCTCAACCCTGTGCTAAGACGCTTCAGCCTGGCTTCTGCCTGCACTGAGCCATGTCCCTAAAAGTGACCCCAGCCCCCATGCCAAGCTTTTGCTCAAGACAGTGCCATGCTGCCCAATTGCAAAATATGCATTGTCTCAACCCACTTTGCCAAACTATTTCCAGTAATTCTCCACTCATTCCCCTTCTATAATTTCTCATTTCCCCACAGCTCACTCAGTCTCCCCCTTTTTACCTTCTTTTCCCTTCCCCTAACCCTTTTATTTTATTTTATTTATTTATTTTTGCTTTTTGGTATGTGGGTAGCTCCCTGACTAGGAATCGAACCCAGGCCGCAGCGCTGACAGCGCCAGTGCCGAAGCCTTAAGCCACGACACCACCAGGGAACTCCCCTGTTCTCCCTTTAAAAACCCAGGCTAACTTTGTCTTAGCTGGAGTTGATTTCAGTTTATACCGAAGTCTTTCTCCTCTATGGCAATAGTCTGAATAAAATCTCTCTCTGCCTTTAATGTGTGTCCAGCACTGTTCTTTGAGTCTCAGCTTTCCCAACTTGTATAATGGAAAGGGCACTGTTTCTTCTATTGCGGACTACATTATGATTATGATATACTGACAGTAATGTGTCATGGGCCATTAGGATTGTCTCATGAAGTGGAAACCATGTTTGTCAAATGTGCAAATACCAATGGTTGTATTAAGTAGGAAAGAAAAAAAACACAACCCAATATTTTAAAAGCAAAAGCAACAGTTGAAAGAGTTCACATTTACCTGATAAGAAGAGGGATCAGGGTATTTTAAAATGCAGTATATGCAAGGAGGATTTGTAGAATGGGGACAGAGGGAACTGGGAAGCAAGTGGGGGCCTATGTTAGGGAAAAGAGGCAGGAAAGGTGGGATTAGGTTGTAAAGGATCCTGTATACCAGAGTAAGGTGCTTTGATTTCATCCTTGAGCCAACAAAAGAGTTAAAGCCACAAGGTGAGTTATGCTCACTGGGACAGGAAACTCACACTGGTAGTAGAGGCCAGCTGGGGTGTGGGGAGCAGATGGGGGTGCTGCTAAAAAGTGTCCATCAAAAAGTGCAAACCATAGGCAAAAAAAGAGATGAATTTGATTATATCAAAATTAAGGATTTCTGTCTGGTCAAAGTGACCAGATGCTAGAATGGGAGGAGATATATCCAGCCTATGCAAGAAAACCCTCCTTCAATCAACAGGAGAAAGAGAGTAAGTAACTCCTGACAAAATGGGAAAAGGATATGAACAGGTAATTTTTAGAAGAACCCCCACCACAGACACACACATACACCCATTACAGACATACACATGAAGAGGTGCTCAACATCATTAGCAATCAATTAGATGAAAATTAAACAACACTGAGATGTTTCTGTATGTTTGTATCTATTAGAAAGCAGGGTGATGCCAAGTGTGGTGGGGCTGTGAAGAGGTTAGACTGGAGAGCAAACAAATTGAGTATGTCCATACTTGGGAGCCAGCCTACGCCCTGAGGTCTGAACAAAGATGTTTATTGCAGTGTTATTTTTAGTGGTAGGGAGTTATCCATCAAGTTTAAAGACCAGGCTGGCCAAGCACCACTGGATACACATGAAGTACAATGCCACAGTAAGAGGAAGCAGATCAGATACACAACATAGCTGGGTCCTAAGAACACAGGGAGAACTCTAGGAAGCAAAATGAAGCAGTAAACAACGCCACTTAGGAAAAGTAAAAGTACACACTGAAAATACATATAGCTCTTAAGGAATAGGTACAAAAGGCTACATAATAACCAGAATAAATAGTTGCTTATAGGCAGGGAGGAGGCTAATGGGACTGGGAAATGGAGCTAAAAGGGAATAAATAAATAAGAGTGGAAGCTTGCATGGTGAGGTGATTGCATTTCATGGGCTAAGTGTGATGATTTCAGCACACCTGAGGTTAAATAAACAAGCAAAATAAGATCATTATTTTGAGGAAAAGGATTACCTTTTGTTTGTTGTGGGATTTTTTGGGGCCCAGTAGGGTGCCACACATGCTTAAATAATAAAGAATTTTAATAATAACCCCCCTGTAATATTTATAGTGTTTTCAGAGCCCTTCCCCATAGGTGGACCCATTTGAGTGTTGTGACAACTACATAAACATAGTTGGACAGTGGAGATATTTTTAGACAATGAGGAGACTGAGGCTCAGATGGGTAAAGTGACTTGCCTGGAGTCACACATCTGGGAAGTGACAACATTGTGAGTCAGACCTGGGAATCTTGACCCTTATCCAAGGTCTCAGGTCCTCAGGGACCCTCATTGCACCAAATGGGAAATCTTTGCTTTTTGGCAGAAATAAGAATGTAAAATGTCACTTGGCCAGGTTTCTTTCTCATGTGTATGTACTTTCCAGTTTCTACTACTTTCTTTTCATTCAGATTTTTTTGCTTTTGTTGTTGTTAAAGGGGAAATTTTCTTATCACATACACATCCTAACTCAATGGTTGTCTCTAGCATCCTATAGTGGCCTTACCAGAAGCACTAGAAGGTATTTTTAATTTAGAAATATCTTTATTATTTTTTCAAAAATAATTTATGCTCCAGTAACCCTTCTTTATTTTACCATCCGGAGATTACCACTGTCAAAAGTTTGACTTACAATAAGTCTAACAATAAAAAAGTAATTTTTATTAAAAAAAAGCTCTGACTTAAATTCTCCTAGATCTCCCCCGCTCCCAGGAAATTGCAAGTTGATTTTTGCTGTTTTTCTTTTTTTCCTGTAGGGAGGAAAGAAATAAAATCTATAACTGGGTTAGAGTCTTGGTGATGGCAATTCTGAGAAGATGGGCCCAGCTTAGCCATGTTGGAGGGTCTGCCTCCTGAGGCTAGTGATTCAGAAATAGTTGACTTTGTCTTCACAGAGCAACTTGACATTTTTAGGCACAGCTGGGCTGTATTCACCGGAAGCTGAATTCCCTGGAGGATACGGCTCTCACTATCTCAGACACATGTAAAGTCAGAACAGTTTGGGGCGGTGGGGGTGGGAGGGGGTGCAGCTGAGAGTTTGCCTGAAAGAGAATTCCAGTCTCCTGACTTGTTATAAATTTAGCTCAGCTTCTAAGAACCATTCCCATCAAAGAGAGATTTCTGGTTGCTGTAGAATAATCAGGTTCCCTGTAGGATTTCCCACGTGTAACTAGGCACAGTCTTTTCTAGGCAATGAGAGGACAGATTTGTTTAAGATCTCCGTTATTTTGATGATTTGATGATTGGTGACTTATGTGGTATTATGAACATCTGTTGGTTTTGGATTTTGCCTGCCAAGCATCCACATCCTGTTCTTTGCTGGTATCCATACCCAGTTTTCCTCTGGTTTACCACCTGTACTGGGTGGGATAATGTCCCTGCCCCATTCCTCAAATTCATATTCACATGGAAACTCAGAATGTGACTTTATTTGGAAACAGGGCGTTTGCAGATGTAATTAGTTAAGATGAGGCCATACTGGTAGAGTGAGCCCTAAATCTAAGGGTGGGTGTCGTTATAAGAAGACCATGTGAAGACACAAAGGAACAAATAGAAGAAAATGGAGGCAGACAGTGGAGTGATACAGTCACAGATGAAAGAATACCAAGGATTGCCAGTGCCACTAGCAGCCAGGAGAGGATTGTAAGAGTCTCTTTCCTTCACAGCCTCCAAAAGGAACCAACCTCCAGACTTCTGGCCCCCAGAGCTGAGAGATGATGCATTTCTGTTGCCTAAGCCACCTGGTTGGTGGTAGCACTTTGCTGTGACAGCTCTAGGCTCCAGGATGACATGTCACTCAGCACTGAGCAGGTCATAATAGTACACTCAGACACATCACTCGATCTGGGCCAGTAACAATCAGACCCAAGGTCTTTTCTGGATCTTTCCAGAAAAAGAACCTCTTTTTCTGTGAGGTCTGTCACCTGGAGCTGCTGGAGAAAATCTTTATTACCCCACATAGAGAGCCTGACCAAGAGTGACACTAATGCTGAGGACAGCAGAACAGAGAGTTAGAGACACAGGTTCCTGACACTATCATTTGAGTACCTCAGCTATGCCTGAACCCCACTGAACTTTTCGGTTAAGGGAGCCACGGTACCTTCTTAAGCTTGTTTGAATTGCGGTCCTTGTCATTTGTAACACAAGGATCCTGACTAATAAGTGTGATTTAGAGACAAGTGTTCATGCTCATGGTCATTGAATGATTTCCCCCCAGAAGCCTGTAGTGGACCCTGTTGGTTTGTAGTTGCATTTTCTCTGGGAAGATAGGAAAAAGGAAACTAAGATGTATGGAGAGCCTCGTACATGCTAAGCTCTGTGCTACGTAGGCATTTTAAAGATTTCTCTTCCTTTTCTTTTTTAAACTTTCTAACAACAAAATCTTCCTTTAAGTCTTGTTGCTCATGAGTTACAGAAACATTTCTGAGACTCAGCAAGCCATTCAGGTCTGTTTGAGTCTAAAAACCCATGTTGTCACATGGCCTTTTGACAGTAATAGTGCCACTGGGCCCCAAACCCTCCTCGAACATCCTTATGGGGGTCGTTCTCTTGCTTTACAGAGGGCACAACCAGCAGTGGGGCTCCAGCTCCTCCCCTCCCTCCCTCCCTCAGGAGCTCAGCACCCTGCTGCCCTATGGACCCCATGCTGATTACCATTCCATCTCTGAAATAGGCTCAGAGCGAAAGACCTTTCTCTATGCCATGCAATCAGGAGTAGCAGGGCAGTATTCAAACCTGGGTGTGCTGAGTCCTCCTTATTCAAAGTGTGATCTGTGGTCCAGCATCCTAGGCATCAACTGGGGGTTTGTTAGAAATGCAAAATCTCAGCACCACCCAGAAACGATGAGCCCAACTTCGCATTAGAAAGAGACCACGCCTGTCCCCACCAAGCAGCATGACAATTCAAAGCATGGAACTCTCTCCAGGGTAGCCCTGTAGGCCACTCACATATTGTGTGCCCAGCTGGCCTGCATTATGGAAAAGAAAAAAATTCTGGTCCTTGTGCCTGAGGTTAGCTATCTGAGGATAGCCTGGGGAGAGGAGTGGCAGGCCCCTGGCCCTTCTCCTTGGGGGCTGGGAGAGTACAGATTTCTGCTGCTGAGCTGAGCACCCCTTTATCCACTGCTGCAGGGCTCATGCAGCCTGTGTCCTTGCCACCTGGGCCCAGCTGGAGAGCCAGCTGCTTTCTCACCAGCGATTATGCCGGATAGCTTCCCACAGCAGCTCTGAGGATTCCTTGCTAAGCTGCTCTTGGGAACAAAGGGCTTGCAGAAGATCCACAGTCCTTTTTGGAGAGAGGAATGAGAGTGAGGCCACATCTGTCACCAGAAGAAACGTGGGAACAGCTCTTTGCCAGGAGAGCTGGGGGAGATACTCCCTCATGGACTGGCTTTGAGATTCCCTGGCTGAAGTGCTTTTCATGACTGTTGTGGGGTCAGTGGCTGCTGTTTATGGAAGTCTGCCAGCCGGGGGTCTTGGCCCTTGCTACCGTCACATGCCCATGGCCACCTGAAGAGGTGGAGGTGCTGTTCCTGTTGACTCGGAATAGATTGGGGAACCCAGGTTAGAGCACGGAAATGACTGTCACACAGCCCTGGGTTCCCAGCCAGGGCATCAGGCCCCAGACTCCTGCTTCTATTCTAAGATGTTCACTGATGTCACAGAGCAGTTGAGCAGCTGAACAAAAGGCACCAGTTCTCTGGATAGCGACATTTTTGTAGATGATGGGGAGGGTCGAAAATAATTTTAAAAAGCAAATCTGTAATCCATTTCTAACAAGCTCCCAGGGGTGGCTGTTGCTGGTCTGAGGACCACACTTGGAGAAGTGGGGATCGGGGAAGAGTACCCATCTGGGCGGCCCTGGAAAAGTCATGGACTTTTCTGAACCTCTGATTCTTGCTTGTGAGCTGTCTTCTTGGTAGAGAGAACCACTATGCAAAGACTTGGAGGCGTGGAACCGTATGGCTGTAGTGTCAGATTCAGGTTTGGCTGTCTGAAACTGAAAACCAAGCGAGTGACTGAAATGAAAGGAAAGCTGACTTCTCTCTTGTGAAGAAGTCTGAAAGCAGACAATTGGGCTGGTACGGAAAGAAAGGACTTCCTGCCCCCTGCTTTGGCCGTGCTGGGCATGGGACTTCTATCTTCAAGGTCCCATGATGGCTGCTGGGGCTCCAGCCAGGATACCTACATTCCAAGCAGAGAGAAGGGAGAGGGGTAAGGGCAAAAGACTCCTTCCATGGTAATCAGCCCCCTTGAAAGAGAGACTTCTTAATCTCTGCCTGGATGTGAGGGACGTCGTTAAGTGTAGTCTTTCAGCTGAGCACGGTGCAGGCCTCAGTTAATCCCAGGGTCTGTTATTAAGGAAGAAGAGGAGAATGGATACTAGGTAGGGTGCCATGGTAGGCTCGGAGGAACGTCAAGTTCTTCATATTGTCAGAACCTAAGGTGCCAGATGGCAGGTGGTGGGAGAAACATGGTACTGACTTACCAGGGAGTTCAGGGCAAGGCAGGTTCCTGGGAAATCTTCATGCCTGAGGTGGGAAGAGTAAGTTCAGGGACGTGGTGACTGGTGAAGTCTGGACTGAGTCTTAATGGTGAATCTGCTCCACAGGATCCAGGGCATCACAGTATCCCAGTGGTCCTAGCGCCCTCCCTTCCTTGCGCCCTCCCTCCCTCCTCTTCTCCCGCTGCCTCCTATCCCCCTTCCTTCCCTCTCATCCCTCCCCCATTCTCCTTTCCTTCTTCTCATTCTGCCTCTCTCTTGCAGGGTCTGCAGGATTGAGGTAGCTCAGAAGGAGGAGAGGTCTTAGAAACATGAGTGTCAGGAGGGCTCTCTGTCTTTGTAATGTGGGAGAACAGGGAAAGGAGAAACCACAGCTGAAAAGGCTTTTCCAAAGTGCATTTTTCAGGGCACTAGCCCAATGGATCCTTCTTCAAAAAGGGTTTGCCAATGGGCCAGCCTTGCTGCACGCACTGTGGCCTTTGTGGGGATTTGCAATGAGCTCTAGCCGGCTGAGGGCCCCCAAGGAGGTATCCCTAAGGAAACCCATTCATCAGTTCTTTCTCCAAATATATTTGACTCTGGGACCCTTTGTTTGCCACATAGCACCTGCTAACATCCCAGGCAGTGTCACTTTTGGGGCAACACTGAGCTGAAAATGGTATTGAAGTCTTCCAGGTAAGTAGGTTGACCAGATGTTCTGTTTTCAACAGGACAGAAAAGAACGGTCCTGTCCTGTTTCAAGTGGTGCATATGTCAGCCTACTACCGACACCTTGATTTTAGCCCAGTGAGACTAGGCTGGACAGATGTACCTTTGAAATAGGACAAGACTGTTGTTTTCTGTTCCATTTAAAATGAAATATCTGGTCAACCTGAGAATTAGGAGTGCCACCTTGAGAGGCTCCATTGGGGAGGGTGAGTCCTGTTTGTGGCTTCCCTCATGTCTGACTAAACCAGGGGCCTCTCAATGTTCTCAGCAGCAGGGGGCAAGGGTTGAGACCCACACGTGTGCAGGTCTCGTGGAATAGGTGCTGATACCAGTGGTGAGTCATGAGGACCCACATGTGAGAGTTGACTGTTAGACGTGAGTCATGGCCATATGGAAACTGTAGCCACGTCTACCTTCCTTTGGTCCCTAATCCTTTGTAATGCCCTGGTTTCATGACGTCATCCCAGGAGAATTAAGCTCGGACAGTGGAATGATGTAATCAATTTAACTCAGCTTCAATTAAAGTCTTCTGCTAGCATGACATCTGACCGTGTCGGTCTCATGGGGGTTGGTGGCAGGTGTCTGGGCATGTCCACACGTCTGTACGCCATTTGGGGAGGAGATGTGCTGGATGGGTTTAATCCCAGGTTTCATCCCTGGTCCTTGGTGTTGCACATTAGGGTTTTTTTGCAGATGCACGTTTCTGACGTTTCCGGACCAGCTGCTCGCTCAGGACCCGCACAGTGATGTCAGGCATCTTGGCCAGGCTGTATGCTGGTCTTTTGAATCCTACAAGCTGCCTGTTCTGCCTGGTGCTCCTTTCTTTGAAAAGAAATCTTGTATAAATTCAAAATTGATAAACTGTCCTGATGGGCAGTTATTGGTCACTGTGACACTTTTCAGGGGTTTGGTGGGGGCAAAGCTTTCACATAAGGGAATGACATGAATAGTGGGGGTTTACCCCTGTCACAGGGCAAGGACAGCAGAGTAGCCTCAAGCTGTTGGTAAAAATAAGCTGTTTGTTATGACTTGTGGGACCACCGTCCAGACATTTTCTTGACTCTTCTTACCCCCCTAAGTTTGCCACATGGAAAAAAAATTACTAAATACTGGTCATCACATAAATGTCTGTTACATTAGGGTTAGAGATAAGAACAGTTTTCATACTGTATTTTCACACTGAAAACCAGTCAGATTTGCTTCAGCCTCAAAAACGGTATTTATGTAAAATTAAATGAATGCAGCAGTGAGCTGCACTCTTTCTTTTGTTTTGTTTTGTTTCGTTTTTGTCTAAATGGGAAAGGAGTTAAAGAAGCTTCTGGAATAGGTGAGGAACTCCTCAGACTTGGACATACCTAACCCAGCATTACTGCTCTCTCCGTCCAGCTGCTTCCCCTTTCTCACCCTGTCCCCTCATACATTTTCTTTTGGGGTTCCAGCCATCCGGTCTTGTGTGGCTCCTGACCCTGTCCTCAGTCAGAGAGATTGACGGCTAAGGCAGAGTCGTTTTGGGCCAGAGCCAACATTGCTGCATGCAGCTTGAGGCCAGGGAGAGCGCAGAGCTCCTGAGTGTCCCCCCACTGCCTTTGGGGAGTAGGAGTGGCTGAAGCAGCAGTGACTTTGAACCCTGAGTCAATGAGAGGGCCCCCTGGGAATAGCCTGGCCTTTCCTCCTGGCTGGCTAGGAGCACTTTTCAGGTTGTTTGGAGCACTCAGCAGCCCGTTCTGACCTGTTCTTTCCTAGACTCCACTGCTTCCCATTCATTCCCACCCTTTGTGTTAGTCATCAGAGCTTTTCATTCATTCTCTCCTACTCAGACAGTCCATTTCTGAGCCCCCTACCGAGGTATTGGAACAGCTAATGAGCTTCCTAACCTACACTGGGCCAGGCCCGGGGGTGTCTGGCACACATTGATGGTTTTCTCCTTACTCCAGTAATCTGAGGAGGAGTCATGATCATCTCCAGATTAAAAGTGAGACATCTGTGGGGGAGTTACCTTGCCCAAGGTCTACTAGCTAATAAGCAGTGGAATGGGGACTCACTCATGCAATGAACCACTTGCAGACCATCTGTTCTAGTCCAGACATAGAACTCTTCAGGCAACGAAGACAGGGCCATTTCCCGCCAGGTGTCCTCAGGGCCCCTGGTGACTATAGGTCAGGAGACCTCTCTAGACTCAGCCACCGGAAGTGCCTGAGGACTCCAGAATGAAAACCTTGTCCTTCTCTCTCAGTTTCAAGCCGGCCCATTTCCTGCTCCAGCATGATTGACATTCCTGCCTCATCTCCCCCGGCCTTACGCCCCAGGGGAACGCTTCACTTTATTTCCCTGCTATTTTTGTTCTGTGGTGGGTGGAGAAAACCATGACTGCTGGGAGACTGTGTGACTTCGGCGGACAGCTGGGGCTCCGGCTCTTTTAATAGAGTAGTGAGGTGGGGACGCTCTTGGAAGAGAAAGGATTTGTGTTCTGGGTCTGGCTTGCCCACCTTTGTGAGTTTAAGTGTTGGATTCAATCCTCCTGGACCTTGGTTTTCTCATCTGCAGACTGGAGAGAGGAGAGGGGGGACTTGGAAAGGACAAGCCTGAGTGTTCTCTGTTTCATCTAGTTGTGCTCCCAGAGGCCAAAGGCTCTAAGAGACCACAGTTGACCCTTGAACTATGTGGGAGGATTAGGGGTGCTGGCTCCCAAGCTGTGGAGAATCTGTATATAACTTTTGACTCCCCCGAAACTTAACTACTAATCGCCTAGTGTTGACCAGAAGCTTTACTGATAACCCAGTCGATTAACACATATCTTGTATGTTGTATGTATTATAGACAGTATTCTCATAATAAAGTAAGCAAGAGAAAATGTTAAGAAAGTTATAAAGAAGAGAAGCATCTACCGTATTTTCTGAAAACAGAAACAAAAATAAGCAAAAAAAACCCCACGTGTAAATGGACCCCCACAGCTGAAACCCATGCTGTTCAAGGGTCACCTCTATTGCCTGGCCTGAGTTAGTGTGGAGAGAGGACAGCCTGGCTCTGACCTCGTCTTAACCCCAGGCCCTATTCTGAGGGTTCTGTTGCTATTGTCTGAGGTTCGCTTCGGGGCAGTTCCTTAAAGCTCCCAGAGCCTTTCCAAGGAAGGAATAAGCCATTCCCTCCCCAGCCAGAGAGAGCGCATTCACTACATAGGGTTACATTTTACTTTTTTGTTTGTAAAATCCAGGTCCTTTCACATTTCCCCTCCAAAGCGATGAAAAGGCATTGGGGGGCGGGGGGAGCTGGGACAAGTCACAGGGAAGATGAAAGGCAGCTTTCCTGAGGTTCAATTCTTCCAGAGACAATCTTCCTCTTCCCTCCTCCTGCCACCCCTCCCCACCTCTCAAAGCATCCAAGTGTATATTGTTTTTAAATGTCAAAGAGAAGAAAATAAAAGAGAGAGAGAGAGAGGGGGAAGGAGAATGAGAGAAAACCCTTTTGCTTTGGAATGTCACATTGCGGTGAGGGGGGAAGAGGAAGGAAGAACAAGTGGCAGAATTAAAGAGATGCAGATTGTTGTTGTTTCTTGTCCCTATTCAGGTCCCCAGCAGCTCCTTTGCTCCCTCCTCTCCCTCCTCTGGTGGCATTGAAATGTCACATGCAGCAGTTTGCAGCTGAAAGGGGGGTCCCCGGTGGGAACAGACTGCCCTTCTAACCTGCAGGTCCATGCTCTTCCCTTCTGGCCCTGGTATTTGCTTTTCCTCTTTCTTTCCGGAGCTTTCAGCAGATGTGGTTTGGGAAGGAGTCTGGGGGATGGGGAGTGAAGGCGGTGCTCTCTGACATCCTGGTCCCTTTCTTTCCCTTGAGTTGGCGAGTTGGCGTGTGAATACATCATCCCCCAGGCCTTTTCCTTTTCTGCCCTGGAAGAGAAAGTGCAAAAGGTAAAGTCAGCAGTTCCATTTTCAGGGGGTCTAAGAAAATAATTAGGCCAGTGGGCAAAGGGTTATGCACAAGCATGGTTGCCCCAGCAATGTTTATGATACAGTGTGATCGGAGCATCCTGATTTTATTCTCACTGGAGGATTAAAAAAACAAACATCAGCATAACATCTAGTGGAATAGTATAGCGTCACAAAAAGTGACCGAGTAAATTTGTATTTGCTGACGTAGAAAGATATTCACAAAAAACGAACAGAAATAGCAGGTATAAAATACTGTGAATATTTCTTTAAAGTCTGGAAAGATAGGCATCCAGATGTTTATGTCTTGTGGTAGAACTAGGAATGATAGTGATATTCACACGTATTCCTTTTATAATCCGAAAAAAATTGACCAAGTTTTTTTTTTTTTTTTAAATATGGAATGCTTCATGAATTTGCATGTCATCCTTGCACAGGGGCCTTGCTAATTAATCTTCTCTGTATCGTTCCAATTTTAGTATATGTGCTGCTGAAGCGAGCATGACCAAATTTTATTTTTAAAGAGTATAAACTAACTTTTGCCCCATTACAAATAAAACTCTGTAGCATGCTCTGGACATGAATATTGAGAGATTTCTGTAAGCCTCCCATCTTCCCCTCCCCAATATCACTTCCCAAGTGCATTACTGTTATTATTTGACTTTTATGTGATTCTGCCCTTAGAGTCAAAACTTAGTAGCTAGAAAAGTTTTAAGAACCACCAACTGCAAGAAACAATAACCCTAATTGGAGCTTCTATTTTGCTAATGTTTAATTTATTTATGCATGCATTTTTTGTCTGTGTAAAAACAGTGCACTGCATGTGTGTTTTTTTTTTTAAACCAATGAAAGGAACTCACATTTATTGAGTTTTTAATAGGTGCCAGGTATTGTGTCAAGCCTTGAAGTCTGAGATCTCATTCTATCTTAACAACAACCATATAAAAGAAGTATATTAGTCATCCCCATTTTACAGAAGAATACTTGGGTTTTACACTTGACCTTGGCCAAAAGGCTGAGAAGCAATAGCACCTGAGTTCAGAGAGATACTTGAAGTCCCAAAGCTAGTGTAGCAGAGCTGTGATTCACATCCATGTCCCTCCTACCCAAGGCTCACGTTCTCTGCCTCATGAGTCAGTTACCATTCTAACAAGAAGAATCCCCACCTTTTAGATCAGTGCTTCTCAACCTTCCTAATGACGCAACCCTTTAATACAGTTCCTAGGGGTTGCGACCCACAGGTTGAGAACCACTGTTTTAGACGGGTATCATTTGCTATAGGGGTGCTGAGTTGTGCTGAGGACTGGGGGATGGTTGCAAAGAAGACAGCACTGAAAAGAAACAATTTCCCCCACTCGGTTCTCACTGGACCCAGATTTGTCCGTATAAGGCAGCCCCGAAGTGACACATGTTCTGGGCTCAGTCCTTGCATCATGCCCATCCTCAGTTATAGAATGTACTATACTATTCCATGTGCTTTTGCAGCTGTGTGCAAGCTGGTGTATGAGGACAGAGTAATTCTCTCAAAGTGTTAGGAGAATTCTGTAAATGCCACAGGCCATTGAATTGACTGCACCTTGTTGGCTATAAGTTATCTCCCACCAAAAGTCAAATGGTGTTTTCTGGCACTCACTGGGCCATGATGATACCCCAGGACTGACATTTATGAACCTGAATATGTGACTTCCTTCAGATTCTGCAACCATGATTCCTGGACCACCTTTATTAGACTGGCCTGGATGCTTGTACAAAATGCACCAGAGACTTAATCAGAAACTTAAAGGGATGAGGGCTGAAAATGCATATTTCCAAGACCCATCCTTGGGGATTTTTGGGGACCCCACAAGTATAAATGCTCTGGATTCAGACAGGCTTGAATGTGCAGACTGTCCACACTGTATGATATTAATTCAGCTCTTGAAGACCTACTTTCCTCATTTGAAAATTGGAGATAATTATAGCTGTGAGGAGTGAATGAGATAATCCGTGGGAAGCATCTGGCACAGGGCCTGGCACCAGCTACATTCCCAGTAAGTGTCAGCTATTAATGTATTTCATTGATTCTCAGATGCTTTTTTTTCTTTTGCATATTATCGTCTCTTAAATCAGTTTGTTTCTTGAAACTGATGACATGTCATGGTCTTAACGGTAACATTTTTTCCCCTCTTTTTGGTGACCTCTAAAACAATGGTGTATCTTACAATACCTTAGTCTTGGTGAAAATATGGTGTTAAGTAAGGGTTCCTGGAGTGAGTGCAGTGCTGTTGATCATAAGGCCTCTTATAGAACTGCTGAGATTTTTGGGACTCTCAGGTCTGTCTCTGGCTCAGCTGTGTCCAACTTCCCAGTAGCCCATGTGCACACAGGAGTGAATGAGAAGAAAGCTGGATAAACAGGGTGGGAGGCTTTGCCCCTACCTGAAGGGGTCTCTGTGACTTCAGGCGGACGAAACAGGGCATGTGTGGGTATTGCTTCCCGCAGTCTTCCTTCCTAATCTCTAAACTCACCTTGTTAGATTTCTCCAGGTCCACTTGCTTTCTGACAGCTTTCATTCCTCCCCTGCTTTGGGTCCCTTTTCACGTAAGAGACCTGAGCCCAGAAGGCAAAAGGAGCCAACAATATCCCTAATACTGCTTGTCCCCAAATAGCAAATCAGGAAAAAAAATCCACCTGCCTCCTCCCAGTGACCCCCAGTTTGGTCACGGCTCCTGTCCGCTTAGCTGTGTAATCAGAATGGGGTTCAGCGGCTAGGGAGTGGTGGGGGTAGGTTGGCGTCTCGATTTGAAGGTGATCTTATACGAAGGAATCAGCTTAATGAGTGGTTTGCTTCCTTTGAAAAAAGCACCATCTGGGTTTAGATTTCATATTTACTATTTTAAACCCTTTCAATTAGACCCCTGGGGTTTCCCAAGCCTGCCTGGGGGAGCCTCTCTTCAAGCTTCCCTTCCTTTCTTTCTCAACCTTGGGACAAATGTTTGTTTTTCTCACATATTCATCACAGCCCACGGCCTTCAGAAAGTCCGGAGGAGCTTGGCATTGACATGGGAACCCGGTGTCTGCCTGGGGAGTCTTTAGCTGAGAACAAGCGCTTGGCAGCCTGACTTCCTGCCCCATGCAGGCATTCACCATGGAAGGCTGGGGGGTTCCGGGGTGGGGGTGGGCTTGGCACATTTGCCCAGCCTACTAGAAGCCCTCAATTTTGGGAGGGAAGGGACTTTCTCATGGGTTTCCCGCTCTAGGGTATCAATCAACTTCGGAGCAACACCAGTGAGACAAGAAGTGGTTTCCTAGCAGGGGGAGCGATGACAAAGGCTCCCTGAGCTCACTTTTACCTTTTGTTCCTGCTGCCGCCTTGGTCAGGATTTTGGGGCTGCCAAGTGCGGCCTTTCACCTGCCTGGGGCTGTCTGTTGATCCTGGGAGTCAGGGAGGAGAGAGAAAAAGAAAAGATGCCTGGAGGAGCAGAGACAGCCCCCCTGGTCTTAGCCTCTCTCCCTTTTTGTTGTGTGATGAATAGCTTTCCGCAAATCTCTGAGCTTGTGGCTCTCGACATGTCAACAGGAACTGATCAGACCAATCTTGTTGAATTGTGAAATTTAAGTGGGGTGTCACAATCTGCGGGGCACTTAGTGGGCGCTCCCTAAATATTACTGCCTGCCTGTACTCCCCCCTCTCCCTTTTCCCCCGGAGGGTAGAATCCATATCTAATGCTGTTTAAATAGAATATTTGAAATGGTAGTTGGTGCAGGGGAATAACTTGTCCACACTTTGCATTCAGTATTGGGTTCCTGCACTTTCTTGCCTGAAGCCGGCCTCTGATGGAACCCCAACCCTGCTGGTCTGTTGTTTTGGGCAGAGTCTAAGCCGGGAGCTGGGAGTTTGGCACAATATGAAGGAGGCTTAGAGTGGGAGAGGGGTCCCTATGTGTCTGTTCTGAGAGGCTGAAACTATTGGTTTCCGATAGATTTCATCCTTGCATTGCAAAGAAGTGTTTCTTTCATATGGAATCGAAAAGTATCTAAGGTTGCAGTGAAGGGCATTCGCTCCAGCACAAAGTGGTCTGTGTAAAAACGATGACCCATCTGCCGAGTGGACCACATGGGATTTACACTAATGAGGGTGATGGAATTTGTAGCAGTGCCTGTGCGCTGTGATGGCTACTGGAAACTAGCAGCTTCTGGGGAAGACATGCAAAGGGTTTCTAATATGCAAATGAAGTCAGGTATAAAGGCCTCAGAATAAAAAAAAAATCACATGACTCTCATTCATCATTTTATTAACAGGTAGGTTCCTAGACTGATTCTGAGATTTCATCAGTGTGCAAATTAAGTAAGCTGTTAAATGGTGATGCAGATGCATGCATAGGCCTTCATTGTCAAGAAGCAGGCTGCTCTGGGTCTAATTGTCAGGATAATTGTTTTCTCCTCTGCAAATTACTGGCAGCAAATTCACCACCGTGCATCAGTATGCTTTTAATTATCCACAGGACCTGAGGGTGGGGGAGACATGGGATATGTTTGTATGAAATAGCTGGGTTTGTATACATGTAAAAATACCTGTTAATCCTTCCCAGATGGATTCATTTATTTTCAACAAATCATGGTGGCTGGATATAGGTTTGGGGCTCGAGGGCTCCAGTGAGGGGTATTTACCTTCATGATATGTAGGTTTCATCGTTACTTGTCTGTGTGATATGAAAAAAAAAATTCCAGCCTTTCTCAAACTGCACTTGCCACCTGCAAGCCAGGTTTTGTGGGCATTGCTGTAATAATAGGCATTACAAGACATTTCAAAATATAGGCTAAGGTCCAAAACAGCAAGAGAAGAAAATGAATCTATTCTGTGGCAATAAAAACCATTTGGGCTAAATATGCAAGCAGTGTGTTATAGTGAAAGCAGTACAGATAGTAAATGAACAATAAAAGGAAAGAATAAAAAATTGTTAAAGGTAAAAGAATGAAGTAAAAAAAGTGGAAGAAAGAGAAATAAAAATTAAACTTTTCAGGTATGTGGAAGAACTTTGAAGGCATGAAAGAAGTAGAAAAATCATGAATACAATTGTTCATAGATCAAATGCTCATAAATTAGATCTAATTATCTAAAAATCAAAACCAAATTAAAAAGCTATCACCAAGCTGAAAAAATATTTGCAATCAAAGTAACAAGACAGCAATAAAGAAGAAAAAGAAATCCAACTCACCTTTAAATATAAAAATGTTCAAATTATATGAACAAATCATTTAGTAGTAGAAAAATCAAAATGTTTAATAAACATAAGTAAAAATGTCCCCAGAACTCAAATAATTATTTATTAAAACTACATGGAAATGTTATACATTCAAAAAATATTTACAGACATGACAAATGTTCACAACATAATATTAAATGAGAACAAAAAGGTAAACACAGTAGGCAGTCAATTTATGAAAATAAATGAATTGTGAAAATGGATGGAAGTAATGGCTATTTCTAGGTAGGTAGATTAGAGGTTATTTTGAATTTCTTCTACGATGGTATTCTTTGTACATAGCAAATATTACTTTACTGAAGCCACTAAGAGCAATGAACTTGAATATATCAAAGGCATCTACTCTCACTGCCTTTCATAGGAAGGACACCTCCTGAGTTACAGACAGGCCTTCTTAGGGACGGACTGTCAGCACCCTCACAGAAGTCGGCACTAGTGGAGACCAGGGAAGCATTTACTACTGGTCTAATATTTGGTACTTTCCCATAGGCCTTGGAGCATTAATGTCTCAATGGGGTTTACTGGTGGGGATTCTAGATGTGGGGAGTCTAGCCCCTGCCTCCAACCACCCTGCTCCCCCTACCCCCACTTCTTCTCACTTCCTCTTTCCTACATCCATCATTAGGTTTGAATTATGTCTCCTTTAACAGATAAGTATCTTCTAAAAATCTTTTTAAAAATTTTGTTCCTGGGTTTTTAAAGAGAGGATCTGGAGCTAAAACCCCTGCTGGTTTCTCCTTGACAAGAATCTGAAATATCCCCATTATGTGCATGTACACCCTATGTTTGGCCACATCTTCTGAGGGTGGACTCACTTCTTCCCATTCCATTATTCTATAGCTCTTCGGGTAGAAAGTTCTTTCTATAAGAAGTACGAGGACTTTCCAGAAAGTATCCAGCCATGTAATATGAAAAGTAGAGGCATTTGTGGCCAGATGTTTTTTCCCAACAACACTTGTATATAATAATATGCTTCTAAGTATTTTAAGTGGGAACTTTTATAAAGGGTTGCAGATCAGCTCCAAACATTCAATTTATCTCTCATGGTGCTGTTATAAGGATTAATAACTGTAGCATATTAATCACAGACAATGGTGCTGAAGAGAGCTCAGAAACTGTTGGGCTAGTATGGTTTTTCCTTGTGTTTAGACTTCTAATGAAGAATAAGGCAAAATGCTTGCTCCAGTCACTTGTGAGGAGAGTCATGGGAATCTTTGAGCCTGAGTCAGTTCTCTGTATGATGAAAAGTCTGTGTAGGTGGTAGACCTTCGATGGTCCCTTCTCTTGTGACACAGTTTTGGTGGCCTCAGTCCTGCGCCTTGGGCTGCTTTTCAGTCTCAGGTAGACATTTCTTCTCTTCTTGAGCAAAGAATCGCAACTGCAAGGGCCAGGGGTCGGTAAGTCTAGTAGAAAGGATGATGAGTCTTGCCCAGTGCCTTGCGGTCTTGTGGCTTAGGAATCCTGCTCATGAAGCCCTGCTGTGACATTCATTTGGAAAGTCCAGAAGAGCAGGAACCTGGCCTAGCTGGTTGGCAGGGAAACCAGGTTCCCATGGGCTTTTTTTGCATGGGCCGATAAACAATGCTGGCAGGCACCTGGGCCTCCTGGTGAAACATGCTCGTTGTGCAAGCCCGTGTGGGTGGTGCTGTGCTGTGAGAAGCAGCAGCTGCACTGTGCACGCAGGGTATGCTCTTCCTTGCCAGCTCTGAGTCATCGCTTAAAACCTTCCAAGGCTATCCAGGGGTCCAAAAGGCACAGACCATGGCACAGACTGGTCTAGGTCATTGCCCCCAGCTGAGATCCTATGAATTGTAAAAAAGGGGGAGTCTGTGGGAGGGCCCAGATGGTACCCAGCCAGGAGGTCACTTGTCAGTTTGAGCATTAGAAGACATGTCACTTTCCTAGGAACACATGTGGTCAACACTCTGGGTGGAATCTAACTTGATTTTTAAGATGAAGTTTGCAAGCCCAAGCCAAGACTTCAAGCAAAACAAAGACTCGTCTTCGTTGCTCCGGTTGGTCCCCCACATTCTATGTGTTGTGTCTGCCCTGCTTCAGAGGGTTGGCCCAAAATGCAGTGATTCCACATCTGATGGCTTGGTGTAAGGCCCTGAGCTGCCATCAGATGCATCTTTTGGTCTCTGGACAGCCCTGCTTTCAGTGTCTCAGCCAAACGTGTAGAGAGGCCTTGCATGACAGTGATTTCTAACAGCTCAGGGCCTAGCAGACAGTACTAAAGCTGAAGGTTCCTGAGTATTAGCTAGGTGTCAGACACCAGGGTAAACCTTTCCATAAATGACAAATGGTGTGGTGGTGAGACAGAGGCTCTGGTGTTAAACTGCCTGGGTTCCAATCCTGGCTGGGTCTACTGTCTATCATTTGGTGATGGTGGGCATGTCGTCAAAGCTTGATGTGCCACTGTCTCCTTTTCTGTGGTGTGTGTGTGTATGTGTGTGTGTGTGTAATGGGAGTATCTACCTATATAGTATCTACATATATAGAGATACAGATATATGAGGTCAGACAATTGATTTTGTGAATTCATCCTAGAAAAAGTACTACCTACCTCATTGCTGAATATCACTATGGTCACCTTTGAAGTACTCCCCTTGGGAAGCTATACACCGACACCAGCGCCTAGTCCACCCTACAAAGCAGTTTTGGAACTCTTTTTCTGGAATGGCCATCAGAGCTGTCATCATCCTCAAAATCTGACAATTAAGTTAGCGAATTTGCCACTATGCCCTTAAGTTAGCAGCACTGTACAAACAACTTGGTAAGGTGTCATAACCTTGCCAAGGTCACCCTTCTCCCCTCATAGCTACCTTGCCTACCTCCCCACTGTTCATGACCTTGAGAGGAAAAACAGGGTATCCATTCCTATCAAAATGCAACAGGGAGTGGTGATACAGGCAAGGGAGAGTTGATTTGGCTTGCTGCCTAATTTTCATCTGGTTCAACCTGATTTCTTCAGGCTTGGTGAAGAGAGCTGGTCCTTGTTTATTTTATTGTGGTTTTGGTCTTCTCTCCAGGGCTTTCCTCTCCAATTACAAGGCTCGTTGCTGTGTTTTGATGAACCTGAGCTCTCTGTATCAGATCCCAGCTCACCACACTGTAGGGGTGATGGTGAGCACCCAGGCAGGCACCTCACTACACGGCCACAAGTCCTCAGACGTGCAAGCAGCACATTGCGGAATGCCTTTTACTTTAACATATGGGAGTATGTTTGGATCTCCAGGGATTACTCCAAAGTTACTCTATCTGGAAGCAAAAATGATGGCTATTTTTCCCTCTACACATACAATCTTGCAAATGTCCCCAGTTGAAACTTATTTATAGATTCTTCCTTCTGCAGCTGGAAAATTAATATTTGTTTTTGGCTGCATTCACAGAGAAGCTAGCCACCCCAGAATTAATGAAATCTGCCTGTTCCGCACAGACCAATCTGGTCCACCGTCAAGGATGAAAGGACCTTGAGAAGTCCAGGAAAACAATGAGCAAGTAGATGGGAAAAAGCAGAGAGCACTAGCCTCAAAGTCCTGGGTTCTAGGTCTATGTTAGTCGACCTGTCAGATGTGTTTTTAATCAAATCCCCTGTTTGGGGTCTTAGATGAACATGATCCTTTCCAGCTATTAAAAAAAGGTCTTTTCCAGCTGGAAAAAGTCATGTTCCTGGCATTTAGGAAGAGCCTCACTTCCTAGTTTATTCTGGAAGCATGGGCTATGACTTTTAAGCCAGAACTGGGTTATAATCCAGCTTGGGGTCTGTCTCCCTGATTTTGCGACTCTGGGCTCTCCATCCTTCATCTTTCAACTGGGGGCAATGATGATGCCTTTACTTTGCAGAACTGTCAGAGGAACAGTGCTTATGTACAAAGAGAACCTTACACAACTTCGGCCTATGGCAGCTACCCAGAGCATTGAGGTCTTCCTGCTCCAGCAGTGCTGTCCTGGTAACTCATTTGCATGTACAAATGCCCAGCAGCATGGAGGCAGAGTGGCCACTGGTGACAGAGACAAAGGCAACTTTAGAAGGAAGAAGAAAAGGTTGTTCTCAGCCCCCTCCCATGGGGCTCCTCAGTCAGAGTTGGTCACTTTCTCCCATGTGTACTGAGGTTGAGCAATTGGTGTCCCAGGTGGAGCCAAGACCAGGGCACACTGAGAGCCTTTGTTTTAAGCTTGTAAATTTCAGCACAGGTTGGAAGGAACAAAACCCCAATTCATTTGAGAGATACTCCAAATCTGATTCCGTGCACCGAGTCGAGGGAGAGGCTGCCTGGCTGTCCCAGGCATGGATGGTGAGGTGGGCAGCTCAGGCAGCAGGAGGACTTAAGGGTGGTAGGAGATGTGGATGGGTAGCCTTTTGTCTGTAATTGGCAGAAGCTGTGGCCAGTGTCAGTGCCCTGGGGAGGTGCTCTGTCCAGGAAAATGCCCAGGAAACTCGTGCTAGAATAGGCCTAAATAATTAATCGGCTTCCTTGGACAAAGCACACCTCCCCTTTCACTTGTCTTGTGTGTGTGTGTGTGTGTGTGTGTGTGT
The DNA here is from genome assembly GCA_004026885.1 of Lyroderma lyra. Taxonomy (NCBI): domain Eukaryota; kingdom Metazoa; phylum Chordata; class Mammalia; order Chiroptera; family Megadermatidae; genus Lyroderma; species Lyroderma lyra. The sequence continues at coordinate 191,524 of PVJL010000677.1, forward strand.
GTGTGTGTGTGACAGAGAGAGAGAGAGAGAGAGAGAGAGAGAGAGAGTATCTGTACAGGTGTGCATGTGTATATGTGTATGTTATGTGTGCGTGTGCGTGTGTGTGTGTGTACGCATGTGCACAAACTTAATGAGAAGGAACCACTAGTTATCTTCAAGGTCCTTCCAGCTGGCTCTGGAACTCTCACATTTCAGAAACAACATATGAGATTTTCAGGGAGAGTCTTTCCTCGCCCACTTTCTTTCTCTTTGCTCAAATCCTATGAACATCTTACCCCCTCTGACCCTGCTTCCTCTCCGATACTCTATTTCAAGGCTGGAGGGATTATCAGACCCAAAAGCATCCCAAGAAAAAAACCGTTGGAATAACCAGGATAATAAAACAAGCTGGCCAGAGGTGAAGGAGTGTGTAATTGTCCTTCTTTGTGTCAGCTCTTAAAGCTGCATGTTTTAACCATCTCACGATGGCAGGGATTTTTCTTTTTTCTTTTTTTTTCTTGAGAGGCTGATGTAATACCTTCATGTTTTTCTTTCTTTCTTTTTTTTCTAGAAAATATAGGAGGAATTCATTTTCTTTGGGATTAACAAAACCTTTCTTCGTCTTTTATGTCGGCAACTTGAGGTCTTAGCAGATCTCTGATTTTGTGCTGAATAAAAAATACAGCATTACAATGGAGTACGGAGGCTGGGGGCTTGAATCCAATTTGGATTATGGGGCATAGCAGTAGACATTCTGTTACTGATGGTGGTGGGGTGCTTGCAGTGCTGAGGGACAGCTCCCGGGGACTGAGCCCCACTCACCCCAACAGCGGGCTTGTATCAGGCTGTCAGCTGGGTGGATGTGAGGCACTGCCGTGGAGGACTGGTGTTGAGCTGGGAAAGTTAAGAAAGTTGGGATATGGGTTAAAGCATTTAACCTCCTCCAAGTCTCAGTGCCTTTACCTATAAACTTGAGTCAATCATTTCTACCCTGTGGTCTATAAGGGATCATGGTGACTGCCAAGGTCAAAAGCCCTGCCAGTGGGCTGGGGTTTTCACAGAGAGTCTGAGGGTAGAGGGGGAGTTGAACAATCAGGAGAAAGAGAAGGGAGGTCTCTTGGGGAATAGAGTAGCTGCCATCCTTTTGAGAGCCACTATTTCTTAGGTACTAGAAGCTCCCTGTGTCAGAATTATTGGAGGTAGTAACTGAAGATTATTTGGGATGCTGGGTAAAAAATATGCCCATGAGAGAGAATAAGACATCACAGGGAGATGATAATTTCTAACTTGTGGGGATGTTGTGAATGTCACAATGCAGGGAGTCTGGGACAGTGAAAGTGGTGACGGTGATGCTGGCTTCTTCCTTAGTGTCCTTTTAAGGTGCCTCTACTTTCCGTTCTACTTTACGTGTTAGAATCTGAAAAAAATCTTAGCGTATTGCTTTGCTCACTGGCTCTGACACCTGGATTACTCCTGACAGGATATCAAATGCCCATGACCCCCAACCAGGAGCCTCTTGACTTGGGCCCAAGCTGCTCTCCCAGCTCCATTTCTTCTATGTGATTACCCTATTAAGCAAAGTGAATTCTGACGGTGGCCCTCATCACAGTATCCAGCATGTTCTTTTTCATTTCTCCGTGTCTGTTTCCTCCTCTACGTAGCACAGGTAAAATGATGATTAAATGTGAAAACCCATAGAAAGTGCTCAGGACAGCATCTGGCTCATGGCAAATGCTTCTTACATGTTAAAAGTGATCTCCAGTATCTTCCCAACTTATTTGAGAAGGAAGATCTACCCTGACTCCTGCCTTCATTGGCCAAGAGCTGCAAGTGCATTTTCTCTAAATGGACACAGACGGGCAATGACTATGCTTATCTATTTCATTCTGAAAAGCCCTGGGGAAATGATTTGGCAGTTCAGTTCATTTCATCAAAGTTTATCTTATGTTTTCTTCAATGCTCAATGCACTGTGTGAACGTCTGTGTTGGCTGTAAGTGGATGCTCGAATGGCCTCCACAGAATGGCTTCTGTTCACCCTTCAAGACTGAATAGAAGTTTTACTTCTTCCCCAGCAGTTTCATCTCCACCTGCAACGGTGTGTGAAAGTGTGTGCGAGTGTGAGTGTTTATGTCCGTGTGGAACGAGTGGGTGCTGGAGAGGTGTGCAAGGACACTCTCACTTCTACAGTGCCTCCTGCAAGCATGCCTGCAGTGTTACACTTCATACCCTCACCAATGCTACGGGGAAGACATTGTAATCCCTCTTACCAGATATAGAAAAAAAGATTCAGGGAGACCAAGTACCCTGCCCAAGGTCATTCTGGTGAATGGCAGAACTGAGCCTTAACCTCCCTCAGGTCAGGATTGTTGGTGACCTTCTCACCATGCCATGCCCAACAGCTCTGCAGAGGTTGCTGGGGCACTGACATTGTTTCAGGGTAAGGAGTCTGGGAGACAGACGGTGTCAGAGGAGGGAGCTGAGCTGTGTTCCTCCTGCAGAGTCCTGGGGGGAGGAAGCGGGATGGAAGCTCTGAGGGATCACTGTGAGTGGGGGACATGCAAAGCTGCAACCTCAGGCAACTGCCCATTTGTGAGCCTTTGTGGGGGAACCTGGAATGTGGGGAGGAAGGAGTTCCAGGCAAGAGAGATGGCCTTCCTGCCATGCAGGTGGGAACATTTTGGCGGGTGAAAATTTCCAGGAGAGCGTAGGCCTTTCTACCTGGCATTAGATGGGAACAAACTTTAGGGCTGCTGGCCAGAAGGTCACTTTCACAGAAAGCGCCCCTCTTCCCTACCCTCCCGTATAGTGAGAGATTCAGGATGGAAGGTCCACAACCCTGGGCAAGGACCCAGGCCAAGTAACTGAAAGAAGGCACCAACCGTAAAGCCTGAAGAAAAACCTTCACCCTTTTACCTCTAAAATCCTGGTATCCATGACAACCGGATTGAGCGAGGAAAACGGCCGCCCCCTCCCCTCCTCATTGTTTAACTTTCAGTTGCTGCAGCAACTGAATGAATATACTGGGCCGGCCAGATCCGCCTGGCGCTTTCTTGCTCTCAGTCCCCGCCGCTGAGGGCCCTCCTTGGTGCCAACACTGCTTTGTCTTTCCTTGGAGAGGCCTGTGAGAACCGGGATGGGCACCGTGTCAGCAGCCTCTCGGTGCTGTAGAAATCCTCCGAGATGGGAGAAGTAGCAGGAACAAAGGGGCAGGAGAACAAAAAGCTCTGCAGCGCTCTGCCCCCGCCTCTTGAGGTCTTTATCATCTTCAGCCTTGGGATTTGAGAGTGTCTGACTTTGCCTTTCCCAGGGATGGCTTGGCACGGGTGCAGAGAGAATGAGTCTAGGAATAGCAATTGAGTGGATGAGTAGCAAACTCAGCAGAGAGAGTTCCTCAGGGGGACAAAGCCTCGTTAAGTTAGGTGGTGGTCTTTCTCTTTCTTTCTTCCTCCCTTTCACTCTATCTTTCCTTCTTCCTTCCTTTTGTGTCTCCCTCCTTCCCTCCCTCCCTCCCTCCCTTCCTTCCTACTTTCTCATATCCTTCTGGTTAATATTTTCCCACTTGAAGAAATTGTACACCGCTAGGGTGGCGCTCCAAAATCTTTGAGCAATCAGTTCATTCAATAATTTGTCCTAGGGAGATTGGATATTTGCACAAAGAGTCCTCTGTGATTCATTGCAGTGTTGTTGTCACCCATTTCATAGAGGGAGGAACTGAGGCACATGGAAGCACGACTGAACCCAGGCAGCCCGGCTCCTGTACTCGCTGCTTTTCAGTAGCCGGGAGGAACGCATGCAGGTCCTGAATGGCCCCTGAGAATACAGGGGCCCAAGCTGCTAGGCCATGGACAGTGTGGCCTAGAACTTGCACATAGATTCAACATAAACGCTGAACCGGAATCAAGAGTAATTACATGAGCTGTTAGCTCTGTCTCCCCAGCTCACCCAAATGTTTCTTGATTCTTTGGTTTTCTTCACCTGGGTAAACCCCGGAAAATTGGTTTTCCAGAAAAAAAAAATAGATGATCCAGTTCATGGAAAACTACAATGGGACATGTGAGCGCGATCTTGGTAGTGTTGGACACAGTGTCCTGAGGTGCTCACAGAGAGGCTGGAGCCGTTGCTTGTCTTCAGAGATGGTTGAAGGAGCACCCCACCCCCTCTAATCCTGACCTCTCCTGGTGAAGCATGAATATTTTCACAGTGAAGCGTAAGGTCTAACTGTGACACTCTCACTGCCCACAAAACACACAGGATTCCAGTGAGCAAACAGCCTGCCCAGAGTCTACCCAACCTCGGCCACAGGTATGCCGGCAGGAACCTGGGGCATTCAGGACGGGGGGCTGCTGCTAGGGAGGTTGAAATCCTCTGTTCTTTCACTGCCACCCCACTCCCCACCCCCTAGGCTGTGGTCTGACTGCAGTCTGGGCAGTCAGAATTTGGGATGGAGCCATCTTGCCCCCTGCTTTGTGTCATATTTATGTTCAACTTTTGGATGCATTCCTTGACTGCTCGGCTGGAGGGTGCCAGTGTGCAGGGAGTTTGACTAGCTCTGTCCTCCTGGGCCTTAGGCAGGGAGGTGGGCTGCCTAGGAGTGCTCACAACCTTCCCAGCAGTGACTCAACCCCTTCTCGCTCCAGCATGCTCGTTACCTACTCGAGATGATCGTCCTATTATTGTGGACATCAGAAATGCCTTCTTCACGGAGTTGGCTTGTCTGAAAGGTAGGCTTAGGTGCTGAACCCCACAGACAGAGATTGTGCCCAGATGTGTGGGATGGGTTGGAGCTGCAACCTGGACATCCACGGACCCCGAGTCCAACCAGTTCTATCAGTTCTCACACCTGCCAGGCCATCAAGCAGGACTGGACAACAGGAGGTGGGCAGCATTTCTGTGAGTCATACATGTGTGTACACCTTCCCTAGCTTGTACTGTGTCCTGCTTACTGATGGTCAGCGCACCCCCCGCCCCCAGCCTGTAGAACAATGGTTAGGCTCGCACCTGTGGCACCCATGCCCCGCAGTACCTTGGTCCTGTGGATCCTGGGCCTCACTTCTCTTCCTTTTGTATCCCACGTGCCAGCCATGCTGAGCAGTGTGCTGCTCCCTGACAGTAACCTAGGGGGTCCCTGGGCTCCACACCGGGCTTTCTCCTCTTAAATGTTCTCTGGTTCACACATTCTCACCTTCCGGGCTGGGCTCAGCTCCCCTCCATCTGAGACCTTGCAGGCTGCATCTACTCCAGGTAGTCACAGCACTTATGGAGGATGTAAGTCTGTAAAAAGTAGCCCTGAGATGTCAGACAGACGGGATTCACATGCTGGCTTCTGCATCCCTAATCATGTCATCTTAACTAATTGCATCTACAGCAGTGCTGCTTCCAAATAAGACCACATTCTCAGATACTGGCAATCGGGACTGCAACACATGAATTTGGGGGTGGAGGGTACAATTCACCCTATAACAGTAGATATAAAAGTTCTTTTGTGAACGGTGGCATGTGCAAGGATTTGAACTTCAGGAATTTTCGTTTCTCTGTTTTAGAGATAAGCCCAAGTTTTGCTGTGAAATCCGCTCGCACAGTTTCTAAGCTTTCGGCAAAATCATAACTTAGGCAAAGGGACTCTGGGGATGTTCACAAAACTCAGAAAACAGATGTCTCTAGCTGACTGGAGATCGATATGAACCGAGGGGAAGTTTGGGAAATTCAGGTGAACAACATGTAAATAATTGGTCTCGGTTCCTCTTTCACTCGCTGTCTGCTTTCACTGCCTTAATTGACTGCTGATGCTTTTGGCAGACTGTGCCCTGAGATTTCACAAGTGACCATTCACAGGGTAAGTTAGAAGAGTAGAGATGATTTCAAAGAAGACTGTACATGCTTGTGACAAATTGTACACGACTTGGTCTGTTCCCTCCCTCCCTCCCTCCCTTCCTTTCTTCCTTCCCTCTTCCTTCCTTCCTTCTTTCCCTCCCTCCTTCCCTTTATTTTCTTTCTTTCTAGACTCAATTGCTAGTGCTGGCTTTTGCTTGTTAGTTGTTCTTTTGTATTTTTGTTTGTGGCAATTAATACAGTGAAGGTTTGGTAATTAGCCGCTGTAATTGGAAACACCTTCAGGTTAGAACGGTGTTTTTCTTTCACCACTTTCAGAAAGGTTGCCTGCATTCCCTTAAAAAATGCCTGCACTTGGCTGGTGGGGGCCTGTGGGGGTGGGGGGTGGCAGGATGCTCATAGTTCTCGGCAGGGGAGGCCTCTGCTAACAATGGCACCTTGCATCCTACCTCCAGAATTCTCTCCTGCAGCTGCAGCGCTGAAAAGCGTGGAGGCGGCTTTCACAGCTAATAACTCCCAGACCTCCTGCGGGCCCCCTGGGGCACAGTTCCATGCTGGGGTCTGGACAGCGTTACCCTGGACAATTCCTTCCCTGCCAGAAAGCCATCGTCTCCCCAAAGGTTGTCTGTCTGCTCTTTTTCCCTTTTTTGGACTGAAGGGACTTAGAGGAATTTTTAATTTTTAAAAAATACAGTTTATGTTCCAAATGGGAACACCTGTATCTCTTATCAAAACAAAAGTTAAAAAAACAGCCCAAAACAGAAAAACCTCAAAAACAAAAACCTATGAATTGTTCTAGGATTCTCCATCTATCACACACCCTCTCAAAATAAAACAAACCAAAAAACAAAACAAAACAAAACAAAACACATACCCGTACAGACATGAAATAAAACCTGAGTGACGATCTCCAACTGGAAGCAGTTCCCGGGTGATCTGACTCCCTGGGTCAGCATGGGGGAGGAGGGGCACTGTCTCTGTGTCGTCTGTTGTTACCAGAAGTTGAGCTTCTGGGAAAACACAAAATGGTCTTAAGTTGTGATTTGCTCTTCTGCTGTTTTCATCTCGACTTCTCCTTTTCCTCCTGCATGTTTAAATTTGAGGGCTTTAGATTTTGGACGAGGAGGGGTGAGCTGCCTTCAGGGGACCAAGAGGAGTTTAGGGACGCTCTTCCTGGGTTGCATCTCTAAATAGTGGCTAGACTCCAACGCCGCCTGAGAACAGTAAGACTATTTCTAGTGCCTGCCCCTTCCAGTGCCTGTGGTCAGCCCTGTGTGGACTCAGAAGTCCAGATTCACTGGTGAATTTCTTCAGGTCTCCCCAGAAGTACTTTGAACACCCCCAACAAGTAAACTTCTATCTTAGGCCACCCCCACCCTCAGATATGAGGATGGGACAGACAATCTTTGAAGTAGTTCAAAGAAGGTATGGCATTTATTCAGAATCGTTTTTATTTTTATTTTTTAATGAGAAAATTCTTGTGAATTCGGTATGCTATGCTATAATGTAGCCTGTTTTGGTTTTAGGGGGTAAAATGATATATTTTTTCCCACTAAATTTTTTGATTAACATGGATATTCCTGTGCAGATGGCTCATGAGTCTCCTAAGACCTAGAAATAGGCAGGTGTGTAGAGCTGATGGAATATAATGAAAACATTTAAATTACCATAAAATCATAGAAGGGGCTCAAGAACCCTTTGGTGGCCCTTGGGATGAATGACAGATTCCTTAGGCGCTTCTGTCCTCACATCCAGTTTGCAGAGGACAGGGTTTGGGATGCTTCCCCCTACTCCAGGACTCTGTAGACCCCCCTTCCTCAGACGTGGGGGACGGTCCTGTGACTACCTGGCCTCACAGAACAGGACTCAGACCACCTGGGTTTGCTTCTCCCTTCTTACCTCACTCTTGGAGTCCTGGAACAGAGATCTGGAAACTGGAGAAACCCCAGCTAACAGTGCTAAACACCCCAGCCCAGACGCAGCATGTGCTCCTGACGTCAGCTTGTCAAGGAAACCGAAACATCTGGTGATGACGTGAGTCCCCTAGCAGCACCTGGAGGATGGCCGTGGACTTGGGAAGAGTAACTTGCCCATGTGTGTACTCCCTAAGCCTCTTACGATCTAGAGAACAGGAATGAAAATGCAGTTGGCGTTGACTCCCCTCTTCTCTTCCCTGTGAGGTTACCTTCTGTGCAGTGATGTAAGGAGTAGGAGAGGGAGGTCCTCATGCACTCACTGGACACCCGGCTGACTTACAGGAGTCACCACAGCACCAGAGGGAGACAGGCACCTTGCCAGGAAATCTCGAACAAGCAAACACAGTGCAGTCTCTTTCTTCCAGTTCAGACCTTCCTTTGGAGGATGACTGTCTGGGTTTGCAGAGGTTCCTTCCCAAACACAGTTCCTCCTCCTTGCTTCCTTTATCATCCCTGCTTTTTCATGGAGGTGTGGTCCTCTTGCTGACTGAGTTCTTAAATTCTTCTCCCTCAGCCCACTCTGTGTCCACCCGGAATAGCGCCAGCGAGATATTTCCAAACACCTGTGTCCGCCTCCAGTGCCTTTAGGTAAAATGCTCTAAACACATTTAATCTAAGATTTCCCTCTCATTTATGTATCATGCCTTTCCCCCTTAATCAGTACTGCTCGCTGATTGGTGTAGTTCAGAGCTCTAGGAAATGTGTTGAAATACCAAAAGCATCTGTTTTGTTGTCACACAGATCTGAGTTCAAACTTGAGCTCTGCCACTGCAGTGCTATGTGACTATAGGTCTCTGAGCCACTGCTGCCAGTCAGGAAACTGAGGGTAACCCCCTGTCCCCCCCAACACACACACACTATGATGCTCTCCCTCTGGGAGGTGGCTGCCTGGGCAGAGGTGTGACTTAGTTTCACCTACGAGTGGAGGTGATGTTGGTGGCACCTGAACTGAAGTGGTTAAGCAGTGCGTGCGCCTCCCACCTGGACTTCGGAGGAAGGTGACCCCAAGGCAAGCTTGGAGAGTCCAGGCGGGAGCTGGCAGACCCTCAGCTGCCTGGGTCCCTGAACCCCAACCAGGCACAAGTGCATTGAAGTGCTCACTGAGTGAGGACTCCACCTTGTTATTGCCAAGCTGTTGCAACTGTGGTTTTCTTTGTTACAGCGATATCGTTACCCTGGCAAACAAACAAACAAACAAACAAACAAACAACAGACAACAAACCAAAACAAAAAACATACCTTTCTCTGAGTTTCTTTTAGGAGGGAAGGGTACAGTGCTTACTGAAGTGAAGTGGATAGAGCCGCTGGGACAAGGGGTGGCGTGCCTCCTCTTTTCCCAAAGGGGTTTTTCCTGTTATTTAGTTAATAAGGGCCATGCCGACGGCCAGACTTACTGTGAAAAGGGCAGGGGACCGAGAACGATGCAGCTGGGGAGAAGAGGCTTGAGTGTGTGTGTGGGGGGTGAGTGAGGTCTAGATTCTTCTATTTCCTCCGGCGCCCACTCAATGCATTTTCAATTATTGGAGTCTGCAGAGACAGGGAGGAGACAGTAAACATAACTTCGGATGAAGAGAAATGTGAACTGAAGTGGGTGGTCTTTCAAATAAGAAGCAGAGGAGGTAGAACAAAATGACTTTTTGAGATGAGTTACTCTGACGTCTCATCACTCCGACGAAACAAGGGGCACTTGCCTTTCTGCTTTTCAGAAATCTCGGATCTTCTTCTGCAAAGAAAAATGATTAAAAGCACATCCCCTGAACCCCACCCCGCCTTCAATCAGAAACCTCCTGTCACACCCCTTATTTGTAAGGATGTGCTTTTCTGGGTGCGAAGGTGATTGGATATTGATTTTGTTAAAAATGGAGGACGGCGTTGTCTGTTTAAACACTGTAGTTCACCCCTCCTCTGCTTCTGCCCGTAACTTCTATGACATTTTCTGAAAATCAATTGAATTGAAAATGCCATGTATAGTTTATTGAATTTCATCTAAAGAATAAGTAGTAACAAGAAAAATTGTTTGGCCCTATAACCAAGCAAATACACATTTGGGCATTGCATTTGGGGAGAAACGAAAAGGGTTGTTGGGACAATTAGCTTAGTGATGGGGACACTGCTTCATCAGTGCCGTGGTAGGAAGGAGCACATCTTCATGTGATAACAGAAGGTACTGAGAATTACTTAGTGGCACTTTCACAGTAACTGCATGAGACTCCGTGTTTCTCGTGGGTAGCTATTTTCCTTTCAATACCAGTTCTATTTCAATAATAATGGACAAATTACATAATACAAGTGCATTTTCTATTATGTAGTTAATTGATTACTGTGGAATAGTAGTTTATCTGCCGATCACACAAATAAATACCTGAAGTTTTGACTCAACCTGGGGCAGAGAAGGATTTGTGGATTTTTCCCTGTGCCCTGTAGGGTATGCAGTAGCATCCCCTGGCCTCTGGGCCAGATGTCTCACTGGTGAAGAAATTTATCCCAAAGTCGGTGGTACTTACAGGGAGTCCCTGGACCAGCAGTACCAGTATCACCTGGAAGGTGATTGGGGATGTAACTTCTCGGGTCCAGTCCAGACCTGCTGCATCAGAGATGCTGGGGTTTGGCCTCGCTTCCTGAGATCAACTAATTGAGGGAATAGCTGAGCGATTTCATGTTTTCATGACCAGGGAGGCTGGCTGGGCATGGCCGGGCATAGGAAGCTGGGTCCCCTTTGGGCTGGGTGGGCAGTGCTGTGAATGCCACCAATTGTTTTTTCTTTTTTTTTGGGTTTCTTTTGGCAGCAAGTGCCTGGAGCGTCCAAGTACTCTAGCACGTTTTGAAACAACCTGTGTTTTAAATGTTTCCGTTTCCCCATTAAGAGAATGCAGGAAGATGAATGTAACTTCAAAGGCACGGTGGGCATACTGCGTCCCTCACAAGAAGAAGATCTGAATGGACAGGCCCGTTTAGATCCGTGGCTCTTTCTCATTTGGATGGACACACTCGTAAAACATAAAAGGCTTCTCCTGTAGATGGGTTTTAGTTCATTAGATGAACAAGGTTTAGGAAATTTAATGGAATAAAACCTATCCTGGCGTTAGGCACAACTGAAAAGCAGGAAGCGCTGCCTTTGGGGGCTTGTTTCTGGTTTTTGGTTCTCTCTGTACCCTGACCTCTGGTGGGGTTCCTGTGGGCTTTCTATCCTCCCCTCCCCCCAACCCTGCCTTATGTCACCTCTTCCAGAGCTTCATTAACACTTGTTCTTCTCTGGGCAAGTCATTTAGGCCCTTTCCTCTGCCAAGTGACCCTGGATCAATCAGACAAGCACACCTCTCAGTTTCGTTGTACATTGAGCAGGTTATCCTGAGGACATGCTGCCACTCTGTTGCCAGTGCCCTTACTTTTCTTTAGGAAAAAAGTCATTGCAGCACGACCGTCAGTGGCAGGTGTTTCAGGCACACTGTGGGAGGCCCCTGGGTGATATTCTTCCCATTGGAATAGTTTTAAATAATTCCAGTTATTAGAGGGTGACAACTGGTCGTCTTCCTCCTGAAAATAGTTCTTTTCTATGTCTAGGATTTGAATGACTGTGTGTGTGTGTGTGTGTGTGTGTGTACGTGTGTGTGTGTTGTGAGGGGTCCTGGATGGAGGGGAGGCCTCTACATGATTCATGCCATATCTGGGGAGACTGTCTGTCTTTAGATGCGATGTTTGGAGGCAGCTGTCTGTTTCAAGTATAAGGTAGAGTCTCTGGTCAAGTTATTATTATTCCCCATGATTTCTTTCATTCCCCTCCTCCAGTGCATTCTGTTTGATTTTAATCATCATTCCTTGTGAATTTCATTCTGCTCTATTAAAGAGAGAATGCCTACAACTCAGTTGTGCCCCACAACCCTTTAGTTCCAACTCTGCAAGGCTTTTCTGCAGGTGGGTCGTGGGGCCTGAGGGTGAGGTTGTGTCAGTGTGAGACCTACCAGGCTCAGGGGCCTGCTTTTCTCCTAACTCCCAAAGACACTTTTCAAAAGACTCTTTGTGTTCTGTGTGAATCCCAGCTCCGCCTTTCCCCTTTCCCCCCAGCTTAGAGTGAATAAGGGCAACCGATGATGAAACTGCTTTGGGGTGGGGGGCAATTCCAATTGCCCTCTGCAGGCTGCCCTGAAATTCAGAAAAGCATCATTGTTTCATCCAATTTACAGCTCTGCCCGGTGCTAAATGGGCAAAAGCAACCAATTTCACCTTTTGGAGGCAAATGGGAAGCTTTTGTGTGTGTGTGTGTGTGTGTGTGTGTGTGTGTGTGTGTGTGCGCGCGTGTGTGTGTGCGCGCACGCACTGAAAGAAAGAGGGCAAAAGCGGATATTCTGCAGGATAATTTAGTGGCAGTCCCCACAAGGTGCCGGAAAACGGCTCCCATCCAAAAGGGACGAAACGAGGTCAAAATATATTTGTTAGAAGTGTCGGGGGGTAGGAAAGGCTTAATTATTTCTTTGGAGTGTCGTGTCCTTTTACAGACTTAAACAAAAGCTTCAAGAAGGTAGGAGCTGGGAGAAATTGCCCATGGCTTTAGGAAAGGTGGAGACACAGGGAAAGCAATTACTGGCGAACAATGGTGTATTTCCGGGGATGGTTCATCCAGAGCGGGGCCCCTGCCTTGGGTTTGGGAGGTGATTTTGTAAAGGATGGCCAGGTGGTCTGCACAGATGTGGGAGGGCGAGGGGTCGGCGTTCAGCTCAATGGTGCAGGGAGCCAGGGAGCTGACTGAGGAGGCAGAGAAGTAGTCCTTGCATTCTAAGGAAAACTGCTCTCTCTCCGGCGCCTCCTTGACTACCCTTCTCACTCTGTGCGTGTCCTTTATCCTCATCAACCTCATGTGTGCAGTGGGGGAAACGTGACCTGTCACAGGTGGTGAAAATGCAGTTGGGTAATGCTGGGTCTGGTACATAGCAGATGCCCACAATGTCAGGCCTCTGCTTCTCTCGGTGTGGCTCCTGGGCAGGCCCCCGCAGCCCAGTGGGTTCTCGCTGTTGAATTTGCAGTTGAGTCAGAAATGAAGTGCACTCCTTGCGGTGTGCCGACCAGTTTCAGGGTGACCCTGTCCCTTCTCTTCCGGGGCCATTCCCAACCAGGTCAGGGGTAAGGCAGATGGAGGAGAGAGAGAGAGAGTGCGCGTGAGAGAGAGAGAGGCGGAGGAGCAGGGTGGGAGAGGTGGCACAACGGGACATGTGTGACCTGGTTGCCAGGCAGGCAGAGAAAGTCTTCCATGCAGGCATTGTTTTCAGACAACTGCAGTTACTAAGAAAGAAACCACAACTGATGACAGCAAATTATCGAGTGCCTCAGAGTCAGAAATGCGTGTAATAAGGGAAGAAAGGCAGCGCAAGTCAGAGAAAGAGAGAGAGAGAATGAGGGTGGGAGGGGGAGAGAGGGAGGGAGAGAGAGAGAGAGGGAGGGAGAGAGAGAGAGAGAGAGGGAGGGAGAAAGAGAGAGAGGGAGGGAGAGAGAGAGACACACACGGACAGAGGGAGACAGGAAGGGAGGGAGGGAGGATGAGAGTGACAGGGAGGGAGAGTGGGGAAGGGAGCGGGGCTATTGAATGTAGGTGGGGAGATGGTGGTACTACTCAAGTGTCCACTCTCCATCATGTTAGACCAAAGCACTTTTTAATCTTTTCTGTGTGTTTATCTTCCTCTCTTGGGGGGGGGGGAATTTTTATCTACATATTTTATACAACTTCAGAACAACAACAACAACAAAAAAATCCATGGCTTCTGTTTCATAATTTACATAGGTGATTTGTTGCAGTTTCAGTCATTCTATCACATGTCTAACAGTTGTGAAATTCTTGATATTTCCCCCTCAATGTAAGTTGGGGGATAGGAATACTTGCTCTGTCACCCCTTCTCCATGCTAACTAAGCTCACACCTCTTGGGCGTAGAGGGAAAGGATTGCTTGTCAGGGACACGCCACTCAGCTTCTCAGCTTATGGGTTGTCCAGCCTATGACTCACCTATGGTGACATGCCCAGACCCCTGCACTATTCTCTATTTCCCTTAGCAATCCTCTCTCCCCCGCTCCCTCCCTACTGTCCCCCAGCAGTGGCTCCTGTCCCTGACTGTGACCAGGGCCGGAAACACTCATTTGGCAGAGAGGAGCGCAGAGCCATCCATCCGCTTTCCCCTGGGCCTTGGAGAGCATGGGGTCTGACGTGGAGGGTGGAGACCCATGTGTTGTACCGGAAAATTCTAGGAACACTGCATCTGCAGTGCAAGCCTGAGAATACCCGGCGTGACAGTGTGCATACAATTTCTGGCTCATGATCCTTAATACCAGGCTATAAAAATAACAGTCCAACTAGATGAGGTCATGGGGAGACTGTGCGGGGCCATCTGCCACAGGCCAGGTTGGTGCTGACTGATGTTTGGAGGCTTACTTTCTGGGACTCACTGCTTTGGGAAGGAGAAGAAATCAGAGGATGGAAGCAGGGCTGGGGGAGAAAGAGGAAGACAATGAGGAAGAGGATGAAGGAGCTCCTCTTAGCAGAAAAGTCCATCAGTTAAAGAATAGCGGGCAAAGGCGCACAGTAGTACCATTATTGGGCATTTACCTTGTGCCAAAGAGCGGTTATGTTTTCTCTCATTTAACCTCCTGTACAATAGGAGTGGGATAGTGTTAAGTCCCATTTTCCAAAAGGGAGGAATCGTTTTTTCGATATAGTGAGCACCTGAGACTTGATTGAAGACTGCACAAGGGGTAGAGACAGTATTCAACCCCAGGACTTTATGACCCAAGGCCATGATCATTGTTCGGCTGCAGGCTATTCCCTTTAGGAGGAAGTCAGTTTCTTTGTGAGTGGAACTCTTCCCCTGGGGTTCCGATGGCTGATTTCATTTTACTGCGCTGAGCAGTTGTCTTAGGAGCCTGAGGGTAAAGATTTCCCTCTCCTCTCCAGCCCCAGGGGTATGGGATGGGTTGCATGGACAAACATGGCTGCTGTTGGGTCCACTTGTTGGGGATGAGTGCCCACTGGCAGGGACCGGTGGTCAAGCCTCTTAGAAAAAACATCCTCAGCCTCCTTGGGGGGTACCTTAGACAGGTGCAGCTCTGACAGACAGAGGTATGTAGACCTGTCCCTGGACTCCTCCTGGGAAGGAGAACCAGTTGACATGGTTGACCCCCCGAACAAAGCCTGAAGTCATTTAAAAACTTGACTCGTTGCACCTCTGTATTATATTCTAGTACGACTGTAGGAGCTACTGAACATTGCCTGTGTCTCAGGTGCTTTACATTCATGGTGCATTTTAATCTTTACAACAACCCTATCAGGAAGATGGAATGAGATCTGTTTTGTGGATGGTAAAAACAGAGGCTCAGAGAGGATAAGTAAGCTGCACAAAACAATGCTATCATGAAGTTGTTTTGAGATTTAAATCATTTGCCTGAATTTAGAACTTCTTCCCCACTGGTATGTGTTCCACTGTAAGACAGACCAGGGAGGATCCTGTCTCCTTAAGCACATTGGATATACTTTGGTTAAAATAGGGCCCAAGATTGTATTTGTCACTTACTTCATAAATTGTGTTGACAATTTATTAAAAGACCCCATACAATCCAGCTGTTAAATGGCACTCTTACTTAAGTTGGAAACAAAGATCTTTGCCTCTCTTCGTTGAAAGTGGCTCACGTTTCTTAAAAACATTAAATGTTTCATAACAGCTTTATTGAGATATAACTCACATATCATACGATTTTCCCATCGAAAGTGTACAATCCAGTAGTTTTCAGTGTATTTGCAGAGGTGATGGTATACCATCCTTGCAATTTATAAACATTTCGATAATAGTTCCCCAACAAAATTACATTTTTAACTAGAGATAAGAAATTAACATTAAACAAAACTGAGAAAAAGGAGAGGGTCTCTAATGATTCTACTGCCTCAATTTAATATTTCACTGTTGCTACTTTCCTGTCTTTGTAAAGACACAGAGAAGCAGAGTTACAATCATCCTTTGCACATTGTTTAATGTCTGCTTTTTTAAGGTGACATTTCCTCATGTTGTTACTTTGCATTTTTAATGGCCCATGATAGTCTCTCATGTTGATGTGCAGTAATTTTCTAACTCACCGTCTTTAACTGAACCATTTTTTTTTCTATCATGAATAATGTTGCAGTGAATATCTCTGCACATGAAGCTTATTTCCCCCGTTGAATATATTTCTTGGGATTGCATTCCCAAGAGTGGGATTACTGGATCAAAATGTATGAACGTTTTATGTCCTCTCCCTTTTCCCAAGTTTATTCCTGAAGAGGTGACACTATTTACAAAATTAAAAAAAGTTATGGTCTGCATATGTATATATAAATAAATATATACATATAAATGCACACGTATAGAAAACCTTAAACATAGTCAAATTATGTTACCAAGGCTTTGGGTTCATTATATAAATCAGAGACAGGCAAAAATCAAACTTCATGCATTTCTTAAGAGCCGAGAAAGATTGTCCCTTATGTGTCCCACCTGGTGATTCAAACGACTTTACCATTTCCCTTAGAAAATGGTTCCCATGGAAAAAGATTCCCTCGGCCTCCTGACCTTTTATTGGTTGCTGTCAGCCTGGGGCCACACTTTGTTTCCAGCTGTCCTTAGAAGCCTGTTCTCTGGCATTTAACCCAGAGAAGGCTCAACAGGGGGTAAAGGGGGGAAGGGAAGAGGGACTGGGGAGAAGGGGAGTGGGGAAGGAAGAACTTGCATATGTATACTGCCATGGCCCCAGGTCAGAGAGGGTCCTAGTGGTGGGCTGAAGAAAATGAGAATATTCCCAACTTGTTCTGGTGTCCAACATCAAAAATGTATTCTTATGCAGTTCTGTAGACAAAAAATGAAAGTCGAAAATCAAGGTGTTGGCAGGGCCACGGTCCCTCAGAAGGGTCTAGGGAAGAATTCTTCCTTGCCTCTTCCAGTTTCTGGTGGTGGCCTGCAATCCTTGGAGGCTCTTCGCTCACGACAGCACAACTCTCACATCTGCCTCTCCCTTCACATGGCCACCTTCTCTCTGAGCAGGGCTCCATTCAGATTTCCCTCTTCTTAGGGAGGACACCAGTCATTGGATCGGGGTCTGCCCTAAACCCAATAGGACCTCCTCTTAACTTGATGACACATGCGAAGACCCTATTAGCTGTAAACTTTTCCTCAGGTTAATTGTTAACTCTGGTGTTTGCTGTTGATGCCATTAGGTGTGGCCTCCTCCTGGGTTATTTGCATTTTATTAGGCACTCCTAGGAGACCAAAATTCCTTGAAGACCCTAGAAGAATGAAGCCTTAATGGTGGTATAAACTCTGTGTGTGTGTGTGTGTGTGTGTGTGTGTGTGTGTGTGTATGAGAGAGAGAGAGAGATTTGTTTAAAATCCCTCAAATCTTACATGCCTTTGAGGTATTGAAGGGTGACGATTTTATGAATCATCTGTGATGCTCAGACTCAAGGGCTGCTCATGGCTGAATGTGCAAGAACTCTTCTAACTCTTCTAAATCTTTTATTGAGCTATAATAATTCTGTCATCTCATGGTATTTGGGATCCTGGGGGTGGAAAATTTACCAGATTACGTGATGCCCCAAGTCTCTTCAGGAGTAAGAGGTGGCCCCTGTGAGCCAGTTGTGGCCTTTGCTCTCTGCTTTCCTACCCCTCTCCTCACTGTGGGGCCCCATATGAGCTTATCGCCAGAACATCAACTACTCCGGGCTGAGACTGTCTGGGAGCTCGAGTCTGGAAGATAACAGGTGCTCAATAAGTTGTGGCTGAGAGTTACTGTTATGATTTCTGTCTTGCACACAAGACTACTGAGGCTCAGCAGGGTTCACCCCACTGGAGAGTGGTCGGTGCAGGCTGCAAGCCCAGTGTCTCTTCCCGGGGCTCCCAGGCTGGCTGGCGGTCACAGGACAGGCCGAGCTTGCCCTCTGCTGCTGAGTGTGGGGTCTGAATCAGGGCCTCACACTCCCTCCAGCTCCCACTTGCTGTCTTCGGCTGAGGAGATGGGCAGAGATGTTAACAACTGGGACTTTTTGTACAATGAAATATGTCAACATTTGCAGTGTCTGCACAACTCTGTGAACTGATAGTTCCCAAATGGCCAATGAAGGATGCTAAAAAAATCAGGCATGGTTAAAATGTCTCTGGAAAGTATACTATAAGAGAGACCAGTGGATCTTTATAGAACAGTGTGCAAAAAAAGGCTCATTGATATAATTTTTGGATTTCACTTTGCATGTAACCTTTAAGAAACTACCACTTGTTGAATTTTAGTGTATTATGCAAGAAGAATATCTAAAATTATCTGCAAAGGCTCTTAAAATACTCTTCCCTTTCCCAACTACATACTGTCTTCCTATACTTCAACCAAAATAATACCATTATTTGGCTCTCGTTAAATCACATACAAAAAAGACTTGAAAAAGGAAAAACATGGCTTTGGTCCTCAGTAAATTACTTGTTTTGGAAAAATAGTTATTTCTCATAAAAATGTTATTTATGTTTATAGATAATGAGTTTATTGTCACTCTTTTAAAATGAGTTAAGGAAAAACTTCTTCAAAAACTTCTTTCATTTTTATTTTCTAGAGTGGTAAATATTGATAGATGTAACAAATACAAGCAAAAACCCTTGGAGTTCTGAGTTATTTTTAAAAGTGTAAAGGTTACCTTTTGTCCTCTCTTCCTGCTCTAAATTTGCAAACTGCTGACCTAGAATATACAAAGGATCCCAACAGAAAAAGTGTGCAAAGGATGCAAAACAGGCAATTTATAGAAAAAGCCAATAGGCATATGAAGAGTTGCTTGAACTCATTAGTAATCAGATCCATACAAATACAAATAAGACAGTACTTGATACCTATTTTCAGCAAAATGTAGAAAGCCAAATAATGACAAGAGTACGGGTTGGGCTGTGAGGATAAACCCTCATTTTCTGTCAATAGGAGTGAGAAAAGTAACAGGCATTCTGGGAAGCAGAATGGTAGTTGTGGTTGTTGTGTTTGTCTAGTAGTGGTTGTTGCAATTAAATAAGCATAGTCCTTATGACATAGCAATCCTACATCTGGGTATAGGAATAAAAGAAACTGTCACACAAGCCATTTGACATGTGGGCAGATGTTGATGCAGCTGCTTGTGGTGGCAGGTAGCTCGAAGGCTTCTAGGTTCCTGTCATCGCATGTGGTTTGGGATCATATGAATGCCACAGACATATCACGAAGAAGGTGCCACTGGATGAGAAAGATGCAAGTGATCCACAGCACAGTATCATTTATGTAAATTAAAAATACAGTCGCATCAAGCAATTCGTGCTTTGCAAGAACACGAATGCATGGAAGCATCTGCGTTGTATTGTTTTCTGAGGGCTGCTAGGAAATATCCCAAACCAGGTTAACTTAAAACAACAGAAAATTATTCTCTCACTGCTCTGGAGGCCACAAGTGCGAAGTCAAAGTGTCCACAGGGTTGGTTCCTCCTGGAATCTCTGAGGAACTATCTGTTCCATGACAGTCTCCTGACTTCTGGAGGTTGCGGGCAATCCTTGGTGACTCCTGGCTTGTAAATACCTCATCCCAGTCTCTGCGTCCATTTTCCTTCTTGATGTCAAGAAAAGTTTTTCTCTTCTTCTAAAGACACCAATCAGACTGGATTGAGGGCCTGCTTCAAACATATGACAGTAGTTAGCTACGTAAGGGAAGGGAGTGGGAATGTGAAATGAAGATAAATGGGCATAAACAAGCAGGCAGACAATAAGCAAACAAGAGAAAGGCCTTGATGGAACCAATGGTTGTGCACACACTCAATACCACAAAAATAAACTTCCCCGGACCAGTCTTGGCTCAGATTTGGGAAGACAACAGCAACAACAGCAAAACCCCAGTCAAAAGTAAACACGAGGTCCCTTGAGATTTCTTAACCACAAGCTGGCCTTCTTCACATGGTTTGGAACAAGAATTCACACCGTCCTGAAGTTCCAAAGACCCCAAGCCAAGGAATAATTGAATTTCAAGTAGTAATAATGATTTGGCCATGTCTCCTGCCACTTGGCTTAAGGAAACACCAGTGCTTTTTTGAGAAAAAACACTTGACTCAGGCCTCAGAGAGCTTCCACAGATAAAGTTTCTCAAGAATCAAGAGACAGAACATAGTAAATGTCTGCACAAGAAAAGGGAAAAAATGGAGTAAGACAAATTATAATGTTAAAGAAGGCAAACAAAGAGGACAAAATAACAGGAAAAAAATAACGTAGAAAACACGAAAAGAGTGAAAAAAATTTAAATATATCATTAATTACATGTATGCATATGTGGTCATATATATGATAATCTAAACTTGCCAGCTGAGAGAGTATAAGAATGGGTTACGAATAAATAAAACCCAATTATATGCTTTTTACGTGAAACATTAGGACACTGAAAGTTTGAAAATGTATAGATAGAAATAAATTAATTAGCAAATGGTTCACAAGTGCTCATTGGTGGAGTATATTAATATCAGGCAAAATATGCATATAAAAAAAGGTTTTGCCAGGCTAAACCCAGAAGGTAAGGTAGATTTAAATTGGAAATTAATTACTGCTATTCATTCTGTTATACAGATTAAAGGAGAAAAAGTATATGATCATTGCAATCAACATAGAAAAGTTATTTTACAAAATTTACCATTTTTTCATGATAAGCATTCTTAGCAGGCTAGAACTTGTAAAATGTGACAAAGGCAATTCCCAAAACAATCTACAGCGAATTTCATACTTAATGATAAGCCATTAGAAACACTTTAAAGTAAGAAATAAGATAGGAATGCCTGCTCTAGCTGTATCTCTTAAATTTTGTACCACAATCCTAGAGAAAGAAACAAATTAAGTGCAAATGAAGCATAAGGAATGTCGTTATTGGGACATAAATATCTATCTGTAGAAAAGATAAACTCTACCGGTAAACTCTTAAAATTATTAGTAGTTTATGTGGCTATAAAATGAATACAGAAAATAAAACTGCATTGCTATGCAGCCTTTAGAATATGTGATTTTAAAAAGGTATCATTTAAAATAACAAGCAAATATAAATAAACTCCCTGAGAGTTAAATCTAAAAACAGATATCCAAGACCTTTGCAGGCAAATTCTTCCCATCATTTCCTGGTCAACATCAGGGATATTGAGTTTTCTATCTAAGTGCTCATATGAGATATGAAATACCTGGGCAACGGGAGGAATCTGCTGCTTAAATTGGAACCTTGCAAATCAATTATCAGGAACTAGAGCATTTTCTCCTAAGCTGAAAAAAAATAAACTCTTCAAAATGACATTTAACTGCTCACCGCATGTCAAACCAGGAGTGCGTGCCTGCATGCCGGCTCTGCATCTTGGTGACAAAGAAGAAAAGTCTCACCTGAAAAGTGTAAATCTTCTGAGATGTGTGAGCCTGTATTTTCAGGACTTAGGAATTTATAAGGAGTTTGAGAAAGTAGTATTTCACGCCAAGTCAGGTCTTTATGGAATCATGCAGAGTAAAGACCCCAGATTCTTCTGGTGCCATTGTATTGCAGTCTTAGCAGGTCTGGAGCCAGGGGAAGGGCTTCAGTGGAGGTTAGATTGGCCTGTGGGGGCCACCTGCAGACACCTGTGCTGGCGACTCTTCCCTGCCTCCATAGGCAGCTTCACAATACCATCCTGGCTGCACAGTGGGATTTCCTGGGATGCTCTTAAAAACGTTGGGTGCATGAGCCCTCCCCCTATACATTCTGGTCCAGTCGATCCGGGTTGGAGCTCAGCACTTGTAGTGTTTGAAAAATCCCCAGGTAATTCTAATGTGTAGCCATAGTTGGAGCCCTGGGTGCTTGCCAAAGAATACCGTGAGGACTGAATGAGAAAAATAGGAAAAAGCACAGCTAGAACAGTGCCCGGAACCTGGGTGCTCAAACATGGTGGCTTCTCTCTCCTTGCCTCCTCTGGTGTCCCCTAGCTCTCCCCTCACTCCCATATCTTCACCTTTTTCCATCTCATCAATCCCAATTCCTTGCCCTCCCCAGGTTCCCAGTGAGTTAATACAAGCAAAAACCTTTGCATATCTTATCTACGTGCCTACTGTTCTCATGTGTGTGCTTCTTTGCAGGGTGGGTTTTGTAACTTCTTCAGAGGTGAGTGCTTGGGTGGGAAGCATGACATCTGTGAATTCTGGAGGGACATAGGGAGCTTGTTCATTGCTCACAAGAGTGCCATCTTGGAGTATTCAGGGTCATTATTATTTGGGTGTTGGGTTAAGTGCAGGCTGTCCGAGGCTGGGGATGGGTGACAAGACAAGGTGGAAAAGTTGCATGCTCTTGTGGCCTGGGGGCTCATACTGGCAGTTAAGGAGGGAGGGCACTTGTGAGCTTGAACTCAGCATTTGGACTATTGTCCAAACACTCTGCCTGAGATTGGTGGGCAGCTCTGAGAGCCCTTCTGGGGAGGCAGGGCAGTGGAGGTTAGCAGAGCCAGGAGCACCTTGCCACTCTTGGAACATGGGGTGAGGAGGCTGGCACTGGGGTGCTTCTGCTTTCCAGCCTGTGAACC
This sequence comes from Lyroderma lyra, assembly GCA_004026885.1. NCBI lineage: Eukaryota > Metazoa > Chordata > Mammalia > Chiroptera > Megadermatidae > Lyroderma > Lyroderma lyra. The sequence continues at coordinate 213,870 of PVJL010000677.1, forward strand.
AGGCCCCATCTCTGAGAGGATCACTAGAGAAGCCCACCTGAGCCGTAGTTTGAGATGGTCTTGTTTTATCCTGGCTGACCTTAGGAAGCAGAGGTGTGCAAAGCAAAGGTGGCTTCTTCTTGGACTGATTAAAAAGCTGTGGCAAACTGAATGTGGGTCATGTCAGGCTTGTAATGGGAAGTTGGTGTTTAAGCTGTGAAGCTGCCAAGGCCCAAAATAACCTTAACCATCCTGTCAAGCAGCTGAAGAACTTCCCTAAGTAGCTGGCTGACCTTGGCTTGACCTTCAAATACCCTTCTCTTCAGGTACTAGGTTAGGGACCCTTCCTGGCATTGCTAATTTCTCTCCTTTGTTGTCACTCAGTTGTTAAAAGTATTTATTTGGTGATTTGCTTGCCTTTGTAGTGAAGTGGTTTTGGCTCTGCCCTTTATTTTCCTTTGAAATCATGGAGGATTTGAAAAACCATGTAACCTTGGAAGTCTATTTGACATGAACTTAGCTTTTTATTTAAGGTAAGCTACAATTGACCATAGAAATGAAAAGTTCTTTACCAAAGACGGATATTGGAAAGACACACATGAATGATTCTATTTCCTTTTTACTGTTTGTATTGGAATTAAACTCTTCCAAATGAAGACACTGGGTGTAGGAGAAAAATTACAGGCCACTCCTGAGATTAACACCCCTAATATGGTACATCTAGACATGGTGTGAACTTTTCATCAATACCTTGCCAATGGAAGTCTGCTGGCCTCCAGGGTGAAATTGCCCAGGTTGGGAGAGTAATTTGATCTTGGAGTGACTTTAATCAATGTGCTTTTGTTAAGCACATATTTCCAATTTTTCAGCAGGTTTGTTTGCTGTGTAAATTTCTTTTCTCTGCCAATATGCTGAGCTGGCACCATTAATTTCCACAGGTGTGACAGGGCTGTTGGCTTCCCTGGGTTACTTCTTAAAGTGTTGGGAGCTGGAGGGATAGAATTTCATGAGCCATTCCAGCCAGCTGCTGAGCACCTGGGGCAATGTTTGCAATGTCTCGGGGTGACCACCCTCTAAGACCAAGTGCCCCCCACATTGCTGAGGAAGGTTCAGTTGTCTGAGGTTTATGTTGGATGCATTTTTAGCCATAGTGGTTGGCATAGACAGGAAGGCTGGGCCAGGAATGAAGTATAGCTGAGAGCCACAAATGCTCCAGCCTGGGGGTACTTTCTGGAATGATCTCTCCCAGAGACTCTACTGGTGACAGTGGCAGAGATGATCTGAGGTCTGTTCCTAAAGCTGTAGCTCAGGAGGCAGAATATTAAGATTCCATGCCCTGTATTTCAAGTTACAGAAACGCACTGTATAAAAACTGGTAAAGGTCACCTTTTAGTATCATTTTAATGAATTTTTCATCCACTCTACTGTTAGCCCTCTGCAGGCAAGGAAAAAATTTCTTTTGAATGTGTCCCTAAATTTATATTGTAAGGAGACAAAATCAAAGTTAAAATTCCATAGAAGGAACAGGACACAAAAATGCTTGTGTGCATCCGCCTTCATCTTGCCCCACATTACATCCCTACACAGACTAGTGTCTAGCCACAGAGGCCAGCCTGCCCCCACTGGGCTGTTTGGTAAACTCTGTCTTTTCCTGAAAATTTTACTGGTGACAGTGAAGTGACCCCTGCCTCTTCTCAATCTACAACATTCCATTTTTCAATTACCCTTCTTTACATTTTAGCTATCTTCAAGGCTTGGTCCAAATGCTGGACTTAGTAAGCCCAAGGCTCTTTGTTTTTGTACTTTAAATTCCAATCAACTGTCTTATGCATGTTCAACAAGCTCGTGGAAACCAGGAGAATGATGTCTTACCAAAGAGAGAACATCAACAAAGAAATAGGAATTATAAAAAGGAACCAAATAGAAATTCTGCAGGTTTAAAGTACAGTAACTAAAATGAAAATTCACAAGCAGGTTTGTTTCAACAACAGATTTGAAGAAGTAGAAGAAAAAAATAAGCAAATTTGGAGCTATATCAACAAAATTATCCAGTGTGAAGGGGAGAAAGAAAAAAGAAATAAAGAAAAATGATGGAGTTTAAGAGACTTGTGGGGCACCATCAGACAATGATATATGTACTATGGAAAGTCTCAGAGGGACAGGAGATTAAAGAAGCAGAAAGAATAAAGAAATAATGGCTCCAATTTCTCAGATTTAATGAACGATACCGAATTAGACATTCAAGAAGCTTAATGAAATCCAGGTAGGGTAACTTAAAAATAATTGCACAGGCACACAATGTGTAGAGATGCTGTGACAAGGGAGGATGACAATCAAGGAATGGTCTGTGGCAAGGTTTGCTCGTGCCCTGATATTCCCTCAAAAGGCAAGACACTTTTCCTAGCTTCCTATGCTCTTGTATAGACCTATTTCTGAACAATTAAAAAAAAAAAACTTGGCCCCAATTGTATCTTTCAGTATCTTCCAAACTGCTTAGGGGAATGAGTCCCACACGTTGGTTCCGCAAATGCATTGGTTCCCCATTCATTGGGTGTAAGACTTTTGGTCAGCAGCCTGTGTGAATGGGGTGTTCCCTGGTTCACATCTCTTCTCAACCCTAGCGGCAACTGTGGTTAGCTCAGGGTTTTGTACAGTCATCCAGAAGGATTAGTGGAGAATAAATGAACTCACATTCCAGCTGAATTATACTCATTTACTAATGGCTAAGTAAAGCAAAATACAAAAAATATTGGTATAGGTGCCGCATGGGTGGAGTAAAACTCTCACTTCTTCTTGAGGAGGTTAATAGTGGGGCCACATGTGCCCCAGGGAACATTTCCTTCCTGATTTATTTCCTTTGGTCATTTTGTTCAGTGTCTTTTAAATTTGGGGTTTAATTACACATGGCAAAATACAGTTTGATGGGTTTTTGTCAAATGTGTTAGACTCCTCTGTCACCAACCAAGATATAGAACATTTCCGTGACCCTGGATCAGGATTTCTCAAACTCTGCCCTACTGACACGTGGGGCTGAGTCATTCTTTGTTGTGGGGGGCTGTCCTGTGCATTGCAGGATAGTTAGCAGCATCCATGTTCTAGGTGCTAGGGATGAGACTGTCAGAATGCCTCCAGATGTTGCTAAATGTTCCCTGGGGGACAAAATCACCCCCATTTAGAACCACTTTCATGGAATGTTCCTTTCTGGCTCTTTCCAATCTCCCTCTCTCTCAGAGGTAAATGCTTTCTGTTTCTATCTTTATAGTTTTGCCTGTGCTTGAACTTTACATAAATGAAAGTACACAATATGCGCCCTTTTGCATCTGGCATCTTTTGCTCAAGCCTTTGAAATTTATCTTTGTCATTAGGCCTAACCAGTTCCATTGCATCAACCATGGGCTGTTTTCCATTCTCCTGTTGAGGGACAACTGGGGTTGTTTCCAGCATCTGGCTATATGAACATTCTTATACATGTCTTTGTGTAAACATATGTTTTCCTTTCTCTTGTGTAAATTTTTGTGTAAATACCCAAGTTGTGTGGTAGGTGAATGTTTATGAGAAACTGCCAGACAGTTTTTCAGAAATGATTCTATCATTTTATGCTTCCACTAGCTGTGACTGAGAGTTGTAGTTGCTTCACATTTTCTCCAACACTTGGTGTCATGTTAGCCATTCTAGTGTGTATGTAAGTGTCATCACTGTCCTTCTAATTTGCATTTCCCTAATGACTCATGATAGTGTTTTAATTTGTTAACTTTGAATGCATGTATCTGACAAAGGATTTGCATTCAGAATTAAGAACTCTCAGAAATGAACAATAAAAAACCAAACCCAATAAAAATGGGCAAAAGACTTGAACAGGTAGTTCACAAAAGATGATGATGTGAATGTCACATCTTTGCTTCATATCTTTTTCTGACTCACTTCTTTCCTGGACATTGCTCCTTGTTTAACACCAGTGCTTCAAAGAGTATTAATTTGCCAGGCACGTTTCTAAACACTTGAGCATGTTAACTCACTTATTTCTCAATATTCATCTGTTTAATTCTCAACCTTATTGAATATCATTACCCCCATTTTACAGAGGAGGAAACTGAGACATTGTGAGGCTAGGTTACTTGCTAAAAACCATGCCTGGTCAAGGGAGGGTCCACTTCCAGGGTCTAGCCCAGGAAGCCTGACTCCAAGCACAAACATGTGTGCTTCTTGCTACAAGGTGAATGTTACAAGGGGTTGCAATCTCTCTGCTGCAACTTTTCAAAATAAATGTTTACATTTGTATAAGTATAGGGGCATTCGGTTCAGATACCCAGAGTGCAGAATCTACATTTTTAATTTCATAGCTATTTCTATTGCTGATTGCTGTTATGCAAAATTTTATAGTGGTGGTACCTTGGGAGTTGGGACTCTGATGCTTCCAGTGAGCAAGAAGATGCTTTTCCGAGTTCCTTCTAACTGTGACACAGAGAAAGGCTCTGGAGTCTTTCAAAGAAAAGGGAAGAAAAAAAAAGAAAGAAAGAAAGAAAAGGAGGAGACCCTGTGGTCTGAGGACTGCCTGGAAAAGACTTGTCCAATTTCTGTCGCAAAACATTTTTCTTCATGGCATTTTCCAGTAACCCTATAAATAAATACCTTTCCCCCTTCCCACAGTGTCTGCAGTAGAGAGTGAGGTTAAGAGCCACTGTTGTGCAGCAAATGCTGGCTCACCTGGGACTCTTTCATACCCATGTCTGCCTTACTCTTTCATACCCATGGCACAGTGACATGAGAGCCATTTTATTTGAAAACCACTGGCTCTTTCTTAATGCTAAGAGAAAAAGAGTAAGACTTTTATGAGTAAGACTTTTCTCAGTATTTTTACTCTTTTGGTCTTAAATAAGGCAGTATTTAATTTTGCACTTAAGAAAGACTATATACGTGCGTGTGTGTATATACCTATATATACTCATATGTTTGTGTATAATCACAAACTAGCATTCATACAAATGCAGGAAACTGTATTCATTCAATTAACCCAACAGACTTTTATTGAGTACTTACTGGGTGCTAAGGCAATGAGAGAAACAAATGCAATATAATTTAGTTCCTGCTGTCAAGATGGTGGAAACCATGTGATCAGATGTGTTAAAATGTCAATTATCATTGAGTTTCAAAAGTTCTTTCCTGGTGAGGGAGGTAGCATGGAGAACTCTCCAGTGGGTGTCGTGGGAGACACCCTTCATGCCCTACTGGTGCCAAAGGAGGAACCAGATTTTGAGGGATGGTTGGATTTAGAATAATGACAAATGGGCACATAGGAAGCAGCACCACAAGTACATGGATGAGTATAGTTAAAAGCCTGGAATTGTCCAGTTTGTTTTCACAGAGTTGAGAGCTAGTGAGCTATAAGACTGGGGGTGACAGCCTGGAGGGTCCTGAGTGTCATTGGGCAAAGGAAATGTTCCATGGTCGACATGCACAGACCACTCATACTGTCTCTAGACAGTAAGGAGTGAGAAGTAGAAATAGGTCTTGTTCATCCTCCCAGGTTACCTTTTTCAAAGACACGTGTGACTATTACAAAGACTCAAAGATTCCCAGGATGATAAAAATGCCAATTACAATACATACAAGGGAGATCCTCTCCAAAGAGGCACATTCTCCTGTGACAACAACAACAACAACAACAACAACAAAGATGTAGATGTTCTGCAGGCTCTCTTCTGACACAGTCTTTGGCCTAGATTTTGGCTCTTCTTTGATTACTTTGGAAGAGAGTCAGCATCAGAGATTTTTTAAGCAACAAATTCTTCCATGTAAGTATTGTCTAGGAGTTGGTCTGTGTCCAGGACAGCTTCCAAAAATGCCCACACTTCCTAAAAGCCAATTTTAAAGGGAAAGTTGGTTCAGCATAAGACATCATGATTTAGTAAAAGGAAATGCACCTGGAATAACTAGTGACCCCAACTTGTGAACAACTGAAAGAATTCCTTCTTCATCTCAAAGGGCTGGGTTTACCCCTTATGCCAAATGGCTTGGATTTTGGCCTAGACACAATATCATTTTCAGCTCATAGAATATTGCAATCTAAAGGGACATTGAAGGAATTCCATCAAGTATCAGGATACAAAGTTGTCCTGAGTTTGGGTGTCATGAATGGGGAGGCAGGGAGAGCCAAAAGATGAAGTTCGTATGGTTGTCTGGGGCTATTTTGTCTGAGAGGCTCCATGAAGTCTCTCTGTGAAATAGAATTTAGACCTTGGAAGATGGTAGAGTAGGTAAACTCTGTGCCTGCTTCCCTCCATGAACACGTGAAAATTACAGCTAAACTATAGAACAATCAACCTGGAGAACCATCTGAAGTCTAGCTGGACAGAACTTTTATAACTAAGGATATAAAGAAGAAGCCATGTCGGGGCTGAAAAAAATGTGTCAAGGAAAAAAAGGATTTAGACCAAATCTTGCAAGTCTTGGGGTGATATGACTATGGTGTGTAGGTAGGTATGATGACAGCAGTGTTTTGGCTAGACACTGGAAGCAGAGAGGAAGGGGCCTCAAACTCAGGGCTGGGGTTGAAAATAAGAAATTTCTTTGGGAAGATATATTCGTGTAAGTTGTCACTACACGTCAGCCAGTGTTGTGTGGTGTGAAGAGCATACGCTCGGACCTCTGACTACTTGGGTTTGAATCCTGGCTCTGCTGCTTAGTATCTACATATTCTTGTGCAAGTTGCCTGGCCTGTCTGTGCCTTGGTTTCATTATCTACCCAACGGGGATAAAACAGTAACTACAGCAATATTTTTCTAACTGGAATATGAACACGCTTGAGCTTGTGAAATGCAGATTCTGATTTAATTACCCTGAGGTGGAGGCTGGGATTCTGCAGCTCCCAGAAGGTGCTGCTGGTTCACAGACCACACTTTGAGTAGCAAGACTTCTACTGGTTGTTTTGAAGATTATGTGAGTCAATACATGTTTAGAAACATCCAGATCAGCGCCTGGGGTAATAAGAGGTAGCCATCACCATGAGCCATAAGAACGATTAAAACTACATCTCAATTACTGCTTTACAAGTGCTTTTTGTCGACTAGGACATTCTTAGGCCCCCTTTTCAGCTACCTGAAGATGATTAGGATAGCTCTTTTCGGAAAGAGAATCCAAGCCACCTGACCATGATGAGTGACAGAATTTGGCCACAGGAAAGTAGCTTCACAGTTGACACATGCATCACTACAGCTCTGCCAGGTGCCACATGACATCAGGACACAGAACCTTGTTCGCCTTTCCTCTGTGAGTAGAAGTATATGGGATTTCCAAGTGAAAAGAGCTCCCAGAAAAGATGGGCCCACAGTTGAGGATCCTTCAAACTCTAGGGCTCAACAGATGGAAGGCCTTTGCAGTTGGGATTGAAGTGAGCTACCCTTTTCCTTGGCAGTTGGGATGGAAATGCACTACCCACTGGCTTTCTCTTATTTAGAGAAGGACTTAGCACAGGTGAGAAAGCATGCATTTGAACTTTACAGAGAAAATTAGAAAAATTAGAAAAATGAGCATGGAAGACTGGATAACAAACCAATCAAAGAAACTTCATAATTCTTTGATTTTATTTTTAAATGTGAGGTTCTGGGCAGGAAAGAAAGAACAGCAAGCAAGACAAAACAGCACAAAAGCTCCAATCTAACCCCTTCCTCCTTCCGCCCCAACCAAATCATCTCCTTCCCATGTGCTCATTAGCTCTTCCTTTGGCTTGAAGAATAAGCTCTCTGTGGGGAGTGAAGAGTGGTTGTCCAGTGAAGAACTTCAACAAGGGGATGCCCTCAAGCATAACTTTAAGAGCCATTATACAGGAGAAGGAAAGAAGTTTTATTTTTAAGCAGCAATTCTACACCATGTAGACACTTGATGTGCAAAAAGCCAGAGCAGCTGAAAAGAAAAAGAAAAGTCTCACTAGGAAAATGCAAATGGGTCTGGGGATTCATGCCAAGTTCCTCTATAACATTTCTGAAAAATGGAATGAAAAAAAAGAAGCTTAAGAGGTACCTAGACTTGACTCTTCACTTGTTTTCTGATACTCAAATGAAAAACCGTCATTGCTAAGCTGTGTTACTAGGGCCAAGGACCCAAGCCTTAGAGTCAACACCTGCATAAGGCATGCGATTAAGTGAAAGTCTTGCAATGAAGGTCACACTAATGTTATTAAAGTTCCTGGCACATTCTAGGCCTTCCAAAAATGTTTGTTGAATGAATGAATAAATGAATGAATGAATGGATGGATGGATGGATGGATGGATGGATGAGTACATGAAACTTCACAGGGAACTTTTTGTTTAGGTAAAATACTGTTTATCTTTAAGTGCTAATTTTACTTTCCACTTTGTCCAAGAAGCCTTTTGCATTTTCCCTGCCAACCTTTGCTAGACTGGGTGTGAACTCCACGCCCACATGACCTCCATAGGGACAGAAGCAACTCTTCAGTGCATCTGGCGGCCACTAGTCCTCAGAAAAGGAGGTGGACAAATTCCTTCTTGTTTAATAGGCAGACAAACAGGCTCGGGAGTTCATACTTCTTATTCAAGGCTAGCAAGTCATAGATATGGTGTCCCCCCAGCTCTGGATGATTTCAGAAATCAAGAAGATGCTTGGAACTTTTGTGTGGAGGTGTAGAGAAAACATGGACCCTGGGCTGCAAACTTGTGGAGGACAGGCACTTTCGTGCAGTCCCCATTTTCTCCGCAGCTCCCACCTCATCGTCTCAACTAACTGCATACAAAGGACAAAGAGCCCTGAGGCCATGTAGGGGGTCATCTTTGGGTCTGTATGTGTAGTTTAAGCTGGTGATTCGGAGAAGGGGACTTGTCCATTTTAGCCGCATGTAGAACCCGTACACACTTCCTGTGCCCCGTGCATCTGGACATAGAGCCAAGGGAAGGGGGGGCACATCCAGTCCCAACTTGTCCTTTTTGAGGACAGTTCCCATAATGGTAGTTGTGTCTCTTGCCATTCTCCCATAAGATGAGTAGAACACTTGGAGGAGGGGAGTTGGCCAGCATGAGGACTTTGAAGAAGCCTTGAGAAATCTCAACTCCTTGTCTCCTGGTTATATCTCAAGGAGCATGTGGAAAATCCTACTTGCGCTATGGGGGGAAAAATAAGAAACCAAGGCCTGCTAAGGCTCGTGCTCTCTCTCTCTCTCTCTCTCTCTCTCTTTGTTTACAAGAAATCTTTGCTATGACCATCTTCCTTGTTATATTATAATTCCTCGGTGTATTTTCCTCTCTCCTATATATTTAGAAAACACAAGTACTAGGGTGGCCCTTCCAGCTGCTTTTGCCCTTTGCCCTCACACCTGTCTCAGAACCACCCTGGTAAAGACCCCAACTCCAGGTTCAACCTTCTCTTCTCAAAACTCCCTCCTCCCTGTCCTTCCACATGGTGTCTGGCTCTCCCTCCTCTTCTCTGCGCTTCTAAGCCAATCTCCATGCCCTCTGAAAGATGGACTCTTCCAGAATGACAGCCTCAGGGCCCTGGCCACCCTTGTCTCCTGGGCTCGCCTCACATGTGCCAGTAGGGGTGCTTATTCAGTACATTGGTTCCCCCAAACATGTTCCCAGCTAAGGCTCACATGCTTTTGGTTTGTCTGTTTGTTTATAAGAAGTCACTGCTAAGGCCATCTTCCACATTATATTCTGATTCCTCGGGGCATTTCCTCTCTTCTATATATTTAGAAAACTTAAGTGCCTGAACTTCAGCCTGGCATCTCCAGGTGCCTTTGCCTAACTGGACACTTTCAGCGGCTGCACCAAATTCTGTGCCCTCAAGTCCACTCCTGTTCTTCCCCGCTCAAGTCGCTCTCTTGTCTGTGAACCTAAGTAAAAACTCATCTGAAGTATTCGTTTGTCATCTGCAGGCTGACTGTCTGAAACTGCGCACGGCTCTTGGCAAGGACGGAGGAAGGCCCTTTCCCTGCCCTCAAGGAGCTCACAGTCTAGTGGGGGCGGCAGACGTGCCAGCCCATGGGGGCAGAACGGCGGGACCTGCATGACAGACCGGACGTGGCTGGGGGCGGGGGGCAGGGAAGGCCAGCGTGCGCTCTGCTCAGGCCTTTAAGGACCGAGGGTTTCGTGGCAGTGGGTTGCACTGCCTTGTGTGAGCCCCGTTTCCAGCGTCAGCCCAGGCTCTGCGGGATTTGAAGTGGGCCCTCCCAGGGTTTGCTGGGGGTGCTGTGACGTGGCAGATCCAGGGAGGAATGAGTGGAGACTGGAGGGGAAGGAAGAGCCAGTTTTCACCCTGTTGATATTAGAGGAGGCTGATTAATTTTTGTCTCTACTGAAACAGAAAATGAGAGGGAAAAGCTATTTGAGTGAGGTAAAGAAATATATCTATATCATTTATTTTCAAAGCTGTGTACTTGGTTTTCTACAAAATCGGCAGACACTTCAGTGCACTTCTGCAATCTTGATGATGAAGCTGATTACTTGCACTCATAGGCCTTCCACGGCGTGGCTTATCACTCAAATCTGCTTGCCCCACCCACTTCTCCATCTTTGAACAGTCTTAAACAGCGTCCTGCTGTGCTCACAGCAACTCACTGATCACCACACATGGCTTGCATTTGCCTGTGAATTTCCAATGGAGGAACTTTCTCTGCAGTTAGGAATTCAGTAACAGCATGCTGTTTGACACCAATGAATGTCTGAACACTTCTCCATTTCAGTGGAATGAAAGCTTCCTGGTGAAAAATGTAACCATCTATATGTGCCAGCTAAGGAAAAATTGGGGGTAGGGTAGGGTGGGAGATACCATGTGACTACATAGAACCTGTTATATCCAAATATATCTAATGTGACAAAAAAGTTTACAGTGGATGCAAAATTTATCAGCCCACTTGTGTATATACCTCCGGGCTATAGAACTACTCTGACTAGTCAAACTGACGACCTCTGGTGACCCAGTGACACTTTCAGTGCAGACATTTCTGTGGGCATGCCTTTCTTATACTTGCAAGTTTATTAAGTCCAAAGAAGATGTGTGTGTTGTTCCTTAACCAAAGTCAGCTTTATTTGGAAGCGAGTCCTCTAGAAGATGTAAAGACAGATGCTTCCATTTTACAGACAAGCACCATGAGGCCCACGGACCAGGTGTCCTGTATGTGCACATGCCAGTGATTGGATGGACAAAGCTGGGACTCTGAAAGTGGCCCCTCTGTCCTCCAGCTGGATAACTTTTCCTGGCCAGGCAGGTTCCTGAGCGTCTTGCTGTGTGTATGTGTGGCCCCGTACCACAGGCTGCCTGGTCCAGCCAGACGGGGAGCTGGGGGGGCACCCAGGCCACCGAAACTCGAGGCAGAGAAGGGCGAGGTCTGAGAGGAAATTGGTGTGGGTGACATGTACTCACCAGGAGGAGGAAGTTGCTGCTCTTCACAGACGTGGAGCTTCTGGACTAGAATAACAGGCCCCACATATTGACCCTTTACCACAAGCTCAGTGCAGGCCAAGCAAGGGCCACACATATGACCTTTATACCATCCCTGGGACACAGGGAATGCTTTTACTTTACAGAATAGGAAACTGAGGTGCAGAATGGCGCTGTGTAGCTAATTAGCTCAAACTTAGAACCTGTCCCTCCCCCCAGGGATGCTGGATCCTCTGGGACAGAGAGAGTGCTTATGTTCATTACAACTTCCTCTTTCTTGAGAAAGCTCTCTGTCACCTTCTCAAGTCGTCCCTTCCTTCCTGTCTTCACATGGTTTCTGCCCAGCTGACTGGCCACCCTGTTTCTCTTTCCCTTTGCTGCTTCTGGTTGCAGCCATCAAAGGTCCCCGGGACTGTTTGTGGGCCGAGATCATGAGGATTTTCCCCAGGTCTGTAGGCCCCTTGATTTTTCAGTGGCTGTTCATCCTGTTGGGTCCTCCTTGGTGGAGGCCAGACCCATGACTTCTGCCGTGCTGCTCGACGCTGCTGGCACTCACAGTTTATGAGGTGATTTACAGGATGCCTTCACCATCACACCATAGGTGAACTCCCATCTCCGAACTCCCTTTTGGGTTCACCACTTGGGCCACATTCCTACCAGGTGATCCTATCCCCCCTCCCCCCACTCCCTGATCCCTTAGATGGAGGTGGATATGTGATCCCAGGGCGTAAGGAAGCTGTGGGGTGAGCACAGGTGCTCAGAGCCTCTCCCTGGAGAATTGGGAAAGAGCAGGGACTGTAGTCAAACACTCCTGTGTACTGTCACCTGCTTGTGAGGGCAGAGATGGCCCTAAGACCCCTCAGGGCGGCCAACGTGGCAGTAAGCAGCTGCAAACGAACACAGACCCTCCACACAGAATGAGATTGAAGTTCTGGGCAAAACGGCCAGCTGGAGAAAGGACGGATGGAGGTGCTGTGACTGCTTTTCCAGTTTTCATTCTCTGCTCCGTGTTAGCCCCCCACGCTGCACAGAAGGAAGCCCTCTTTTACAACTGCTAGTCCGGCTGTTTTCTGTTGTCTTTTTACATCACTTTGCTAAACCCCCACCCCCAGCCCAGGAGGTACTGTGTGCCCCTTGCATCGCAATCCATCCTGACACAATGAACCCTCCAGATGCACTCCTTTGGGTGGTACCTGTTCTGCACCCCAAGGCATTTATAGGTCCTCAGCAGGGCTTTTAAATGGGGATTGCTGGGACCTTCCTACAAAGGGAAAGCTCCTTTGCCTGCAGAGAACTGGTCTTATCGGAGAAGCATTGTCAGTCAGAGTTACTTGGCCCAGCTATTTTGTGTCGCCAACAGAAGGCAGTCGTGTCCCAGACGGGACCACTGTCTTAGTTCTCCTTCATTCTAGAAAGACGAGGCCCATGTGCCCGGCTCCCATAAAGTGGGGGGGGGGTGTCCAAAGGTCTTCCACTTGCATGCTCAGGGAGATGCTTTCCCAGAGTTTGTGTTGCTGAGCAGGGGAGGCCTAGTCTAGGGGGCTTGGCCAGGCAGAGAGGACAGCTGGGACAGGGCCCAGTGGCAGAGCTGGGAGCATGGGCAAAGAGGGGGGCCCTCTGGGGGCTCTTCTGTGGCATTTGGAAGTGAAGACAGGGAGGGAGATGGCTGCTGGAAGCAGGTGTCTCGCATTCGTCACAAGACCAGTCCTGAGTCCCACGCTTAGGGTGATGTCAAAGGCATCAGCCAGGTGACAGCCTTGTTGTAACTGACAGCTGCTTGTAGAAGGAGGGACAGGGGGCCCTGGTCCCCAGGTGACTGGAGGGGCAGAGTCGCGATGTCACACTGGGGCCTGTACCAAGCGCTGGCTGTCAGCAAGTTGGACTAAGGAGGAGGGCAGTGGTAGGAAGACCCTGGGAAAGATTGACAAGGCAGCCGGGACAGGGATTGGGAGCAAGTCCTGTGGAAGATACCGCAGGGAAAGATTGGACATCATCAGTTCTGTCCCAGTCGGGGGATACAGAACACTGACACCCCTTGGAGGTTCTGAGGGAGCAGATCAGTGAGAAAGAGAGGATGCTGGGATGGGAAGTGGGGGGCAGGTGTGGGGACTTCCTAGTTCTGTCTTCAGGATTCTGAAATATGCTCGAGTCTGACTACCACCTTCACTGGATGGATATGAATTAAAAAAGAAAACACAAACAAAAGCAAAAGCATAACTATGGGCACCCTTGAACTTGGGCAGAAACCATCACTCGTGTCAGAATCATTTGTAACTGGCATCTGAAGGTTTCATCTCAGCAAAGCAATGACAGCTTTTGCCTTTTTTTAAGATGCCAACTTCTCCCTAGTTTCATGTAAATTTACTTCCTAAATGCTGCTTTCAGTGCTAAGGGACTCATTCTTCATAAGTGCCTGCATAAACATGCTTGTCCCCTTTTCAACTGGCTCCTTTAATAACAGTGCATCAGTGAGCTGGTTTCGACAATTGCAGGGCACGTGGGCTGCTTTTTGCCCCATTCCTGTTGCAAAGAGACAACTGCCGATGCCACAGTATTATGTGCTCCAGAAAAAGCAAAATGGAATCAAGTTTTGAGCTATTCAGGTATCTTTCAGTCTTAATTCTCTCTTTACTGAAAAGATGCCTGTCAGGCAGAACCTTAAGCCTTGAGCATACACCTTTATGTAGCTCATAGCAAATAGCAAAGGGATTTGTGAAAGTCATGGTCTTCCTAAAACCTCCTTTGGGGATGGCAACTTCTGCTGGTCACCTGCTAGTTAGAAGAGGGGGCTCTTGTTCCCGGGCTTAGGTGAAGTTTTCTCAGACCCCCCTGGTTCCTGCCTGTTTGCAACAAGACTGTGAATTCCTGGGAGGTGGGGACTGTTCCACTTGCCATCTGTACAGCTGGCCCATAATGAGTACTCAGTAAATGCCAGTGGAATAAAAAAGTGCTTTGAAAATTCCATACGCTTTGGCTTGAAGCTTCGGTTCCCTGCTTCAGAGCAAGTGCATTTCCAGATACAAAGTTTCGATATAAAGAGCAGCAGGTCACCCTGACCACAGTACAGATCCCTTGGGTGACTCTGAGAATCCCCATGTGGCGTAAGGACTGCCAGGCTGTGTGCCCACAGGCAAGTGTTCCCAGTCTAGGTGTTGGGTCATTGAGGACCCCAAGGGTCACCAAGACCCCGTGCCCTCTAGTTTACACTAGAGGAAAAGGAATCCAGAGTTCCAGTGACTTTTTCTCCAGTATTCCAGCAAAATGCAACTTCCAACGCAGCCCGGAGTATTTTGCATTCCAAGCCCCACTGATTGTGTAAAGGAAGATCCAGGCTGGAGAGTTCCTTTTTACTCAGACTTCTGTGCACACCTATGGTTTTATCACCTTCCTTTGTTCAGAGGATGATGAGAGCCATAGGATCTTTGAGCATGTGCCATCAGGCCATTAAAGGGGTTGAGCTCATTCCTTCCTTTGGAGTCTCTGAATATAAAAACAACCCTGTGAGACCTGCATGGCAGATTGCTTGGGTGGGTAGCAGTATGATTTTTCTTCTATAGGGGCCACTGAAGGTGCCTGGGTCGGGAGGACCTGAAATCCATAGGATGGACCTCTGTCCCCAGGCTTAACCCAGGAAACCTTGAGCTAAGCCCTGATTGTCTGCTCACAGCTAGCAGTAGCTTCTGCTGCTTGCTTTGGGGCTTCCTCCTGATTTTCTTGGACGTGCTTCTGTAGGACCCTCCTTTCAAAGGGACAGGAGGAAGGCTCTAACTCTTGAATATTTATGGCAAAATGCTGGAGGTGATGCATCTAACATCAGATCATAGAGGCCCAGGCTTGATGAGAGGACCAATAGTTATCATTAAAGTCAAGTTCATAGGAAAAGGACCCAACCCCATAATGTTTTTCCCTGGAAAGACCAAGTCATGAACAGAAGAGTAGGGATTGGGGTATATCAGCTGGAAAGCGTTGGGACTCTTCCTAAAGAGTACCTTCCTCCAGTCCATTTCATTCAGCCCTGGTCCTGGAGGCTATCCCTGCAGGGCCCTCTTTCCTGTGAGGAGCCATGAACGGCATTGGCATTAGGACCAGTCATGCCAGCAAGATCACCTCTGAGAGATGTGGTGAGGCTGTGTGCACGGGCCTGCAATGTGGGAGGCCTGACCAGTTCTCTTTACTTCCATCTTCCTGAAGCCAAACAAGGAAATTACCAATAAACCACGGGATGAACGTGCTGGAACAAGTAAAGGAAGGCCCAGGCTACCCTCTCCTTCTGCCTGAACAGTTCTGGATGGCAGGTGAAAATACTGAGATATTGATTCAATTTTGCAACATGGAGACTGTCCACACCCCATCCCCACGTTAAAGGCCTCATGCTTTTCAAAGTATAAAATGGTACTTGGTCCAAGCACATGCTCGGAAGTAAGGCACTTGATTTGCTAAACTAACCCCAGTTAAGGGCTTTAACTGCTGATGGTGGACTTAAGATGGGAATGCAGCCCCGACTCTGACTTCTTTGTAATTCCAGAGTTTCCCTAGGGTGTGACAGGCAGGTTGACCTCTCCCAGAGGCCCTCCTGGGAAATCTCACAACTGGGCAAAGGTGTGTAGTCAGTGTTTGTGGATAACAGTGTGAGGAGTTTAAGAGTTTTTTCCAGAGCGTCTAGAGGATTTATTTCCACTTGAGGTTTAGAGAAGAAAATAGTGTTTTGGATACACAAAAGAAATGATATGAGAGGCTTTGGTTACCAAAATTCCCTTTGTGCCCTGTGCCACAAACTTGTGAATGGGTTTTGAGAGAGGAGTGAGAAGAAGGCAAGAAGGGCCGTCAGCCTCTTCTGCAAGCAGCGATTTTGGTCCAGGGTGCTGGGCCTGGCAGGAGTGTGATGTCCTTGGTCATGGTCTCCGGCATAATGCCAGCATTTCTCGGGGCGTTGTGGCCTGGGAGGGGTGTGGACATGTGCCAAGGGACATAAGAGCATACGGCTCATGAGCAAGGTCAACATCCCCCTCTTCACTTCTCATGAAGAAAATACGAGAGAGGAGGAGAGTCAGGGGATGGGAGAGGAGACAGAAGGGGAGAGAGTCATTTAAAAATGGGTAGATGTAATTTTTACTAACCAAAGTCACCCCAATAAATTTATAACATTAAAAAAGTGAGTGGGGAACGGAACATGCAGCTGCGTAGGGAGGTTTCTGGGTCATCCTTGGTTGGAAGAAGGACTCTCCAAAGATCAGGAAGGAGGCAGGGGGATATAAAACCCCAGCCACCTGGGGTTGGGGTGACAACTTGCTCTCTGCTGTATTCTCAGGAACAGTGTCTGTTATTAAGAGGTTTCCTGGGCAGAGAAAAAGGGTTGGCATCTAAAAGATCCAAGTCCTTTACCCAGCAGGGAAAAGGTGGGCAAAGGCTGGTGCTTGTACTTTGTGGGCCATGGTACCAACCAGCCATTGTCCTGGAGATGGGACAGCACTTGCTCCCACTCTGGGGAATGATCTTGACCTTCCTTCCCTCCACCTGTGCCCACTTTCTCTCTGTCCATTCTTGCCCCCCACCCCAAGCTGCCAGGTACCCCGCAACCTTGTAAGCACTGGGAAGAGAGAAGAGGAGGGTGGGAAGAGGTTCAAGGAAGACAGCCATGGAGAGGGGTGTGGGCCAGCCCTGCCCACACGCAACCTGGCCACCATGAGACTTTACTGGGAGCAGACATTCCCTGTGCAGCAGAGCAGCCAGAGATCTCCCAGCCGCCCTGGAGGGACATGGTGGCAGAGAGAGAGGCCTCCAGGATCAGAGTCTGTATATCTTAAAAGAAGGCTGAAGGACACTCTTCAGTCTCTTGACATCATAGCAGAATCCAGATCATTTTGGAGTAGCATGGCTTAGTGCTTTCAAGCTGTGCCACTCTCTGTCTCACACTTTTTAGAACTGAGAGCCCACCTCTGAACTCTTGCAGAGAGGCTGGGTTGGGAAGGGCAATGCCCTGGTTGCTTTGGGGCATCTCAGAGTTTAGCTCTGAAAGGACGTAGGAAATCCCTTTCTTTGGGATCATGTAGCTTCTGGCCTGTGTAAGCTAGAGGAGGTGAGCTGGGTGCTTGGAGGAAGAAGAGAGAGATGCAGCTGGTTGGAGTTGGGGGTTCATGAGATGAGGCTCTCACAATCTCAGTGATGTGCAGAGCCTTGGCCTCTGTGGGGCCAGGGCACAGAAGCCACTGAGGAGCTTATCCTGAGAAACTTTGGCAGGTGAGGCAGGGTAGGAAGTATTTTAGGGGATGTCAAGGCTTACTGGTAAGTAGAAACAAGTTGGAGGACCTGGGGCAGAAGTGGGAGGGCTCTAACCTGGCACTTGTGTTCTCATTTACAAGCTGTCCTATTTGCATTTCTCAGATGCCCTTTCCCAAACCATTGGCAGTCCCCTACCTCTTCTTTAACCCATTTCAATATGCCTTGATGGTGGTTGTCTTGTTGCCTGTTCTACAATCTGGAGTGGCCAGGGTGTCTGTTCTCTGACAGATGTGCCCTTGTGGTCTTCCAGATGAATTCCCCGTGAATTTTTCAGGTTCCATAATGGATGAGCAGGAGTATTAATTAGTATCACAGATACAGGTAGCATGTGGATGGATTCACATCATGCTTCACTTTCCTGTACTTTTGTTCTCTCCCCAATTATTCCTGCTTCCTTTATTTTTCCCTTTGATGCTTTTGAGACGTTGCTCTAAGCAAATCACTCTAGTGTGGATATGAGTACATTATGTAGTATTTAATATCTTTGGTTGAAAGCATGGACCGGAACTTAGTCAATGTATTATCCAACTGTATAGGAACACAATACTTTTGGGTAAATTTGTCTTTTATTTTCAAATATCAGTACCCAGTATTGTTGGGCCTATGTTAGAGAAAGCACATTGTGAGATTGAGCTAGAGAATAGTTTCTAGTCTTCATTCTGTCTTTTTCCCACTTTTTGTGTTCAAAGTCTTAGTTCCCCATTTGTGAAATAGGATAACAACCCATCTCTTCCACCTCAATGTACAGATTTGCTTTGGAGAATTAGGCACACAGAGGCACAGCTACACAACAAGATGGTGCCGGGGTCCCTCTGTCATGGGGGAAACCCTAATTTCACCTTTGGTAAATTTCTCTGCCTGAGATGTCTGACCTTTTCTTCTCCATAATTGATGCCAAGGGGGGAATGGGAATTTCTTAACAGTGATGGATTCTGGCACAGGAGCCCCCGGGGCCTGTGAATACATGTGTACTCATTTTTTCCCATGATGTGCATATGGACATGTTCTAACTTTCTGCTATGGTCTTGCCAGTGGCTACTTGTGCTTTGGCTTCAGCATTGAAACTAGAGCAATTTAACATGAATTCCCAAAATAAACACTCGCCATAACCCCCAAGAGCGTGTACTGTCTGGCCCATGCCCACCTCTCCGGCCTCATTTCTCCCAGGCCTCTCTGAACTCCCAATATTTAGCCCACTGTTGGCATCTTAAACATGCCACATGTCTTCTCTGCACTTGGGCATTGCTCCCGCAGTTCTTTCTACCGCCTACCTATTTCAACTGAGTAATTCTTACTCATCTTTCAGATTTCAGTTCCTTTGTTCTCAGAGGAGCCCCACAGCTGCATCAGGACTTTAAGCCCTCTCACTGTCATGTATGGCTCCTTTAATACACCCTGCCAAGCAATATTTATAGCCCATACTGGGGCTCTCCGTCTCCTCATTATTATATTCCTGATGTCCGGCACACACTAGGTGCTCGACAAGTTGTCTTTTGAATGAATAAATGAATGATTTTTTTTTTTTTTTGCCCACAGAAAGTATGCATCTGGGCTTGATGTTATCCTGATTCCCAGTGAGCACCCTTTGCAAAGTACCCACAGTCATAGAGGCAGCCACAGCTCCGGCCCATTGAGCAGCAAGCCTGTTAGCTCAGTGGTTGGGGACAGGACCTCAGGACAGGCCCCCAGTAGAGCCACCAAGTGGTCAATTTGCCTTTTGGCCCACTGGTCCTCCACTGCTCCAGTGCCCTGGACCCTCAGCCTTCCTTTCGTGTCTCCTCAGACCCCAATGCCCACGTCCCTGGTTTCCTCTGGTTCCTGCAACCTTTTCCAGCCCTGTCTACAGGCCCTGAAGGGGCTCCCTTTTCTGAGCTCCTCTGTGCGGTGTCTGCGTCCTACCCTGGACTGTGAATTTCTGCCCGGCTCTGAGCCTTGGCTTTAACTGCTGCCTTCAACTGCCATCGGAATGTTCCAGCCTCAACATTCTTAGGGGTTGGTGCCCTGGTTCTGCTCTGGGTGGACCAGGAGACCTCTAGTACAGGCCCTAGGTCTTCCCCTTCTGTGTGAGCTCAGCTTCTAGTAGTCAGTGACCACAGAACAACGTATGGTGATTCGGTTTCCTAACCAAGCTCTTATATTAACAAAGCAATCATGGCTGCCTGCCCGATCCCTTGGCCGCTGTTTCACAACCTCACTGGACTCAACTTCTTGTGCTGAGCAGAACCCTCTTGTGGGTACACTGCAGTCCAAGTTGGTGAAAGCTGGGGCCCAAGGACTTCCTGCCACTTCATGTGGCCCAGTCCTCAAGGCAACTCAGACCCTAGACTGTAGCTTCTGCCAGTTGTGTCTGCCCCAGATCAGCTTCTGTTTCAAGACTGCCACTTCTCCACCCTCAGGGCTGCAGTGGCGGCCAGGCGGTAGAGGAAGAGGGCAGGCCATGCTCGGCCTAAAGAGAGAGCTGGAAGGTGTCACTTTCAGGGGTTTCCCCTGGGGTCCCAAGTGCATGCAGCTCTCAGAAATAGGAACTTGTGCCCCTCACCCCCACCAAGGGCCTCAAGCGAAGCCAACCCTCTTCTGGGCTTCTGTCTGAACTGGGAAAGTTGGGGTTCCTTCTTTGATTGTGTCTTTACCAAAGCCCTGATGTTTTTTGTACTGGGAGCCAGAGGCCTATCCAATCAGAGCTGGCTAATCTGGCCACTCTTTGTGCTTCTGGAACAGGACATAGTTTGTACTTCCTTTTTTTATTTCCTCCCTCCCCAGCTCTTTCCCTCCTCCCCAACTCCCTCCCTCCATTCCTTCCCTCCTTCCTTCCCCCTCTCCCTCCCTCCCTCCCTCCCTCCCTTTCTCCCTTCCTCCCTTCCTTCCTTTCTTCCTTCCTTCTTCTCACCCCCCCCATCTTTCCTCAGCTTGCCCACAGGGGGCAGTACAACTCCAAACTGCTGAGTCAATCCCTTCAGTGGAGAGGCCTTTCCCAGGACAATGACTCATTTGGTGACTCTAATGGCAATCTGTACATTGAGACTGTGGTGGTTGCTCTATTTCTATAACTTCTAATTGTTGTTGGCTTTTGAATGAAGGGTTGATGTTTAAGGGAACTGTTTGTTTAACAGTAGGATGTTGCAAGATTTGGGATAAGCCAATTGGGCTGAGAGAATTTACCTCAGCTTCTGGGTGGATCCCTGAGTTACCAGGTGTGTGCATGCTGGGAAAACAGCCCTGCTTCTCCTGGGTCTCTGACCACGGGGTATGAAGAAAACCCAGGCTGTTAAAAAAAATATGTGTTTGCTCTAGAAAAATGTGTTTATAAATGTGTGTCCCGAAAAGGAGACGTTGATAGCAGTGGAGGCCACTCCATTCGAGGGCTTTATACGGAGAGGCCGCATGGCGTCACCCGTCACTGAAGAGCATCACGTGTGCCCCGCCAGGGCACTCTCAGTTTACCTGTCAGACTTAGGGAAAGCAGACTTGTTTTGTGTCCTTCAGTGTCACTCACAGCCTCTTGTCCCCTGGAAAAAAACACCAGCTTGGGTTTTGCGTTACGTACTTTTCAAGATTCCTGATGTAACTCCATCTGGTGCCGTTGGTGGAAGGGAAGAGGCCTCTGACGGGCACCATTGAGGAAGAGATTTCTCTGCTGTTCTGGGATTTTTGCTCACTCTTTTCCCGCCCCATGGACTCTAGAACACAGAGAAGTGAAAGGAAGTCTGGTGACCAGATACTTCTTCAGAACATCCAGTCACATTTCAGATTTCATGCAGATAGGTCAACAGCATGATTCAGAACTTCCAATTCCAAAAGTCACCCTGTAGGAGCCTCTAGAACCCATACTGTCTCCTATAAACATCCACGTGTCCTTCTCTTTCAGCTCTGTGCCAAGGTTCATTGTGTCTCATCGCCTGAACAGAAGGAAAATTAAAGCATTTGTGATTAGAACATGGGATCTTAGATTGGGAAGGGATCAGAGAAGTCATTCCATCCAGCATTCCATTTTTTCACAGACAAATCTGACATCTGGTTGAACTCGTGACACACTTGTGTCTTATAAGTGACCCATATGATCAAGGAAACACACCTTATTGCAAAGGTCAGCAGTTTCCTTCCTGGCCATGGATATGTGGGGCTAGGATCAGAACTCTCTGGGCCTTCAGAAAGCATTCTACTTAAAGAAACATATGGATTGGAGAAAAGTTAAAAACAAAACTGGAGTCCTTAATTTCTCTGTGGGTGAATTCTCATAGCTTGAGAGGCAGAGTCTATGCCGTAGTGTGTTTCTGTTCATCTCGGGGTCTCCGGAACTGTGCTCTAGGACAGGAGAGGTTGCAGGTCCCTGGGAGCCCAGGCAGCTGGTCAGATAGATGACTTGACATCGGGCAGGATGGAGGTCATGGGTGTTCTCCATGATGTGGGAGGAATGCACTACTGAAAGGAAGGCCATTTGATGGTGAACCTGGACATCCATTTCCACTAGGAGAGGCTCATAAAATGCCCTTGAGTCCCTTTCATGGGGAATCTGCAGGAATTCAAGAGGCATGGTCACCGAATAGTTGTACCAATATGAGGGTAAGGGGAGACGGCATGTGACAGTGGGAGCCAGTGAGGGGACACAGGAAGGACATGGTAGGATAGGCTGGTTGCTGTGGCAAGAAGACTTCTGAGCGGGCTGTGTGGGGCCATTGTATTGAGAGCCTGGGGTTTCTCTGAATGGGTCTAGTTACCCTTGTTAGTGATCTATGCCTCAGTTTGAGCATCATGCACACCACTCTGAAAGGGAAGGTGCATCATGTCCACTGCTCTCCTCACTTCACAGGGCAGTTGTGAGGAGTAGACACACGAGCTCATACCAAGCACTTTGATCTAACAAACTGGGATCTAAAATTCTGTGAGTCGGTCTTTTGAAACGCAGAAATCAGGGATGGCTGCCTTTTGAGGATAATCTATGAAAACTTCCCTAATTGATCATGTTACGGAACTTCAGGACCAGCTGTAGAATCAAACTTGATTATCCATCCGGTATGTTGTTTCTGGGGGGAGGATGTGTTTGACGTTGCCATTGGCCACCTTGGAGACATTTCCAAATCACACAGAATTTCAAATTCCCTCCAGTGGGTTTGGAATGACGCAGGGCTGAGCACTGCATAGCAACACGGAAGTTTTGTGACTGTCGGCCTGGGCGGGAGTCTGGGCCTGCAGGTCACATTCGTACTTATTCCCTTTGAATCATAGTTCCCTCACTCATTCCACCTGTGCTGGATAGAGATGGCTCGACACAGGTTGGGCCTGCAAACTGTTGAAAGTCTATTTGGGGAAGACAGATACTTTTAAAAATGACTGAAAGAATGAAAGGAAAACATGCTCAAGGAGCAGGAGAACGGAGGAGGAAGAGTTTGCCTCTATTGGAGCCAGCGCGAGGAGGTGGTCATCATTCCGTGTTTTGAAATATCGGTGGAAGTTAGATGGTTGAGCAAGGATGGAATCCAATCCAGAACTCTCTGGAGGTAAGACTGACAGTGCTGGGTGACTATGGTAGTGAGGAAGGATGTTGCCAGGCAATTGCCAGTTTTCCAGTCCGGGATTTTGAGCCAACAGCAAGAGAGAGACGACCTCCTAGGCAGTGTGAGGATGCTGTATGGGGTGTACGGAAGGACCAGGCACACAGCAGGATCCCAATAAGTTTGAGTTCTCCCTTTCTTCTCAGAGCTGTGAGTTCCAAATTTATCATTGTGTGGAAATAAAATGAAGACATGTGGGTTTCTGAAATGGCCAGGATTTCTGTTGAAATTCCGTTGGGTTGTAGCAGACCTGCCTTTGGCTAGTAAAGTAGAGTCATTGTGGTCACAATAATTTAGCTTTGCTAAGCCATCTTTTCTTTTAAGTGACCACATTGGCTGACAGACAAGTTGATTAGTACGAGGAGACTAGAGGGTAATAAGCGAATGTTACATCAGAAGTTGCAACTCCTTTTGGCTTTTGTGTGAAGGTTGCAAGCAGAGGCTTTGCTCTGTCCAATGCCACCCTTCCTCTACTTTGGGTTCCTCAGCCTGTCAGTTATCAACTGCAAGGGGCTCCTTGGGTGCGCCTGGGACTACATTTAGGGTCCTGACTCCTGTCTCCCTCCCCAGCCCTGTCACTGCTCAGCTCTGTGTTTGCTCAGCCTCCTGCTCCGACTCAGACCCTCATGCTAAAGGCCACCGGGCAGATGTCTGTCACAGAAGAGACGTCAGCGTTGCCTCTTAACTCTCCCCACAGGTGTTTCAATCCCAGAATCCCAGGGACCAAGGAAATGGAACGGTCCTCAGGTCCCTCGGCCTCCTGCTCCCATCCTTTCAGAGCTAACAGAGAGCTGTCTGCCCCACCTGGAGAGATTGCCGAATTCAGACAGGCAGGCTGGCTCACGTTGGCAGGTGCTGCAGGCTGTGGGGTGAGCCCCAGGCCCTTTGGCACTGACACTGCCACTAAAGGGAGGGTGGGATCTGGGTAGGAGAGGGAAACTCAATCACAGTGCAGGAGCAGGAAGAGGCTTTTAGTCAAAGTGCCAGTCACCTGGGGCAGCTGATACCATCGCCCACGGGGTCTGGTTTCACCTCCCTGCCTCCCAGGAGCACTAATGAGAAGCCAGCAGTGGATACCAGAGAAGGCAGTCCCCAGTGAGCGGGAAGGGGACGGCTTGGTGGGGGTGGGGGCAAGAAATGCAGGGGTTGTGTGACTTCAGCAAAAGCATTTGGTCATGTTGCCTCAAATCGTTCCCTGAACAGAGAGGGAGATTGTTTTCTTCATGGGAAACCAGTAGTTTCTGAGAAAAGAGCAACCTCTTTTACAAACGTAAAGTTCTGTGTCTTCCAGGAAAGATCATGCCAATTTTTTTGGCACACTGCCCCCGTCACCTGCACCGAGTACTGCTACTATTTGGCTTGCAGTTGCTAGAAAATATGTTGGGGGTCGGCGGCAGAGGTTGGGGGCCGCTCTTTCCTTCAACCAGCAGTTTGTTCCTGAGGGCATCGTGCAGCCTAGCTCCGGACTCAGGGAGCCCGCCAAACCCTTCTGCCCTTAGTGGCAAAAAGCACGGGGCCGTAGAATTCTGGACAAATTAGAATTAGTTCTCTGTTCATTTATATGGAACTAAAGCAGACTGCCTCTTAGTGGGGGAAAGTGTCATCTTTCCCCCAACAGGATGTCTTTCCTTTTTTAGTAGAGTGTTTTCTCCCAGCCAAGTGAGCATTAAATGCTTTCCATGCATCATCTCTTTGACCCCCACGATAGTCCTACCAGACAGGAATTGTTTTTCAGCCTCCCATTTTGCAGACAAGGAAACTGAAGTCTAGACACGTAGAAGGTAATGACATAACTTGGTGTGAGATACCCTAAGCTTTCTGACTCCCAAGCTTCTGGACGTAACGTAAAGGTGTCACCTGGTTAGCGTGTAGTACCTGTCACCACCTGTGAGAGCTCACCACTGCCTTCTCTCCATTCACTTGTCTTCCTGAAGAAGCTCTGTTGTCTCTAGTGCTGGGGACAAAACTGAGTAAGGGACCATGCTGTGTTGAGGGATGAAAGCTTCAGACAGGGAGCTGACCCCAGCGCCACCACAGAGGAGAACCCTGGGGCTGTAGGAGCACTGATGAAGGAATGCTAAGTGTCCAGGAAGGTGGGTCAGGGCATCCTCAAGGAACCTTCCAGAAAGAAGGTGCAGCATGGCTAAAGTCCTGGCGGGGGAGCTGGGGGTTTCTGCATGAGGGCGGGGGTCTGGAGTGGGCTGTGGGGTGGGGCTTGCTTGGACTTTAACAAGTACTCAGTGGGGTGTCAGGCAGGGGAATGACTAGTTACGTCTGTGTTCCAGAAGTAGGTTTTGCAGCTGACCTCACTAGGTAGGCCCTTCTATTTCCAGACGTCTCTGTGAGGAGTTCTTATCTCCAACCCGGGTCTGTTTCCAGGTGATCTCTCTTGGTCTCTAAGTTGGCTATTTCCTCCAAGGATAGAAGGAAATCCCCTATTGGCCTGAACACCTGTGTGGGGGAGGCATGCTCTGTTAGGGAGGGGGGACAAGAGCTTGAGGCCCCAGCAGGCTGACTCTAGTCCAAGGTCCTGACGAAGCACAGATGATTCATGAGCATTCTGTTGTAGCTGGGGTCTCCCCCCTCCACACCTAAACCGTGTTTTATTTTCCTTGCGGGAAGCTTTTCTCTTTTCGTCATCATTAAAAAGCAAAATGCTTCCTATGCCTTCAATTCAATTCAGGCACAGGAAGAACTTGGGGAGAGGACTCTCAAGCCTGCACCTGGGGATGTGACCACACGGCTTCTACTAGACTAATCGTTAGTTATGCCTGGAAATTGTTCTGCTCTGTGGGTCCCATTAAGTTTGGGAGGCAGCGAGGCCCTAATTAGGATGGAAAGTTAGAAAAATAATTGTGTGTTATTTTAACGGTTATTCTGAGCAATTTTTATTGTCCCCTCACCTACCTCCTCAACCCTTATAGCCGCATTGGCTCAGTCTAACAGGTTTCTGAACCAAGACACTATTAGCACGTGGGGCTGCATCATTCTTTGCTGTGGGGGCTGTTCTGTGCATTGTACGATGTTTAACAGGATCCTTGGCCTCTGCCCAGTAGACACGAGTGATGATATCCCAGCTGTGACAACCCAAAATTTTTCCAGACATTGCCACAATCCCTTGGGGGACTGTATCACGCCAGGCTGACAACCCCTCGTCTTGCTGACATTCTAATCCTAGCCTCTTTACTTCTGAGTTTCATGGTCTTTCACAAGTTACTGAAACCCCAGGAGCCCCCAGTGTACTCACTTGAAAACTCATGATCCGTTTCATGTACCTCTCCAGGTTGCTGTGCGACAGTGCTTGTCAAATGTGAACCCCTTCATTCGATTCTCAGAAAACCCAAGTTCACATCCCCCACTACAGACCCAGGGTCTCATTCTTCAGGTGAAGAAGTCCTGTCCACCGTCCACATGGGGCTGGATTCCCTCTGAGGCCTGTCCACAACTCAGTTGCCACACTGAGCTACACAAAGCCTCAAAGGACGGACTGACTTCCTCCGGGACTAGTGAATAATTTGCTGGGCGTGTCTGCCCTTTGTGTCTCCATAGCTGAGCATGTCACATCTGCGCATGGAGCTTGAGCACTGCCCGCTAAACCCAGCAGTGGAGCAGAGAGGGACTGGTCGAAGTTAATTTGAACCCTGCATATCACTGCCACCCTCATTTGTGTCTGTCTCCCACAGATCTGGTACTAGAAATTTTTTGTTTTTTGAACCTTGCTGTCTGTGTCTCTCTTTCCCACCCTCGCTGGCTTGCACAGTGCACAAACAGTTAAGGGCATTTGGCTCGGCTGCCTCCCCAGCCCATGCAGACTACACTGGAAGGATTGAATGAAATTGATAGGACTAACATTACATCTCTCAGATCCCCAAAGAAAGAGTAGCTGGGTGGATAGACGGAGTGACCCCAGAGAAAACAGCTGTCAAGGGCAGCCATTGGTTTATCTTTCATGGAAAGAGAGACGTAATGAATTCTAAATTAAGAGGAACCAGGGGCAGAGCAGTTTATCGGCCTGGCAAGGCTGCTACTGCACGTTAGACGTTCTGACTGAGGCCTGGGGCGGGCTGTCTGGCCTGGCCCCGTCTGAGGAAGTGTGTCTGTGTGCTTCGCAGTCAACTCCATCTGTGGGCCTGGGAGCGTACACGGCAGGGTCTCCGACACTGCCAACTTAGGCTGTCTGTTGAGTGGTGGGCCACACACAGGTGGGGTCAGTGTCACAGGGCCTGGCCCCAGAGGACCACGCAGGCCTTCTCTGTCTCCTTTCACTCCCGTCCCGTCCCTCCCCACCACTGTGTATGTCTCTCCATGAGCAGGGGCTTCCTAAGGGAGGCTGTGAATTCAAGTTGAAAGAGATAGGATTTCGCAGGGAAGCCTGACCCTAACTTGAAACTTGGCTCATTGACCTTTTTTTACATATGTGGCCCTTAGCCAGGTACTTCATCTCTTGGCGACTCAGTTTCTTCACCTTTAAAATGGGGGCAAAATAACTCCTGGGAGTGTTTGTAAAGATTAGGCATAACATACATGGCTCAGTGTGTTGGCCCAGGGATGGAAGTTGGTATTATTTGCAAGTGGGAACTAAAACTCCATGTACTGAAGAGATGTGGATGTCATCACTGAGTCAGAGAGAGGCAAAGCGGAGACACAAGCCCATGTATACTAGTTCTAAGAACTGTGTTCTTCCCTCAGATTTTGGACACAAAGCATATCAACCTATTGTAATGAGAACAAGAAATCAGGTCTTAGAATGAGATTCTTGCATCTCCACCCATTGCATGTATGTATTGCCACAGTAGCTTTCTTTACTCCAGATCATAAGCACCTGGTCAGATGACACCTCCTATGGAAGTCAGTGTTTCTTCCACCGACTTCCAGGAGGCATACTCAAGTTGGGACCACAGTGGTGAGAGAGGTAAGATCCCCTCATCAAGGCAAATTGATTGACAGATAAGTGGTGCATTTGGTAGGTGGTGACTGCTAAGAAAAAATTATGTCTTCTGAAAACCACTTCATTAATTGTATTAAATTATTGATCCACTCAGTTAATAAAAGGGTTAATTAAGGAATGCGAGTTTCAAAGTGGATTGAAAACCATTGTTTTGTCCCCAGCAACTCTTCAGGTGCTTTACGGCACTTGGGTCTGAAAAGGCATTCATGAGTGTGGGAGGACCCAGCGATTGCCAGGGTGTGGCCAGATGCCCAGTGTGGGGAGGTGGTGTGACCGGATTGTGGTGAAGGAGGAGATTAGGGTCTGTATGGTGTGGGTTTAGAGCTTGTGTCTGGGTAGAAGGATCATGGCATACCATGCCAGGAAGAATAGCATGAGAGCTTTGGAGCTACAAACTGTGGGTCATAGAATTTTGACTCTGTTACTTGGAGGAATGTGTGGCTTTGGTCTCTAAGTTAACCTCTTTGAGCCTCAGGGCTCTCGTCTGTAAAATAGAAAAGTACCACCTATCTCTTAGGATGGCTGACAGAGTTAAGTGAGATTGCATCCATTCAAGGGACTGGATGAGTGCGTGGCTGGAAGCAGGTACCGTTAGAGTGAGCAAGGATTACAGCAGCTCAGGATGCGGTCGGACCTTGACCTTGCCTGGCTTTTCACTTCCTTGTGGGGCAGTGTGCATAGAACTTTATGGTTGTCACTTACTTGGTCCTGCGAAAGGGACAGGTAAAGTGTTCTCTGGGAGATGGCCTTTCAGGTATAAGAAGACAGTTGTTTCAGGTGTCCGGGGAGCCAAGAATCAATTATATCTCGCGTCAGCCTGCATGCAGAAATGGCTCCGTTCGCTCCTTCCTTCAGCCTGCTGGCCTTCATTCTTCATGGGACATACTAAGCTCATTCTTCTCCCAGGGTCTTTGCCCTTATGCGCCTCCCCTGGGGCGGCATGCCTTAGATCTGCTTATATCCTTGACTGTCTTAATCAGGCTTCAGCCTGCCACCTCCTGAAGGTGTCCACCTTGATAACTCGGCTTAAAACAACCCTCCCACTCTCGTCTGACCCTGCATCCCTATCATTTTGTTGCACCACTCTGCCTTATTTCCTGTATTACGCACCCCTTTAGGGAATGTCTTATTTACTTATCCTTTGACTGCTCTCCCACCTAGACTTTAAGTTCCATGAGAACTGGGGTCTTGTCCATATTGTCTGTACCTTTGTCTCCAATGCCGTTGTTGAAGGAAATCATGAAGAAAGAATGAATGCTGTAGCCGGCGGCTGGTCATGCCTTGGCCATTGGCAGCTGGTTTTGGTTTCCACAGGAGAGAAGCCATCACGATTATGACTAGTCTACTCTGTGTAGCCAAGATACGTGTGATTTCCTGAGTAAAAGGGAGCATTCACTGATTCCTGGAAAAGACACGCTTCCTGTTTTAGCCAGGTTCACACTTTTTCACCTTTTTAATGTCTTTAATTAAAAACTGGAAAGGTCCTTTGTCCTGAAAGATAAATTGGGCTAAGTACCCTAGTATTAGCACATACCATCTTGGGAGTGAAATGATTCAAGCTGTGATTAAATGCAAATTGCTGCTTTAAAAAAATGAGCGTAGGTGGCCCGTGAGCCCCGAGAACACCCTCATCCAATTACTTTCGTAAGCATATCGAGTGCCTGATCAATTCCAATTCTGGCTTTAGAAGGCTGGGATCCCACCCTCCTATGTTCTGAGATTGATTTCAGATCAGATCAGAATGAACAGCTGTAATTTGAGGATTTAAAAGAAAAATTCTATTATGGCAGATGGGAGTGGACACAATCTTTGCGTCCATGTAATCATTTCCCAGCAGTGACAAATTAGCTCTAGGTGCAAGTCAGCAGAATTAATGATTTTATTCCTGAAAAAGTCATTGTGATAAGGGGCGAGGTATCTGCAGTCAGTGAACCTGTCTGGGTTGGGCCTGTCTGACAGAACCTGCCATAATTCCTTATCACAGTTCTCAACCTTCCTAATGCCGCAACCCTTTAATACAGTTCCTCATGCTGTGGTGACCCCTATAAAATTATTTTCGTTACTACTTCATAACTGTCATTTTGCTGCTGTTATGAATCGTCATGTAAATATCTGATATATGTTTTCCGATGGCCTCAGGTGGCCCCTGTGAAAGGGTCATTCGACCCCCAAAGGGGTCGCGACCCACAGGTTGAGAACTGCTGCCTTAGCACATGGCTTACCCATCGAACTAACTGCTCAGATCACCTGTTGTTTATGGTCCTCTTAGTATTCTTAATAATACAGCTGCTTTTGCAAAGCTCTTAGGAGTCAGGTGCTGTATGCAATGCTTTGCATATTTTATTTCATTTCATTCTCACAACCATTCTCTGGGCAAGGTATGGTTATCACCATGTTACACGTGAGGAAACTGAGGTACAGAGAGGTTAAGTACCCTCTCTGTCCATCTTTGTAAGATCATAGTGCTAATAAATGGCCTTCTTGCTAGTCCATAGTACTTGTCCAAAAAAGTGCTGCATGACAGAATATGGTTGCATCAGCACAAACTCCAAAATTACGAGCAAAACAGTTCAACGATTACCTTGCTCTTGATGAGTCAGTAACATCTTTAAAAATGAATAGTATGTGTAGTAACATATGCATCAATGCCTGTGTTTTAAGCAGCTATGTCTTAAAGGGACATTCACCCCCACCCTACTCCATTGAATGGTGGATTATGTTTCTGGGAGAGGTTGAAACAGTAATTAGGTCAGGGACTAAATCTAGGTTTGGCATCCTGGACTTTTGCACAAGTGATGCCTGTGGCCTTTTCTTTAATATTGTGAAAGTGGTTGTTTGTCTTGCTTAACTCTTAAAAATCATTGTGCGAGAAACTATCATCATGACTGAACTCTTTTTGTAGCTATAACAGCTTCATTGAGGTGTAATTCATACATCATACAATTCATTTGTTTAAAGTGTAGAGTTCACACAATTGTAGAACATTTTCATCACCCTAAAAAGTACCCAGTATTTGCTGTATGACTTAATTCTTTTATTCTAAAGAGAAATCACAATTAACCGCCTTCATATGAGTATGAATACTTGGGACAGGTTTTCTGCGTCTTTTCTGTGATCTGATAACAAACACAGGGAGGAAATAACTTGCCCAATGCTCTCAAAAAGTTGTCAGAGGCAGGAATAAAAGTCACTCCTCTGAAGGATGCCAGTGCTCATGGCTTTGAGGGACAATCCCTTTAATTCCACTTTCCTCAGACTGGGGAGATGAGATATTAAAAAAAAAAATCTAAAGATATATATTTCAAGTACCTGGAGCATGTTCCAGCAAGCATCTTGATGAAATCTGTAAGAAACTGAGGTCACGTGCTGAAAATGAGTTGTAGGCAGTCGGCAATAAACCAGGCATCTCTTTACTGATCACAATTTAAACATACTTTTAACAGTCTTTTCCTCTTAAAGAGACAATTCTAGTGACTTCACTTTTAGACCAATGAGCTGCCTACTGGTGTTAACAGCAAAATAATGGAAAAAGGAACCATTTTACCCATAAACAGAATGGAATGTCAACTTGTGACCTAGGGCTTCGGGATAATTCACTTCCTCCCTAAGCAGAGGACCCCAATTTCCTTCCCAGGAGGTCAACGGCAGGAGGCGTAGGGTTACCATGGAGTCTAGATTCCAAGAGAAGTTTGAAATGTAATTGCTCTGCTGGTTTTGTTTAGCTGCAAGCTTACTCTCAGACATAGGCAATAATGAGAAAATAATAGCCGGAGTGGTTAAGGGTTGACGCATGCAGAGAAAGAGGAATTTTTTTTTTCCTTTACCATGGGAGGGTGGTCATTATGACTGCCATTTCTTCCAGATATGTCTGCCATTGCTGGTCAACTGAATGAGACAAGGATTCTTAGGTCAGTCCATTTTCCTGAATCACGAGACATAAATTGAAACTGAGTATCAAAACTTCAGACAATCTGCAACTCTGCACCTCTGTAAATGGTGATGGGAGCTTCCCCTCTGGCCCTTGGGTAGAGAAGGCTGCTTATTTGTATTCAGTGATTGAATTGGGCTCCTGGTGACATAATGTTTGTTGACTTTGCAGCAGTAAATAATTTTAGTAAAAGGGCTGCAGTAGAGCACGAAGGTATAGATATTTCCATCCAGTCAGCCAAGCTGAGCAGATGCTTTTAGACCAGCTCAGAACACCCACACAGAGCTTATAGAAGACCCAGACATTGTCTGCTTATAATTCATTCTAGTACAGAGAAAGCACCTGCTTCCTTGCACTGATTCTTCACCTGAACTTGAACCCACATTGAAAGACTTGAAAGTTTTGATGAAAACACCTTTCCTAATTTCAACATAGAAATGCAGATTTTTGAAAGCCAGACATTTTTAAAAAAATTAATTCTCTAAAAAACCAGCTCTTATAAAAATAAATGTCTCTTTTAAGGCCTCTAGGAGTTTATATAGCAATGCAAAATTTTATCACCCTTCTAAAAGGTCAAAAGACTCTTGTTTAAATTAGACTTTGATTCATGATTACTGGTCCAGGCTAAGATTAACACTTTGAATTTCTGGAAGGACCCTGTGATATTTCAAAGTATTCTTTTTATTCCCTATATACAAGAAAACCTGCATTTACCTAAATGCTCATATTCCTTTGTTTGACCTCTCATTCTGATTTAAAAAATAAATTAAAAAAAAAATCAGCATCTAATGTTTCCTTAATAATGGAGACATTTCAATTTTATCAAATCTGTATTTTCTATTTTAGGATTTATTTTCATCAGGGAATAGCCCTCTTGGTGAATGAAGGCAGCTTGATAATGAGAATACTAGCCGTGCTCAGTTCAAAATGCCATTTTTGAAGAGTAAAGCATACTATATGTGAAGAGTGTTAGACTACAGTCAGCATTTTCTTCTGCCTGTAACTAACCTTTGTACTTTTAAAGAACACAGTTAAATCTATGTTTCTTACTACACTGTGTTTAGAATTTTGGAAGAATTGTCACTTGTAATATCTTCCAATGTCTTTTCAGCAGCCTTTGAGGACTCTGCAAGAATATTTAAGACTAGCCAGGTCAGGCTTGCTTTTTATCTTATTTATAGGGAAGATCAATTAGTCAAAACCAGCCCAAGCAAAACTCGAGCCTTGAATAAAGAGAGTGACTAAGGTAATAGTAATCCTCCTCCACCAGGCTACCTGGGATGGGCATTTGTGAGTTGCCCCATCTTCACCAGCAGGTTTGCTAAGCCTGGGACCGTGTAAGCAAGTCCTCTCTTTCTTTCTTAGTGGTCATGGGAATTTATTCTTTTTTCACAGTCAATTGGAAAATAACAGTTGCAAAGGCATTTTTGACAGATAATACACTGGGGTATTGGGCCATCCTTGCTTGGCCTGAAAATGCATCAAAGGAATCAGCAATCACAAAGAAAACCACACAGCTTAGCTTTGATTCCTCAGCAAACACCTCCTGCATGCCTGCTCCATTCCAGGTGCTGGCTGGGTGCTGGGGCCCATACACGGTTGACTAAAAAACACACAGTCCCTGCCCACATGACACTTGGACCCATTGTTTATAAGAAGCAAGCTTAGACCTGAGTCGCACAGGGGAAAATCTCAGGTTCTCAGAGTCAGGAAAAGGCAGTGTTTTAGTTATTTGAATGGTGGCAGAATCGGGGGAGGAAACAGTGAGGTCAAGGATGGGGAAGGTTTGGGGAGCTGGCAAGACAAAGCCCCCTCTAAGTCTGAATCAGCCTGAGCCTGAGAAGGAAGTGAGTTGAGCCCCAAGACTGGAGGAAAAACAAGTGTTTCTTTGGAATATTTCTTCTGGAAAAATAAAGCTCACTCGTTTGTTTCTAGGTTGCTCTTGCTTCCCACCTTGAAGAAAAGCTAGTTTTTAAAGTGTTTCTCCTGCCAGCAGCTATGTGTCTTGACACAAAGACCAGCCCTTAAAAATGTATTGCATAGGTACACTTCCAGGCATGAAAATGCAATCTTGGAGAATCCTGTAGATACTTGTGAGATATGTGAAATCCTGGCAGGGTAGTACCTTGTGCTCTGTGAGAGTCCAAAGAGGTCCGTTCTCACTGGAGAGCCCACTATGCAGGTCCCCTCAAGTTCCTCCTGCTCCCTTTTGGGGGTATTTGAGGGGATCTTTGTAAGCCACCAGGAGGCCCTACCATCCCTTGGGAACTCTGGGAAGGCATGAAGCTGTGAGGGGCTGAATCCTTGAGCATTTGCACCCAGTCTGTCTCCTTTTCTCTCTTTCACTACCTTCTCCCCACTCCCTTTTCTCCTTCCTCATTTACCCACAGATTTGCACTTTCTTAATTTGTTTGATCTAGCTCTTCAAGCTCCAAAAATTCAGACCTCTGTTAAATTAATTATACAAGGAGGCCATTAGGCTTGAGGTGGTTTTAATGCATGGTGGCTTACATAAACAAACGAAAACCCTAAGCCTGTAAATGCCTCAAGGTCACAAAATCAAAATGCTAGGAAGAGTCATAAATGGCTGATTAGGCTATAAGTGATAGCCAATGAAATGATTTCCTATCTTTGCTGCCAAACTTTCCTAAACAGTTAGGAAGTTTTGGTGCTGTCCAATTAGAATAGATTTTTGCTCAAAGAAACTCTTAAATTTTTTTTATTTTTATTTTTTAATTAATTAATTTATTTATTTATTTGGGTAGTTCCCTGACTGGGAATCGAACCCACGCCGCAGTGTTAAGAGTGCTGGAGCCTAGCCACTACGCCACCAGGGAAACCCCTAAAATTTTTTTAAAACATACTTTGATTTATCTTTCAACACCCCTATTCTTAACTTTCTATCTGGAAGTAGAGAATTACAGAATGTCACACCGGATGGAACCCCCACGAAAGAGGATCTATTTTTTTTTAGAACATCTTTTTATTCATTACTCATTTGATATATTAAAGTGACCTATAAAAGTGAAAGAAACCAGGGAACTGTTAAACCTGAGAAAGGAACTGAGTTTTCATCCATTTGGTGATGGTAGAGCTAGCCCTGGTCTAGCCATGGAGATGAAGAAGACTCTATTTCTGTCCTGAGAGTTTAACCACTTAATGGGGAGGAGAAACAGCCAAGTGATTATAACACAATATCCCAGGGCTTCTTCCGAGATGCAGGAGGGACCTCTGTGAGGACGGGGAACGACACACAGGAAGGGAGGGATTCAGAGAAGAGCTGTTGTTGGAGCCCAGTGTGGGAAAGCCAGTAGTTGTTGGCCAGTTGAGAAAGGAGATCCACGCAGGCCAGCGCAGAGAGCATGGCCTGTCTAACAAAGCGCATGGCAGGTGGGGAGTGTGGCCGGCAGGTGGTATGATGGAGGTGGGGGCAGGAAGGAGTTGGTTGGACACAGATCCAGAAGAGTATTATATGGGGTCTGGAATGTACCATGCAGGTAATGAGCAGCGGTGGGGGGAAAACCACAGGTCAGGCTTGTACTTTATTGTAGAAAGATCCCGCAGGGACCAGGTTGGAAGTGGATTGGAGCACAGGGAGCCTGGAAGCAGAGGGAGGCAGGAACAAGGCTGGGAAAGTGCAGTCCCGTCCCAGCTACCCGGGTGAGTGATGTGACCTCACCATCAAGATAGTCTGTCACGTTGATGTCAGGAGCCTCTGTCTTGTAATCTCCCCGTGTCTCACTGGGAACATCTAGTAGAATGCCCTTACTTACCAACTGACCAGACCTATTGCTTCCTAGTGTATCTTAACCATGACACTTAATCTTCTCAGCTTTTTAGTCCAGAGGAAACAGACTAGTTATTGGGTCGCCTCTGGCACTGGAGACACAATGAATGAAATGGACTGAAGTCACTTCCTCGGAGGAGCTTACATTCTGGTAAACAAGTAATCCGCCGTAAG
Source organism: Lyroderma lyra (assembly GCA_004026885.1). Classification (NCBI taxonomy): domain Eukaryota; kingdom Metazoa; phylum Chordata; class Mammalia; order Chiroptera; family Megadermatidae; genus Lyroderma; species Lyroderma lyra. The sequence goes on from PVJL010000677.1 coordinate 249,902, forward strand.
TGCTAGGTATTAGTGGAGGTGCTCACCACAAATAAACACGGGAAGAGAATGGGAGTGCCAGTGTGAAGAGGGCTTACCATTTTCAATGGGCACCAGCATAGCTTCTGTGAGGTGATAGTTCAGCAAATTTGATCTGCGAAGACCTTCACCTTGAAGGTTAATTTGTGTAAAGGGAGGCCACCTGTGACCCCTTAGGATTTTAAGTGCCAAGGGGCTCTGCTTTATGTCTCCCGAATGGACAGCCAGTTCGACCACAGAAGACCTACCTCTGGTGACCACGCTGGAAAGAGGTTCTAATAAACACGCCCTGTTTCTCAGCTTGGAACTTCTCTCAAACAACTCACCCTGTGTCCCCATTTTATTTGCTTAAAAAAAATTAAGTTCATCTGCACTGTAGCATCTGTTTTTCTCTGAGGCCCCCCGTTCCTTACACAATTTTGCAGCTGGGTTTGATCTGGCAGGACACGAGCAGGTCACTGACTGGCCCAAGGCCACATGGTGGACAAAAGTGTTCAGTCAGACATAAACCCAAGCTTATTGCTGTTATTTTTTAAAGTTGCGCAGTTGCCGGGAGCTCCATAGTTGGGAAGCAGATGGGATGCTAATCACATTCACTGAGAACTTGCCCACGGAGCATGAGTGCGGGACTGTGCGTCTGGCTCGTGGATCATGTGTGAATTGCTTTCTCCACTGGAGAAGTTAACACAGGGAAATGTGCCCCCACCCACAGATTAAATGGCCATTTTTGCACATGAGTTGAAGGCTCCCCCAATCAGAAGCCATTGGTTCAGTGCAGCAGCTTTTGGGCTGGCCCCTTCTCTGAAGGCCATGGCCCAGGGTCTCAGTCTTACCCAATTAAATGACCTTTTCTCTTCCTGTTCCCATATTTTCATCCCCTTCCCCACCATTTCAAACTATGAAAGTGTGAGGGAACTTCTGGGTAAGAATCACATGTAGTTACAGATGAACACAGAGAGGAAAAAAAAAAAGCCAGGTAGACCTGGGTTGAAACAACAGCCTTTCTCTCTGGCTGAGTAACAACCCCAGGAGAATAGGTTAATTAACCTCCCCAAAGCCTTCTTCTCCTAGCTTATGAGATGAGGAGAATGTTAGGAGAATTACTTGAGAGAAGGCACACCAAGTGCCAGTCGTCTACACTGGCCTGAAGCTGAGACTCCAATAAATGTGAGCTCTCTTGTTTTTCACAGTGTCCCCAAGCCAACATGTGCTCACCCACCAGCCTCCTGTGGCAGTATGGACTCAGGGTGGCAACAGGGGATAGATAATGATGAGGGTTTGGGGGCTCCTGGCAGTGAGGGGATTTGCCTTGGGGTGGGAACTCTTCTGCCATGAGCACCATGAGCTGCTTTCAGAGACGGCTGCTTGGGGAGGGTGCTTCATTCTACACCATCGTTTCCCAAGCGGCAGTACACGTACCCCTGGGGGTACGTGGTGGGCCATTCAGGGGGACACAAAAAATAATCAATCATGGTGAAAAAACAAGTAAAGTAAAAACATGCAAAACGTTAGTTATAGAACAATGAATGTTAAGCTTGACTCACCATTCACGGAAACACTTCAAAATGAGATCACATTAGCAAATGACGATTGGTGAGGGCCAAACTGCACTTCTACCAATCATTACACACGGTTGCAGAACAATCTATTTGAGACGTTTCTAGAACTTCCCCAAACATATAAATACATCCATAGTAAATGTGTTGTCTTTTGTCGTGATTCTTTTCAAGTAGTTTTTTATTTAATGTTGAAATACTTGATCATTATCAATATTTAACTGTGGTTAAATTAAAATTATAAAATTATAAAATTAAAATATAAAATTAAAACTGGGGTTTATACTTCCAGTGTAGTAATTTTTCTTTCCTAATTTATTAATTAACATCATTTCCACTACTTTAGATTGAGATAGGCACTGAAGTGTCAGTCTTTAAAAACAGCCGTTTTAAAAACAAGGGGTACCATTTATAGAACTGGGCTTAAAAGGGGTGCACACATGGGAAAAAGTTGGGAACCACTGTTCTAGCCCAGTCGTGCTTCGAAGAAGGACACAAAAAATGGCACTGGGGGCCATAACAGCCACAGCTGCCAAGGCTAGAGGTGCACACAGCAGGCCTCCTTGTTCCTTTAGAAGCCTCTGGGGTGAAGTTTCCTGTAAGTGTGGGTGTTAAAAACAGTCTGTTTTGGTGTTGTTTTTGATGTGTGCAGCTCTTTCCAGAGGCTAAGCAGTGAAAAGCCTGCCAGAACATCATCACAGAGGAGTCAGTAATATCAGAACCGCGTCCTGCAGCCCAGCGGCCTTTCTCCACTCTCTTCCCCCAACGCCCCTGCTCTGGGCTCCACCTCCAAACTTGTAGATGTTTCAGCAGAGAGGCGCGAAGAAGAAAAATATTCCAAAGCTGTCTTGGCTAGGGGAGGGCCCGCCCATGCTAGGATGGGGAGCCATTCCAAAGTAAACAGGCGGCGTTATCACTCCAGACGTTTTTTGGCATGAACAGTCCATTTCCAGCCACAAAACATACATATAATATATATATATATTGCAGATAATAGACACCCAGTCACGAGGAGTTTGCAGGTGCTGTGTTCCTTTGTGTTCGCCAACCAGATGTTCTTCTCTTGGACTTGCTTTCAGCCCCCTGGGCGCCCCCGCTGAACAGGAAAGTCACTCTTGCTTGCCCTGTTCAATGAAATAAAGTAAAATTCTCATTGGACATTTCCCAAAATGGGCTTTAGATTTCACTTGCAAACTATTCATCTATTTGTGTCCATGTTTTTTTTCCTTTTTTCTTCTTTTTCCCTTCCCACCCCCAATCTGGGTTAGGCCAAGAAACACCAGTCAAAATAAACACGTAAATCTTGACCTTTATAAAAGTAACCACTATAGCAGACTATAAAAGTTACCCCAGGGGACTTAGGTTGCAAAATTCATACCCGCGTGTGTCCTCGTGCTCGGGCCTGGCATGGGGTGCAGTGCAAGCCCCAAACACAGAGCTCCAAACCAAGGCCACAGTGGGAAGGTGCCAGTGCTATTTCCACTGCTCCTGGTCAAGACGTCCAGCATGCTGGGGAGGGACACCAGGGGATATTTAGACAGCATGCTTTCTCTCCTTGTGGCCAAGTGTACAGTGGATCCATGGGTCAGTCTAGAGAATGCTTCTGGAATGTCTGATAGATTGAGTAAAGTGAGTAAACTTGGGTTTAGACACTGAGACTCCTTCAAAAACCACTTTGAAGTTCAATCTCGTGTGTCACGAGCCCCGAAAGATTCTAGCTAGTTCTTGCCGAGCAAGTCTTGACCTAAGTGCTGGACTGATTTGACCTCAACATCAAGAAGATGCCACAAAGCCCTCTATGCCGTGATACCTAAGAATCCTGGGTCCAAAAGGAGCCTCGTGTTCTTCCATCCTACTTTCCCCAGTCCAAGGGTAGTATCAGGCCTTTGCCCCCTAGTCACCCAGTCTTAGCCTTATCAAAATCTTCCTCAGATGTGCCTGGTGCAAGGCCACTTGGGCTGACTAGGCATTTGCCCTGCTGCTTTGGATCCTCCAGTTTTTGCCCAGCTGATGATAAAAGGACATAGCCTTAGACATCCTAGAAGTTAAAGCCGACCGTGGAAAATGCACACATCCAACATGGCTGGACACGTTGGAAACCCAGTGTCACAAGAGGTGTGTGCTCCTTAAAGCCCTGTAGTTACAAGGTCTTACTTGTGATCTTCTTTGATCCTCATTAATAATACCTTGTGCTCCCATAAGTGGTTGTGGTTTATAAAGCACTTTGGCTTGCTTCGTTGAGGACAAATTTATGAGGCAGGTGAAATTAGGCCCCCTTGACAGGTGAATTAACTAGGTCTCAGTGAGGTTATGTGATTTACCCCCAAATGATTTGCCAGTCAGCAGCAAAACCAAACTCAGACCTTAACCTATTAACTCTAAATCCAGTGCTCTGTCCAGCTGGCTGGGAGTTCAGTGAGCGTGGTGCCACTGTTCACATATTATAGATGAGAACATGGAGCAGGGATCAAACAGCTTTGCCCACAACAAGTTTGTGTTTATGACAGAGTCTAAGAAATAACTCATTTTCCTTGTCTCTTCATCTAATTCTCTTTCCATGTCCCCAGGAAGCTGTGAGGGGCAATATGTGAAGGTGGGGGACAGCTTGTGATTACAGGGAAAGAAATGCAGTGTATAAATCTTATCCCAGAGTCTATTACAAATTTGTAGTGTGTATATCATCATGAAGCATAAAGTAAAATCGTAGCAAAAGAAAATCTCTACCACTCATTTGTTCCTTTTATGGAATCCATTGTCTGACTACCCTTTTATATCATTACAGTATTTGTGTGTGGAATGGCTCTCCCCTGTGAAAGCAGTAATTTTGTATTCAAGACATGATGGGTAATTATATGCAGGAGTTGCACTTGAATTTCCCATCCACTGACAGAAATGATGGAGTCAGTCACGGCTTTCGCATGACACCCATTCGTTTTCCTTTCCAATTAGAGTTTTAGGGACAAGAGTCAAGGGTTGCTCCAGACTGACAGGGAAAACGGTGGCTGTGGAATTAGCTCTGTCACAGGCAGGAGGGTTTGCATCCCTCGCTGTCAGTGTGCGTTCAGATGGAAAAGCACGTGTATGGGAGATGCTGCAACTCCGTGTGATGAGACCAGCTCGGTGGCATGTTGGCTGTTAGGTTTGCCTGGACCTCCTCCAGGTGGGCTTGCCTAATGGAACACCACAAGGCAACCCCTTTCTGAAGAGCAGACACCTCCTCCCCAGGACGTGTCTGTGGAGCTTCTCTGACACCCTGCACTTATATTGTCTGGTCTCCCAACTGTCCTGTCAGACCCTGACGTGCCTGTTTTCATCACAATTTATACTTGGAGGATCTAACACAGTTCCTGTATCCTGCATGGAATGATGTGAAGCTGTTGAATAAATGCACAGAGGAATGACAAAGAAACCTTACACATGGTGTTGTAGTGATGCCCTGGGTGTCCCCACTGCCTAAACATTTCAGTGTCTACTCAGAATTCAGCCCCACATAGAGAACTACTACAGTGTTTAAATTGAAATGGCTCTTTGCTTTGTTGATAGATTTGCTCTTGGGCCAAAACTTTTGTGGCCAAATGTTATGAGCCTTGCTTGATAAATTATGGGTGTAGGTGTCTGAAAGCATGCCTGTTGTGGACTGAATGAAGCCTAAACTCCTTGCAAAGCTGTCAAGACCTTGCTCCTGGTTCCTAACCTTGTGGTGTGCAGTGAAGTCATCTGCCAAAAGCATGTCGCTCTTCAACACCCCAGTTGGACTCTCCACGCACGCCCCTCCGTCTGCCCCTCAGTACCTCTTGCTGTCAGTCAAGATTGCTCTTCCTTTATTTTTCTGCCTGGGAAAGTCCTACTAGACATATTTGGTGACTCAGATCAATTGCCATCTCCCTTTTTTCTCAGAAGTTTTAAAATCCCTCCCTACCCTTCCCACCCCTTGCTGGTACCTTTTTGTAACATTTTGTTCATGTAATAATTATTGTATCGATCACAATTAACTGGGATTCTATTCATTTCAGTATTCCCTGAAGTTGTAGGAAAATGCCTGGTATAGATCAAATGCTTCAGTCTTGGTTGGGTAAGAAACTGACTGACTGACTGACCGACTGACTGAGAGAAATAGAAGTAGAATGACCATTATTTATTTTTAATTTATGAAAAAGGATGAGATGGTTCATTCACAATTTTAGGTCAGTAGACATTCCTAGCAGCATCTCCTGGGGACAAGGTTCTGGAACTCCAGCTATCCAGCTTGTTACCTGGGAAACATGTTGGCTGACCCCCTGGCTTCATTTACTTATTCATGTGGCTTACATTTAGTGGTCTTTTACTATGTGACTTTCCTATGCATTTCTTTTCCCCCTTCCCGTCTAATCCCTAGACAGTGGGGATACCAGTTCCCTTAAGATACTGTAAAAGATGATACAGGAAAAGTTTAGAAACTTTGTGAAATACAGTACTGAGTAAAAGTTCACTGATTATTTTTAAATCTGACTTCCCTTCCTTGGGCTTCCAGCATCCGAGATAATTAAAAATAGATAACATTTGGGCCATTTCAAACACCTACCTTACTTTATTTCCACTATTAGTTTCGCTTTTCTCTTCCTGTGGTTCTCTGAGGTTGAAGAGAGAAACCTCAAGGTCACTTTCAATGTCACATAGTTTCAGTGCTCTGGGCTCACCTTCCTATTTAAAGGCTATTTTATTCTCACATTCTTCACCTTTCCATGAAAAAAGATGGGTTGCCAACTGTACCTTATACTGAAGACTTAGGGCTCTAAAATGTGAACCCCTGAGGTTAACATCACCACTCAAATGCCATTTGGATTTAAAATGTGGAGATACTATTTAGCTAGACGATCTATCTCATGACAAGTTCCAATTCAAGCCTTTTATGGATACTAGGATCTCAACAACAATTTACACAGCAGAATAGCAGTGACTTTTTGAATCTTAATACTCTCTCCCTTCAGTAATCCATCTGGGACTGGTCTGAAAAGTCTCACCCACCCCAGCACCAGTGTAGCTCAGACCGCCCCCTCCCCCCCACTTCTTATCTCCATCTCATCACTTTGACTTGTGTCATCTTAGCATTTGTATCCCTGTCTGCTTTCCCTTCCTGAACTGCAAATTTCTTTGAGGCACAAAGTTCCTTATTTATCTTCTTCTCCCCACACCCCAAAAGCCTAAAATAATGTGTAATAAATGTCTGTTGAATAAACACAGACTTTTCTGAAGGGATAGCAGACCCCACCCCTACCCCATAGGTACCAAAGACAGAGACATCAGAGCTTGTTGACATTTTTATTCTTCTGGAATCCTGTCCGCACCCTGTGGCTGGAGGCTGTGCATTGTTTTGCTCCCTTCAGCCTTCCTTCTCTCCTGCCCTGAGCACTCCACGCAGGTTTGTTAGAGGAATGAGACATAGTCGGGCTGGGCCATTGATCCAAGTCTCGGGGAGGGAAGAAACAAGCCTCAGAGGGCCTCGCTCTGCTTTCAAAGACACCTGGCCCGCCCGAGGCTGCTGGGACGAAGTCCTCTGTTGAAAGGAGGGCCTGAGTGCCTGACAAGCTGCAAAGGCGCACACACTTTTAGTTTTCCACTGAAACAGTGTCCGAAATCAATACCCATTGCCCAGAATGCAGCAGAGGACCGGAGGCATTGCAGAGCTGCCGTTGACATTTCAAGAGCATCGTGGCTGTCCCCAAGGGTGGTCTGGCCTCATTTGAGCCCAGTGTGCTGCCGGGCAGGGGCAACCCAAGCTGTCCTCTTTGGAAATCCTAGAGCAGTTTTTGACCCCTGCGAATTAGAGGAAAGAAAACCTGACAGCTTCGGCTTCTGTTTTGATCTAGCAGGGCCTGTTTTAATTCATTGCATTGATTTGTAAGGCTGGGTGTCACCAAAGGAGTGATTCATTTGGCTGCTGGACCAGAGAAATACAGCAACATTGACTGTTCTGAAGGAGATCCCTAGGGCAGGCCCGCGTAAGAGGTGCGTGTTGGCCTCATCAGAGGACAAAGACACCAGTGGGCAGGGACACCAATTATTTCCTGCCATCTGTTCCTTAAGCCAGAATGCGCAGTCTCCAGTGGCAAGTATTGGTGCTTTCGAGTGTTAGAGCTTTATTCCAATGTTGTCACATCTAAGTCTCTGACTAGAACTACCATAGGCACATCCCGTTTTAAGCAAGCTACTGTTTGTAACCCCCACATGCACTGATGAGGTAGGGAGAGACTTTAGCATTTGCCCTGGGCCAGTGAGCATCCACTTTCCCTGACGGAGTACCCACTTTTCACCCTGATCCCTTTCTTCCCGCTACTCTGAACACTTCTCTCCCCCACATTATGGTAACAGAGCATCCGAATTGGTCTTCTGCCTCCAATTAAGGTCGTCCTCTGCCTTCAGAGCACTCACTCTAACGCAGATAGGCCATCCTCATCCCTGGTTATACTCTCTAGTGCTTCTCATGATTACCCGTGGGGTGTTACTCACAAGAATATTTGAGCGGATTGCTTCGTCTTTGCCCCTCCCCACACACTAAGCCCTGTCGCCGGCCCCTCCTTTTCCACAGATTTGTTATGTGGGAGGGTAAGACTGTTTGTTCCATCTCGGAACATCACCATGCTGTTAACTCACATGTACGGTGAGTCCCTCTCCATCCATCAAGTCTCTGCCCAAAGGCTTCTGATTTGGCTGCAGAGCAAGCCACAGCATGCCTTCTAGAAACATCAAGGAAGGAGAAGTTGGCCGCACAGCGACTTGCCTCCACTGCTCACCTAGAACAGACCTTTGATGAGGTTATGTCAAAGTCCGTCCCATGATCCTATGTTACTCCAGTGTGGTCTTTAGCGATGATCTCTTTAGGGTAATTCTGAGTCAGATCATTTCCCTACATGTTAATTTGACACTATTCTACATTGCTTTTTTCATTATTAAAGCATTTGAAAAGATGGCTTTCTATAATGAAATTAGAGGCAATTTTATTCGTGTATGGTGGGTTAGATCAGTAGTTCTCAGCGCCTTCCCCCACGCCCCCCCTCCCCCATGGTAGAGGACATTTGAAAGTATCTGGAGGCTTTGGTTGGCCAGGGATGCTGCTGAACATCCTACAGTGCACAGGACAACACCCACCTACCCTCCCAACAGAAAATTGTCAAGTCCAAAATATCAATAGGGTTGAGGAACCCTGGGTTAAATTAAATTGCCTTAAAGTCTCTTCCACATTTCTAATTTGAAATCACTTAAAACTGTTTCTCCCTTCCAGCACAAGTAGAGTTAATAAAGTGCAGAATTCTGTGCCTCTGGAGAAGATGATCAATACCTCGGTTTCTTTCCTTGCTGTCAACTATTGACTTTCTCTCCGTCTCTAGTTTCCAGGCCCTTGTTGCAGGAGAACGCTCGCAGGACGGTTTGGGAGATGAGGGGAGAGCCATCATCTCCCATCTCCCTGAAGTGTGCCTTTAATTAGATAGAGAAAAATTATCTAATAAAATCAATTTAACATCAGGCTAAAGAAGAGCTTAAAGAGACAGGAATAGATGATTTTGCTGATAAGAATTAGAAATATGACTTCACAGTTTTGGAGGAAATAATTTATTTATGTAGTGGATAGATTCCTCTCCAGTCATTTAAAAATGTGATTGTTACATTCCTAAGACTGACTAATCATTGCCCATTTACCTGGCAAAATTCTGGATGTTTCCCTTGACATTTCATCTTTAGCCTTCAGTACACGATATAAAATACAGACACTTGTGTGGTTATTTTGGGTCAAATTTCAATCTGACTTCCCCACCCTTGTCTGTATCCATGCCTTAATTAACAGATTACTTTTTGAAACCATGTTTTAATGCCTGGTATTATTTTGGCACTCTGCTAGCTCTTGAGCAATGCAAATGTGAACTTAGTATGATTCTTGCACTTGAGAAGTTGATGATATCTAGTAGAAGAGACAGATTTTACAGCAAATATTTACAATGAATGGGATCAGTATTATACAAAGAGAAATGCAAAGAACTCTGGGAATGCTCACAAGACAAATTCTGTTTGGGGAATTGGGAGAAATTTTATGTGCAAGATAATAAATGAGTCAGGTATTGAAGGTTGAATAGGAGTTTTCCAGGCAGAGGGATGACAGAGGCAAGAAGATACTAAAGAGCACGGATTGATATGCTGTGGCAAGAACACAATGTGAATAGAGAAGGATGGCAGGCAATGAAGTTGACTGTATTCTCCAAAATATGTTGAGGTCTTCGGGGGAAAGAGCTCTGCCCTATGCTTTGTATGTCCAGGGCTGCAACAGTCCCAGGCACAAAAGAAATCAAAGACAGATGTAAGGGGCAGTTGGAGGTGCCATCATTCATAGTGTACGCAGAGGATATCTAGAACAATCTAACTTTTAGAAGGTCGTATTGGAGGTAGTACCTGCAGATGCCATGGATAAGCCGTGGTCTGGCTGACAAATACTGGTCTGAGAATTCCCTGGCTCACCTTATGATTGTCTCCTGTGCTTTGTCTCCAGGGACCTTGGCTACTGGCTTCTGACGCATCTTCCTGGCTCTGGCATCCCCTGTAAACTCCAGGGTGGTGTTGACCTCACCAGCTCTTTGCCTCACTGGCCCACCACTCCCGACTTTAATGGCAAATTCAAATAGTTGCCTGACCTCTAGATGCTAGTGACAACCTACCCACTTGCTCTCCATGCCCTCAACCAGACTCATTGCCTGACACATCACACACAGGAAGAGGTATGTGAATCTTTTCATCATTTTGATAATACAATTCGCATTCTTTTTACTTTCCAGCTACCAGAGGAAAGTGTATTGTAACACAATGGCCCTAATGTGTTCCCCTCCTTAACAAGATGTACACAAACTTACTAACATATCTATTTCCACTAAATTAAATTTTGAAAAACGTTCCTGTCCTTAGCACTGATCTAGGATGTTATGGGCATGTGAAATGAACTTCAGCATGCACAGCAAGAAGAAAACCAAACAGTGAATTCTATAATGACCAAAATCTGCAGTGATATTTACACTTCTGAGTCTCTCAAGAAATAGAGCACTGCAGCTCTTACAGTTGTCACATTTTAATGTGTGATAGTGCCAGGAGATTTTCTCAACATTTATTTTTAAAGGAAGATACTGAGTGAATTCCTCAGATGGAAGATGATTTTGATTTTATTTGCTGAACAGCTTCTCCTTAGGCCTGATTCAGTATAACAGGACACATTTGAGGCCGCCATCCTGTTTCAAGCCAGGAACTTTCATGTAGCATACTGTCAAATAAACAGCTTTACCTGGGAAAGCACGAAGGCCAATGAGATCTGGGTTTGACTTTCCAGCCTGCCATTTCCTGGATGCAAGATATTTATTTACCTTCTCTATGCCTCAGTTTATAAAAGCAGCATTGCATGGTCGCTGCAAGTATAAAATGAGAGTATGTATTGAGAGTATCAGGATATCGTAGGCCCTTCAACAGAAGTTGGAGGTTCTGGCCCAAGGTATGGCTCATGTTCAAGGAACACCAAACCACATAATTGCCCTCCATCCCCTGTTAATGCAAGAAGAATTTAAATTAGTCAGTCAGTCTGGCACAATGCGGTCATAAAGGTATACGTTTTCCAATTTGAGTCTTTTTATACGTGGAAATTGGGTCGCTGTGGAACTCAGGCACTCCGAGTTAATATGTGGTTTAGTTCATGGCCTGTGAGGCAGAGTTGAGGCCAGGTTGTGAGGAAAGAGGCGAGGAAGAGCGGACAGATAATTCTAACATATTCTGTGGATAGTTAACCAGCCTCCACACTGAGCCAGGTCCTCTTACATTTGCGCCTTGTGACTACCCTGGAATGAGACATCACAGTTTCAATTTATAGATGACATGGCACACGCTCTGAGAGATTAAGTCACTTTCTAAAATCACATAGTCAGTAAGGATTAGTAGCTGGGTTTCATTTCAAATCTCATGTGTCCCCGATGTTCTGTGCTGCCCCCTGGGGACTGGAATGAAAGCAGCTGCTCAGGACGGAGCAGGCAGTGTGCCTGGCTCCCACGATGTGGGAGGGGTGTGGCTCAGGGACCTAACCTGTGGGAGCAGAGAGAGGAGAATTTGTGGTTAGGCCGTTCAAAGCCCTCTCTCTGGCTTGAGGTGTCAAGGCAGCAATGAATACTGAACCCCGACTTTAGTTCTCACACCACGGGGTTTGCATGCACCTCATGATGGGAAATGCAGCATTCAATAAGAAATAAAGAAACACGTCTTGAAAAGTAGAGGGGGTTGATGGTGGTGGGCTGGAGTCAGGGTCAGAAAGAGACTGGGGAGAAAGGAAAAACCTTTATATTTCAGTATCTCTAACTCTACTTTTACTTTTTCTTTATGAACAAAGGACTTCGCCTTGTCATTTTGCACTAGACACCACCAATTTAGAGGACAAGTTGTATGACCTAGTTACTTGGAGCCCATGTCACTTATTTTTGGTACCTAATTGACCCCACAGATATTTGAGTTTGGGGCTGTGACACATGGGATGTGCCTTGAAATAAACTGAAATGTACAGCCCTGGTCCCTGATGATCTGTTTTGCCTCTGAAACCCCAGAAGTTAGGTAATCCCCTATTTCTCCCACAGCACAGCGGCTCTCTATTCCCAACAATTATTCCGATTCTCCACGTGACCATTAGCATGTAAATGTGAGCCATAAAGCCCTGGAATGAACCCTCGGTTGTTGTGTTTTCAGGTAGTAATTAATGCTGTGGGCCATCTGATCATGAACTTGCTCTCCTTTTTTGCAGTCATTGGTAACCTGGTCCACTGAGCCTTAACCTGGCTGTCCCTGGGTGAGTTTAAAGTCATTATTTGACTTCCCTGATTATTGACTTTTATTATTTAAGAGCTAAAAACATGGCTACTAATTGAACATGCTGTGAAATATTTTTCCTTTTGCTAAGAAAACGTGCTGGTTGCTGGCAAGGGACTTGTATTCAAGGAAACCCTAGAGGAACTGAGCTTGTCTCACTTGGCCGTGTCCGCCGTGACTCCGTGCGTGTTGTAAGGCTGCTTGGGTTTGGTAGCACAGCAAAAACTGTCTTGTCGCTTTCAATACTGGGGCAGGGGGCATCTCAATATTAATTAACCCAGGGGAAACGTTAGAGAAGCCTCAATAAAATCTTAATGATTAATTGTTATGGTGGAGCATTGCATTCTGATTTATAGAATTTCCCTCTCCTTTTTAAAATGAAAATAGTTTTATTGCTTTCGGTTACAAAGAACATTTCTAACCAACTGCTAAAAAAAAAGTAAAGAGGTAGGTACTGCCAAAGAGAAGTCCTACTGGGCCTAGTTAAGGAAAAAAGAGGTTCATTTATAATTAAAATTGTCCCTTAGAGGCACATTAATGTATGTGTTCTTAACCTAACTTCTCTGTGCATGCATGTGTGCATGTATGCATACACATTAAATAACTACTGTATTTGCGGAGAGCATTGATTTGCACACAGTATGGATTTGCACAGGGAGCCCTCTTGCCCAGGAAGCAAAGGCAAAATCCACCTCAGTTTAAAAATAGTGATGTCAGCCCATAGAGTGCATCTCATCCACAACATCCCTCTTCCCCACCTGGGTTTTAAGCCAGCCGAGAAATAAGATAAAGGGATAAGGTAAGTTGAAAATAGAATCTTACCCTTGTCGATGGCAAAAGTGATGATGAAATGTGCCTTCTCCACCGTAAACCTCCAGTGAGCCGACCTCTCCCTTCTAGGTATAAGCAGTACTAGATGGGACATGCTCACACATTGGGGACTAGATGCTGAAGTTATCAAGGAAAATGGAAGTCCTGGGAAGCGATGACACAGCTCTGTTGAGATATGTGGAGAGTAGAAAGGAAGTAGGTCAGGATATATAGACAGAGCACAGGATTAGAAGCCAGAGGGGATTCGAGCTCCATCCCTGATTGCTGAGTGAGCTGGGGCTTAGTGTTTCTGGGCATCTGTTTCTCATTTTAAAGAGTAATATCTACTTCACACGATTATTGTGAGGATTGGTCATGTATGGGTATTGCCAGAACCAAAGGAGGCATTCAGAAGGGGGTAGGGATTGTTAGAGGGTTGGCGGATGTGATGCAAATAGATAAATTACACAAAATTAAAATGGCATGGGTCTAGTAGAGAAAAGTGACAAATATAAATTGGAAGAAGACATGAATTCATGTCTTTGTATCTCTGTGTAAGAACAACTTCACAGGGGTCATCACCAAAAAGAGCGCCCATTCATCAACTATTAAAAATGTGTGGAGAGCTAGGAGGAGTGGGCAGTAGATGGAAGAATTTCAGACCTTTCTTTAAAAGGGATGTCATTATTAACATGAATTTGACCAGTGTCAGACTGGAAAGGACCAGTAAGACTAATACTACTGGATAACGTACATGTGGTTCCTTTCCTAGGTTTATTAGTTCATTGTTCCTGATTTAATAAGTTATGTACTTTGACTAACCAGAATGTGTAAAATTGGCACTGTACATAGTGATTTGAAGTAGTGTGCTTTATGCCTTCCATATAGAAGCAGAAGATTTCTAAACCAAAACCTTTTGCTCAACTGATTCTATGATGATGCTTGACATTGTATCTTGTAACTCATTTTCTATCTGCTACGTGTAATAGAGCTCTCCTTTTAAAATCCACATACATTACAAGTCTCCTTGGGATAGTCTGAAGTTTTGTGGTGTAGACCAGTTTTACATGTGGGTGTATTTGAGCAGGGAACTTGCAAAGTAATTTTTAGGTCTGTGGTGTCTTCATTAAAGGTATTGATTTGTGACAAGTGCATAGAATAAAGAAGAATAGCACGATATCCTTTCTGACTTAGAGAATACAGGTAGGAGATATTCTCTGGTACCAAGTGAGGAGAATATATAGTATGCTTATCTTGTTTTTAAATTTTTCATTGTAGAAAATTTCAAATACATATAAAGTTAAAGAAAATACCCTTCTCCCTCAAGCCCACCAGGTACCTATCACCATGTGTCATCAATAATTAACTCTTGAACTTTCTCCTTCTATATACACCTTACTTACCCAATCCCACATCACCATCTAGATGATTTTAAAGCAAATATCAGACTTTATGTGATTTTTATCTATACATATCTCAGTACGTATCTCCAAAAGATAGACTTTAAAGTATATAACCACATACCATTATCATGCTAACAAAATTAACAGCAATTCCTTAGTGTCATCAATTATTTATCAGCATTCACATTTCTCTTGTACCTTTTATGTATTTTAATGTCTTCTTTAAATAATGATATAAATAATGTTCACATAGTATAATTGTTAACATATCTGTTAACTATCTTTTAATCATAGGGAACTCTATCATTTATTTTTTCCAACTTTATTGAGGTATGACTAATTGAGAATTGTATTACAACATACAATACAGTACACATATATTTTGACATATATGTATAGCTATGAAACCACCACCGCAATCACGATAATGAACGAATCCATCACTGACTAAAGATTCCTTGTGCCCCTTGGTAGACAAATGACTACTTTCACTTTCTCTTGCCTACCTTCTAACCTTGTTCTAAGACAACCACTTATCTGCTTTCTATCCCTGTAGATGAGTTTGCATTATCCATAATTTTATACGAATGAAATCGTACAGTGTATGCTCTTTTTTCTTTTGTTGAGGTGAAATTCACATACATATACACATGCAAAAGAATGAAGTTAGACTGCTACTTCACACCATTTACAAAAATTAACTCAAAATGAATTGAAGACCTAAATGCAAAAGCTAATATTATTAAATTCTTGGGAAAAAATGTAGGCGTAAATCTTTGTGACCTTGGCTTATGCAACAGTTTCGTAGGTACGACCCCCAAGGAACAAGCAACACGAACAACAACAAAAATAAATTGTAGTTAACCAAAATTCAAAATTTTTATGCATCAAAGGACAATGTCAAAAAAGTGGAAAGACAATCCCATGTTCATAAAAGTATTATTCATAATAGCCCAAAAAAGGAAACATCCCTTAATGTTTATCAGTTGATGGGTAGAAAAACAATATGTGGTCTATTCATACAAAGGAGTATTATTCACCCATAAAAAGAAACGAAGGACTGATGCATGCTACAACATGGATGAATCTTGAAAACATGTTAAGTGAAAGAAGTCAGTAATGAAAATCACATATCATGTGACTTCATTTATATGAAATGTCCAGAATAGGCAATCCACAGGGACAGGAGGTTGGAGGAGAGGGGTTTTTGGAGTGAGTGTGAATGGGAATGAGATTTCTTTTCAGGGTGAATATGTAGAAAAGATTCTAAAATAGATTGCGGTTGGTGGTTGCATGATTGTGAATATATTAAACACCATTGAATTGTATATTTTTAATGTGTGTACTCCATGGTAAAGTCATTTATTTGAAAGGTCATGTTCATCTTTGATACAGGTGACCACTTAGGGTGGGCAGGGTTGGAGAAACAGCAATACACCTCAGGTAATCGGGAGACCTGTGTTATATTTAGACACAGTTTTGCCATGGATTTAGTTTCATACTGAGCAGGCCACTTCTTTCTTCTGTGCCTCATTTGTTCAATGAACATGTAAAACTAGAAGGTTGGGCCAGATGACCTTAAGGTCTTTTCCAAGAATCTTCCCTGCTAATTTTATAGCTTACAGTGTACTGGATGTGTTTCCATTTTCCGCCTTGATTTCCCGGTGGGTCGTGGAATTGAGCTCTAGAGATAGAGACAGACATTGCCTCAGCAAAATGTGTTTGGCTTGCCCTGCAATATGCTTTGTCATCCCTGGCACTCAGATGGTTTTATGTAACTGTGTGGTGTCTTTTTCATTATACCAAAATAGACACCGTATCACTGTGTCACAGGAGAAAACACTGAGCTGCCTCCAAGCCTTACTGCAAGTTCACATCAAGCTCCCTAGATGTTCCTGTCTCCACTGCTGGCCTAATCATCTTCTCGAACTTCTGCATTTTGGAAATAGGGGAAGGGTCACCCGTTTCCTTGCTCTTGGCCCTTGGAAGGCTGCCTCATTCTGGAAGTTCCAGTCCGAGGCATTTCATGACTCATCTCTGGCCTTTTATCCCACACAGAAAAGGGCTACTTTGCTCGTAGATGGTTGTTCCATGTGTTCATGCCCGTTTTCTGCCAAAGTAACCATTTCCCCCAAAGAAAATAAAAGAGGTTCTGAGTCGTTCATTAATTTCGGCGCGTGGAATGAATGAGGAATTGATGTGAGGAACTCAGCAGTAATGAGGTGATGACCAAAATGGGATGGGGGGATCCCGAAGCAATCCCTTAAAATGGACAATTAGTTATTCAAAATTGGAGCCCAGGTACATTGTATTACTAAATCAATCAGCCAGAGCTTACAATCTCTGTAAAATTAATTAAGACTAAAGCCCATTTA
Organism: Lyroderma lyra; assembly: GCA_004026885.1. Lineage (NCBI taxonomy): Eukaryota > Metazoa > Chordata > Mammalia > Chiroptera > Megadermatidae > Lyroderma > Lyroderma lyra. The sequence continues at coordinate 266,915 of PVJL010000677.1, forward strand.
CTACAAACAGGTAACTATTTTCCATTGAAAGCATGTGCCAGTTTCTTGTGCTAGAGAGAATTCAGGTTTGGATAATCATATCTTCTCTTAATTACAAATATGTTACCGTTTGTAGATCATTTATGGAAAATCAACACAGGTACATGGCTGTATCATTTTTTTTTTGTCCATTTTCAAAAGCACAGAATAGATTGCCTGTATTCAGCTCTGAGTTTATGAGAAGCAGGGATATGCAAGCACATGGTGGTTGTTTCCCCCCAAGATGACCTCTCCTTTGTATTCCCTTCTCCCTGCTTCTTTCTTGCTGTCTGACAAAGAACCCAATTTCTAGTTTTGGGCAAGTTTGCATTCTGGACTGGAAACATTTCAGTCTCTTGGTTTTATTCCCCGCTAGTTAGTTCTACTCCTGAATGACTCAGAATAGCACTGCTGATGTGTTGTACTCCTAGGAGCTCTCTGGCTCCCCTGCTGTGTAGGTGGGACCCCCATGGTCAGGTGGCTCTGGTTACTCTTTTACAGACACACACACACACACACACACACACACACACACACACAGATAGATATATGCACTTTTCTTTTTTTATTTGAAAGGGGATTAGGAATACACAAATTTTCTCAGGTTTTAGGAATAACTTATTTTTTTGCCGTGTGTATACAGGAATATATGTGCATATAAATACATATCTATAAGTACATTTTCAGATATATGTAAATGTTTTCCTTCTGTGGTCACATTCCAAGGCAAGGCTCTTTTGTGACTACATGTTTCAAGTGGAAATGAGAAACTAGTAATGAATTTAGTGTAAACTTCCATTCCAAAGTCAGAGAAGGAAATGAACGATGGCGTCAGTAATGACAAAGGCACTTTTTTGTTTGTTCACAGTTAAGCTTCCTGGAAGGTCCTTGGATTAAAGAACAAAAAGCAAAACATGGGAGCCTCTCTGCTCTGCCCCTAACTGTATAGATTTATAAAATCCTCTAGAAATAGAGTCTTGGACAACACGTTAAATCTTACAGCCTTGTAACAGCTCTCTTCCAGACATGGGGAAGACCCTCATCGTGGACTAGAGGTATGTGGTTGCGAAATATTGTAACCCTGTAATCTGTCTCTTGAAGGCCACATTTTCTTTGGAACAGAGGTGACAAGTCAATCATTGTGCTTGTTGGGCTTTTCTTTAGGGCATGAGTGGGGGCCAGTTTTGCAGGAAAGAAGGGTTCCATTTCTGGCACTGATTCCCTCCAATTATGGAACCATAGCGCGGGGTTGCCAAAAACTGTGCTCTCCAGGGAGCTTCCAGGAGATCCTGTGAGGTTGTCCCTGGGACACGGAGCTGGAAGCCCTTTCTCACAGAGGGACCCAGCACCTTTTCTCTGTGACTGTCTCTTTTAATTTCTAGCACTTCCTCTTTCAAGACTTTGGATTCCAGAGTCATAAGTCACCCCTTACTAAACCCATAGCTGTGGTTATGTACTCATGCTATGAATCAAGGATTGCTCTGGTCTGAGTTACGTTTGCTTATGTGTATCTCTAGGTATTTTTTGTTTGTCCCTCCCTCCCTCTCTCCCTCTCTTTGCCCTGCAATTATCGATAAATAACCTATTGTGTGAAAGGCTTTCAATACTATGGTACACTAACTGTGCTTTACAGCAGTGTTTGGACTTTCTGTGGTGTAGTTCTTAGGACAACCTGAAGGAGGGGGGAAGCATGATATTTCCAGGAGAGCTTCCATGTTGCTTTTGGAGAGAATATGGGCTTGGGAGACATATGGGGATTCAAATTCTTTTCCCACACATACGACATATGACATGGACAAACTGTCCCATCTTTTCCAGCCTCATTGTCCACTTCTGCAATAATAACATTTCCTTCTTGACATTTGGAAAACTGGGGGACATGCTTCAAAAAAGTGTCTTGTGTGTTGCCTAACACTTGCAAGTACTGAGTGCCTTCTCATTATTATTTTTCTTTTTATTATTAGTCTGAATTTTGGCCACAATACAACTGAGTGTCAGGGAGAGGTAGTAACTTGCCAAATAACACAAAGGTAACAAGTAGTAGAGCCAGCACTGGATTTGTGGCCTTTAGATCTCCCAGTCATCACTCATCTCCCCTCCTTCTGCGGGATGGGCAGTGCTGTCCTCTCCTACAGTGCTGCTGTCTCCCTTGTGTCATTTCTTCATGACACCTCCATGAAGACAGGCTTTCCCGTGTGTGTTATGAGCTGGAAGTTCAATTCATCCTTTGGATTTGTGTCTCCTTCTCTGGGCTTTTGTGACTTAAGGTGCATGAAACATTTGTCAGTCTTTTAGAGAAAGCACTGAGGAGTAGGTGGTCCTGTGGGGATTGAGAGAACCCATGGAAGATGCCATGGGAGACAGGAGACCCCTTGCAAGTGTGGGTTGTCATTCTCAAGGTGGGTGGACCATGGCCCCAAGCTGTCTGAACAAGCAGGTCTTAGAGGACACTGGCTTGTTTGTACTTTGTCTACTGCGTTCTCTTCCTCGCTTGCTTGTGCTCTATCAGAGTTTTACCTGCGATTCACCTTGAATGCCGGCAAAGTGGTATTCAAAGTCACCGACTGTACATTTTTTCTTTCCTGAACAGAAGTCAGATAAACAACAAAAGTGATTTACTGCAGGCTTTCTTCTTCAGTGATAACAAATAAGGCAAGCTGAGCTGGAAACTTTATGGTGGGTGATTTGCAAGGGTTTTTTTCTTTCTTTCTTTCTTTCTTTCTTTTTTTCTTTTGAAATACTATGTTCACTGGGATGGCCAGTAGTTTCTAACACTAATGATACCTACATTGCGTGAGGGCCGTATCTACCTGTGGTGCATCTGTTTTAGATATTGTGTGGAAGGCAAGAGAATGTCCTGTGTTTTTGAAAATGCTAGAATTACCCACTGCTTGAACTAAGCTTGCTCTCTTTGCCATCAGAAGGAGAAATCCCTAGATGTATTATTGCTTTAGCAACAAAAAAAAATTGGCAAATAAAAAGAGTTTTATTTTACTCTTCTTCCCTATTCCCCACATACTCAACACATTCAACGATAACTTCCTTTAATTTCAAGAGACAACCGTCCTGAAACCTTTGTTATGAAAACAGTATTGAGAACCCCTTGCTGTTTCTAAAGGTATTTTTTTTCAGCATGGCTTAGAAATGTCTAGGAAAAAAATTGCATTTGGAACTTTGAATGGATCACTTCTGTTTTGTACCCTGGATGCAAGATGTGAGGTTTCAGTTTAGTGAAAAGATAAAAAAAAACATACAAAACATAATGCATCCACATGGTCACATCGTCCTACTGGCTGTTGTGCAAAAGGGATATTTTGAGTAGTATTAAAATTGTTTCTTATGCTAAGTAATACAAAAAGGGTAATCGAGAGGACTTTTCCTGGAATTCTTGGTCACTAGCAAACATATTTACCTGTGCAATCATTTCTTACATATTTCTGTGGATGATCTGAAGAACAAGGTCAATTAAATAGGACTATAAAAATCAGAGTCCATAAAAAAGGCCAATGCCCTAGCTTGGCAGTCAGAGAGGAGGCATTCCTTCTTCTCAGGCTTTTTGAGCTACTCAGGTCTTCAACTGATTGGGTGAGGCCCACCCACATTGGGATGGGAAATCTGCTTCACTCAGTCTCTTGACTCAAATGTCATCCAGAAACACCCTCATAGACACACCCAAAATAATGTTTTACAAATGTCTGGGCACCTGATGGCCCAGTCATATTGACACCTATAATAAAATCAACCATGTCATGGACTGAATGTGTGTGTCATGCCCAGGTTCACATGTAGAAGTCCTAATTCCTAATGTGATGGATATTATTGGAGGTGAGAACCATTGGGAGGTGATTAGGTTTAGATGAGGTCATGGCACTCAGCCATTTCACCAAGGATTCCTGGTTCTTTTATTGAGAATATCATTAAAAACCAAGCTCCTGTCACGAGGTTGTTGCTAGGGTGTAGTTTCTTCAATCCCTCTTAGTTGACAGAGCAAGGAAATATGTGTATGTATATATATTACCTAGCTATATGTAACCATCTGTATCTCTGGTAAGTTAAAGATGAGTTCATACTGCTATCTCCAACTATAATCTGTTGTCTTATGGATCATTCTAGCTTCTTCCCCTCGCTTGTGTATAACCTCTCACTCAACAGTTAGAAACCTTGTGCCCACCACCCCACCACTCACTTATTGTCCTGTGTCAGTATAAGTGCATAGCAGTATCAGAATCTTCCCCACTGGGGAAACAAAACAACTTTACCAACCAGAATACAATACTTATAATGCAGTATGATTTCTTTTGCCTTTGGTCTTACAGATGCCGTCCATTTCCAAAGCAACTTAGATCAGCACCTTTTCCTCTTTCCCCCTTCAAGTAAGGTTGTTTGATTTGTATTGCATTTATAACACAGTTAAATTAATTTGTCACAGTCTGCATTCCATCCTGGGATCCCCGGCCCTCCTAAATGATTTTTCAGACTCACATACATTAGAGTTCAGTGCTTAAGCTGTGAATTTCTATGGGTTTTGACAAATAGTGTTACACAGACAACCACCCTTGAGATATTGTTTTATAATAAAGATTTAGAATATGAAGGCTGTCCAGAAAAAATCCAGCCATAAATGCCTCTATTTTTCATGTTACATGGTGGATACTTTCTAGACAGCCCTCATATATACATCTTCACCTAAAAGTTTGTTATTCTGGATTCAGAATAACAAATCTGGATGATTTTGCCCACAAATAATGTATTTCTTTCTTTAACAAGCACATACACAACTCTTACCCTGTGTCAGGCCCACTTTGAAGTTCTTTACAAGTATTTACTCATTTAATCCTCCTAATATTCCTATGAGATAGGTGCTATTATTATCCTTATATTATAGTTAAGGAAATGGAGGCAAAAAAGGGTTAAATAACTTGCCAAGGTTACACAGCTAATAATGTGTTCATCATCCAAGGCAAACACGGCAAACATGGGTTTTTGATTCAAAATTCACATCACAGTGGAGCCTGGGTAAAGCTGAGCAGATCTCAGAGGCTTTTGGCATGCATGACCCACAACTACACTGTGCTCTGAAGTCGAGGGCTCCAGGTACAGAGCAAGCAGGAGCCAAGAGAAACGCTTTGAACAGTTTCCTTCAGCAGTTGTAAAATTGATGAAACAGAATCATTTATGGCTGCTTTACTGAATAATTTACCAATCAAATCATTCAGAAAAGCAGTAAGATGTGAAATAGGGAAACAAAAGAGAAATAACTTCTGACCAAGGAAGGGCCAAGCAGAACCAGCGAGGCTGCATGCTGCCCACTAGGGCCGGGCACACTGCAGGAAGGCAGGTCTCGGCTGGCCTCACTGACTTCCGGAGGCAGCGTGCTGCTTCTCACAGTGAACACTCCTGGAGAGCCTGTGTCCACTTCCAGTGGACCCTGAATTTGCCTTTTTCTCACTTGTCTGCTCTTTCTGCGTGAATGTCAAACTTACTGTCTAGGGTGTGGAGCAGAACCCAGTGTCAGGATTCCTATCAGACCCCACTAGTTCCTTGTTGCAAATTGCATGACTTCTAAAAACGATCAGTTGGGGAGCACTTTGCAATTAGTAAGAGATTTTGCATGTTGTCTTGTTTAATCTGTGCAATTTGCTCTTCAGCTCAGTGTTACTATCTGTACCTCTTAGGTGAGGACCAATGCACAAGGAGTTGGGGCATGCGTTCCTCCTGCTCTGAGTGTCCAATCCAGACTTCTGGCTCCAAATTGCTGCTTTTCCTCTTCTCCTATTGCCTTAGTCTCATATGCCATAGAGAAAGACAAATCAGATTTAAGTCAAAGAGCTGGCTCTCTGTGATAACCACTGCATTAATTTTAGTCATTTCGGTGTTCTTTACTCCATCTATTATCCCAAGTAGACATCTGTGCAATATCGCTTGGGAATCAAAGACATTTCCCTTGTAATATAACTTCAAGATTAAATGGCTGTTTCAAACACTCATTTTTCCAATCTTGTTTAGTGCCTGTGCCACGAGCACTTTTGCTGCTCTCTGGGCTTTTGGAGTAACTTATCTTAATTAACTGGGAAGAAGCTGGAGTGACCAGGCAAAGAGAAATGATGTCAGCTTTAGAATCAACTCAGACAAATAAATAGGTGCGACAGAATTCTCTGGAATGGTCTTGCAGATAATCTCATAGTTTGGTTTAGAGGATCTCTAGAGAATTATACTAAGGAAATAGTCCAGCCTGGTTTTGCATTTCTTATAGTTGAGATTCCAGATGATTTCTACATATTAACAGTAATAACTACTAATTTTGTATAGTAATGAACAACTCAAAAACTGCTTGAGTCAGGATTTGAATGTTGATTAGACACCTCCAACTTCCTTCCAATCCTTATGGCATGTGCTAAGAGCTGTATTTTCTAGTGTCCTTGTCATTTTACCTAAATAAATGGACCATTAGTTCTTTACATTTTTTTTCCATTTTAGTAATTGAATGGAATTTAGTTCCAGTTGATCTATGTGTTGTAGCAATATTTGCAGTGAACATCTAGCTTCTCACTAAATTCTAACTTTCTCATGTGGTTTGGAATTATGGTTCAATATCTACTTTTGGTTCTTGAATAAAGAGCCAAATGTAAATTTTTGAAAAGGGGTGGGCTCTGTTCATTTCTTTGAAAATTTTATGCTTTTATTGTTATCCATGAACTCCATAGTTTTACTAGAAAGTGTTTTATATGAGTCATTTATAAATTTGTTAACTTGCTATTCAGTGTGTTTTTTCAGTACAAAGAACCATGACTTTCTTCACATCAAGGACATTTTTTTCTATTATTAGTTGATTAATTCATCTCTGCCTTTCATTTCTCTATGCTTTAGAACCCTTACTAAATGGAAGTTGGGCTTTCTAGATTAATCCTCTGACATTTAGTATAGTGCCTTTAATGTATTAAGTGCATTATAAAAATCACTTAACTTAAAAAATGCCCTCAGCAAAGAACACAAAGCCTAATTCTTGATGGGTTCATATATGAAGAATTCATTGCACATTAAGTATACCTTGAAGACAGAACCAGATTATGCTAATTGGAAAAATAAGTTAATGAGAAAGCAATGGTTTGAGCTAAGGTGCAGAGCTACAGAGGGACCAGGAAGGCTCAGGCAGCAGAAGTCGCCATGGCAGAATAAAGGGTGTGGCCTGAGAAGTGAGAAGATACCCAGCTGGGAAAATGGGTGTTGGAGTCTAGAGGGCTTTGAACCCCAGAGAAGGAAATGTTTGTCCTTTATGAAGTGGACAGTGAGAAGCCACAGGACAGGCATCATGCAGGTGGTGCTACAGAAAGTTTAATCTGAGTCATATGGGTGACTGGATTTGGAAGAGAGAGAGGCTTAAGGAAGATCAGTTAGGAATTTCTGCAGTTGTCTTAATGAAATATAGCAGGGGTCAGAACTAGAGCAATGCCAGTAATCATGGAAAGGAGAGAATGAATGTGAGAGATGAGAAGAGGGACAGAAAAAGAGTCAGTAATATCCCCTCTGGCTGCTGGACAGGTTAATACAAAGACAAATCTGAGTTTCAGATATAGAGGCAGTCAGAAAGGGGACTTCATTTTAGTAGAAAGGTGATTTCACCTGTAGATATACTGAGGTCCTGGTTCTTGTAGACTGTCTGTCTGGGAAGTCCAATAAGCAGATAGAAAAGCAGTGTGTTAGAAATCAGGAGAGAGGGACAATCCTCGATAACTGTGAAAGAAAGAGATGCCCTATAAAATAGAGTTTCTTTTCCCTTAGAGGACTTAAAATCTACCTGTGGGTCAAGGTAACACTTTACAGCCAACAGCAATAAAGGAATGTAAGGCTACACTGGGCGTCCCCACTTCCTTTGTTGTAGGAATTTAGAGAAAGTGGGAATTAAGTCTTTTAGAGACATAAGGAATTGAGTTGACCTTTTATGGCTAGGGAGGCTTAGTTGGGTGCAAGAGCAGGGACAGCTGAGTTTGATGCCATGTTTTAGAGTTGATGGGTCTCCATATGATATGGGCACTGTAAGAGTCTTGATAAGTAATTAGTCCTGCTGAAAGATGGCTGTGGGATCCCCGTGTATTTCTGGGCTTCTGTACTCTGTGCTCAGCTTGGTGTTGCATGTGCTGCCATTGCACTAAATCTGAAGTAGGTCTGTGTCTCCTTAGGACTGTAGCGGCCATAGGGGTAGCTAGTTTAACGACAGATGCAGAATGTGGGACGGGAGGAATTTGTGCCCTTGTAAACAGGAAGGCGCTTAATCCCTCAGAAAGTGATACAAGGCCAGATTTCACAGTCTTTAGGTGATTTTGTTTCCCAGGAAAACCTAATATGAGTTACATAGCTGAACACCCTCAGGATTGGTATCAACAGACTGGAAAAAAAAAGTCCACTTTTTTTAAGGAACAGAATGAAGTCTCGCCTCACTTTTCCCACAGTATTCTCTCTCTGCTTTTCAGGAAGAGGGTGTAAAACGTGTGTGTGTGTGTGTGTGTGTGTGTGTGTGTGTGTGTGTGATGTGGCATTTACTAAGAGTTCTACAGAGCATCATTAGGAAGCCAGGTTTCTTCCCGAGTTTTCACTGGTTCCTGTGTGAAACATTCAGCCCAACAAGCCCCAACCCCTGCTACCTCTGGAGATTCGGTAAAGGGATCTTTCGGAACCACTTATGCTGCAGATGGAGAATTGTCTCCATCTGATCTGCCTGGACAGCTCCTGCTGGCCTTTCATGACTCAGCTGAGTGTCGTGATTTCAGGGGATCTTTGGCTCTCTGGCTCTTCTCGTCCCAAACGAGGTTCTGCCCAGTGTCCTTCCATTCTGTTCCTTTAGCTGTGTTTAAAGAACTGACCTCCCTGTCTGCTTATTGTTGGTTGAATTACCTGTAGACCTTGAGCTTCCTCAGTGGTTGGGGCCAATATAGTCATTTTTGGACGCCCAACTCTAAGACCCATGCTTGGCCATTGCAGGCTCTCAATAAAGGCTTGCTAAGTGGATGGATGAATATGAATACATTGCATTAACGAATGGGCTCCGATACCTTTTTGGGTCCACGTTTTGTTTGTAACCACATTTATGAAGGTGTTGGTTATTGTTACTCTTAAGTCTAAGAAGCCTATCTCAGTTTTGGAAACAATTCCATGAAGGGAAGAGTCCGAAATCTGGCGTCTAGACAGACTTAGATCAGCAGCCCCATAGGTGTAGTATAGCTTTACCCCAAGGCATGGAAGCTGCTCTCCCTCCCTCCGGTGAAGAGTTGGGTGGATTGAGATACCAGTTCTGAGTATATTTGTCACTCCTACTCCTCATTAATTGGGAATTGTATGGGCTGTGTGTCTTTGTAGACCCTTGCCCAGGGCTATGACTTCCTTAGGTGTCTGTGTCTAAAAGAATGCATGTCTGTGCATGACTGACTTGGCTTGATCATCCTCCCTTGCTGTCCACCTTTGTGCAGGACCCATGTGTTTAAGCTTCTCCAGTGGGCCTGCTCTGCCTCCCCCAAATCCTTGGGGTACCCCTCTCTCCATGACCCGCCCCCATTCATCTCTTCTCTCTAGGTTTCTGGAACCTTTCTCCCTGATATAAGCTTGCCTGGTGTTGAGCATGGCAATCTGGATCTTCCAATGTCTCCATCCACTTAGGCTCTCCTCTAGTAGTATCATCTTTATCAACCTCGAGTGACTCTTCTGGACCAAATGGAGGCATTTTTCTAAATACCCAAGAGAGTTATGCTGCCAGCGACACAAAGTAGAAATGTCTGCAGCAGGTTTTTATATTCAAAGCAATGCCTCCCCTTTTTCTTGTTAGTTTTTTTTTTTACAGTTATATATGAACAGCTCATTTTAGAAAATAAGAAAAGAGAGGCTCAATAAATCAAAATAACCTTCCCAGCTAATTATGATACTAATTGCAACTAAAAGCTATAACTGGAATTGCAATTGAGGGCTGTGGACTCCAAGTCCCCTTATTTTTCCATCTGCTGCATGGTCTGTAGAAAGACACCAGCTTTGGGCCAGTTGAAATCGTAGGATGGTGCTCATTACCCCTCATGAGCAAAGAATGCTACAGGTTCAACCTTGGCCTTGGCAGATGAATGCTTCTTGGACACTGAGGTGAACTTCAAGGGCTGCCTGCTTTCTGTAGGAAAAGTGATGAGTAAGCTGTAACTGGGTGCAAAACATCAGCTATCTCTGAGGTAGCTTGTTCCCGGCCTTCACTGATACTCCTGGGCTTGTGGTAAGAATTAACAATTTATTCCTGAGTTTGCAGTCCATGAGGAAAGGGCAGTGACCCTCCAGGGAAATTCCAAGTCAGCAATATGCCTAAAATCTTAAAGGCCGAGTGGCATTTCTGGCTAAATGTTGTCACAGGGAAATACTCTTTTCAGTTCCTAACTGCAAAGAAGTGTGTCTAAGAAATGCTGAGCCTGAAACACATTTGCAAAAGGAACTTGAGAATGGAACAAAATGAAAAGCAAACAGTCTTTCCAATATTTGGCACAAGTTGTCAAAGAAAAAAAATAAAAATAAAAAAATAAGATGTAAGTACTTGGGACACATAATGAAAGTTTGTGAGCCAGGATGAAAATTCCAGCCGCTTTTATTAAAAGATTTTGTAGAAATCCAGAGGGACACTGTTGAGACCATTGAATTTTGCTTCCCCTCAAATGGCCTCTCATCTCATCAGTTACTGATTAGTAGATTTCTTGAGCTGTGGAAATGACTTCATCTCACTGATTTGATACATGGGCTATGACACTCACAGAGGGACAGGACAGGAATGTAGAGTTCCTTTTGTGAGTGACACATGAAATCATTTAAGAACTCCCACTCAATAAGTGCTCTTTGATGAAGATGACTAGTAGTCATGTTGGGACACATACATTTTTAAGACCCTACCATAAAATTGTGTTTTTATTTATATATCTATATCCATATATCCATATCTATCTTTCTATATGTACACACACACACTACATATACACACACATACATACATATATAAAATTTTTAATTCATTTTTATTCTCCTTCTAAAACCTTTCTTCCCTTACCTATTTTATATGTGAAAATACAAGTGTTCATGGTAACTATCATTGCCAATTTATTTTTTAACATAACATTTTGAGAATATCAGAGGCAAAACCAGATGAACTTTAGATTAAATTAATATATCACCTCATTTATCTATTCAATAAATATTTATTAATTCCAGACATTTTAAATGGAGTGAGCCAAAGTAAAATGTATTTATTTGCAATAGTAATTCCTTTAGTCCTGGGACTTAAAGTGCCCCGGACTTTAAGTTAAAAAAATTTTTTTTCCAATTTCTGAACAACCAGGACTATCTTTGAGAATCAACTGGTTCAGAAAGATGGAAGGGAAAAAAGCTAATATACAATTCCATTGTCAGTCAAGTGGTATAATTTCTTTCTACCTTTGAAGGGCATACACATAAGCAGGATGCAAAGGGCATATCCCAATAGGAGAGGTTTTCTGGCTTGCCTTTGGAATTACATTGTTGTGAGGTAAAGTGAAGATATGTCCTGGTTTTTCTCATGTAGGCTTTATTTATCTTTATTGATTTGGTGTATTTAGTAATAAGACCTTCCTTTACATTCAAAAGTGTTCCAGGAGATGCTACAAAACGTGTTTGGATGATATATCCCATAGTCTCCTCTCAGGAACAGTGGTTTTTGGTGGATCCTTTTGAGAGGTTCCAGGAAATACTTCTCTTGCCATTTCCCCTTCAGGAAGGCCTGGGGAGCAGCAGAACCAGGCTTTCTGAGGGTTTGCTATGATGCATGGAAGCTTAGGGGGCAGCCATGGCCAGAGGGGTCCGATAATGAATGTCCACTTTGGTAGGATCCACCAGTGTTCACAGTTCCATGGCTAACTAGTTAATGATCAGCCTTCTGAAAAATGACTTCCCATTTCCAACCTTTAATGGGAATAAAATCATGCAAAGATAGGTGAGCCAATGCTTTGGGTGATCCTTGATGAAGCTGGTTTGATGAATAAAACCATTTGTCTTTCCCATTCAACTGGCTCTTATTTATATAAAACAGCTATATAATCATCTTAAACCAGACAGACTGAAAGGGCTGAGGGATGGAGACTCCAGAGCCTTATGCTTCTGTCATCCACAGCTGCTCATCAATGAACAAGAAGCAAATGTTTCAACAAGCACTTTCTCATGACAATACTGGGCATTCAGGCATAACCCCCCAGCCCCTCACCCCCCCAAAAAATCCCATCTGTGGATTTGTGAGATTTATGCAATGAATTTGGCTCAGAGATTCACTTGATGAAAAAAACCAGGAGGCAAGCCTTTGCCAGAAGCTTATTGTCGTTAGACAAAGTTACCCCTGGAGCACACCTCATTTCCAACCATTTGACTGTTTACCATTGAGATCCATGGTGGTCTCAATGCCTGGCATCCATCCTGCCTTCTGTTGAATTTGCCATGCTGATAATTTAGTTGGTTATTAACACAGTCGTTTGAAACCACCAAAGTCATTTTGGGGAGAAAACCCTGGATAAGACATCTGGAGACATTGTTTTCTAGTTCTCTTTGTAACCTTGCTTCCTTATGCCTCCCTTTTATTACCTGTAAACAGGACTTACCTGACTCACCGAAGTGGTTCCTTCTGTACACCCTATACCTTCCCGCATACCCAACTACTCCTGAACTCTCCACCCTAGTGCTGTGTATACAGAAATCTACAGTATTTTGAGAGGCAAAACAAATCTGGCTTTGCCATGGGACAATTTCTGTTCTTCTCCCAGTTCTCTGAAGGAAAACCATGACTGTCTTTTGTAAGCTCATTAGCATTGCCACCTCTACATGTTCATGACCATATTCATGTTATTTATCACTTTGTATGTTTGATTATCATTCTCAGGGAGCCGGTCATGAGCTGGCTCTGCTGCTGCTCAACTTACCTGGTTGCCAGAGGCAGAAACTTGCAAGTTTTCCTTGCTGCCCCACCCATTTCCTTCAGTGCTCTTCCTTAGTTTCCATACTCAGTGCAATCAGGAGAGTGGTTCCTAATCCGTTTTCTCTGAGACTCTTCTGCACCTGGCTTTCCTCATCTTTCATAGCTAGTGCATTTCTTCCAAGTTTCCCCAGTATTCCTACTCATGCTAACAGCTACCTATAATGCATCTCCATTGATCTTTCTTAAAGGTCTTTCTTGAATCTGATCAGCCTGACGCTGTTCAAAATCTGTCAAGGACCCTGGATTGCATTTAAAGGGCATAGTGCTTCATTGGAGTGAGACCTGTGTAGTTGCCCATGGGCCCATGCTTGCTTTAATGCTCTGTAGCCATCATTTGAACTTCTTAATAATTCTTAAAACAAGGGATCTTAAAATTTTATTTTGCACTGGTCCCTACAGATTGTGCACAGCTCATCCTGTCTTGGGTGTCAGTTTCAAGTCCTGTAGAGAGCCTTCATGGCCCACATGCCACCTCTCCTCAAAGAGAACACCCTGACCACAGTCCAGGCAGAACACTCAGCCCTTGCTTTTCTGCTTCTTCCCCGCATCCATCCTTGCCTAATGTGTTTGCTCTAGTAGGTGCCATGTATGCAACATCAGTTCACTCTATGCCTAAAGTATGCTAGAGCTTATAGTGGGGTCCTGGGGAACACAGAGATCAGGGCAGAGACCTGGTCTCATAGAAAAGACCAGCTACACACAGGTGATGACAATGCCATGTGGGGAGTGCAATAAAAGAGTAATAGTTATCTGATGAGCCAGTTACACACACACAATCCCCCGCCTCTCTCAAAGACTTCTGTTTGGTTGATTTTAACAAAAGACAATTGTATTTTACTTATTATCCTGAACAGGTACCTGTCTTTTGTAATTTTTCTCTTTTTATGTCAGGTTTTCTTTTCAAAAATGACACATAATACAATCTTCTCCTTACTTTTCTCACTTAATTCCTTGTGTAAATCTCTATGAAAACAATGATTAAAACAAAGTCTGCATTATTTTAAGAATCGCTTTTTAATCATTCTTTTGTTTCTGCCTTTAGAAGAGGTAGCTTAAAGTTCATCTCCATTTCAGTGCTTTGGAAAGGAACATTGAATAGTAGCTGTTTTCCAACTTAGCTTTGTGCTTATTAAAATTAGATATTCGGTTCCACCCTGTATTTATTCTTCCAATTAAGCAAACTAGCATATGATTTGGAAATTTTGTTGAAAATGCTGGCTCTCCCTTACAGTTTTGTTCTTGAAACATCTGTTTAGGGAGGAAGCATGTAAGTCATAAAATAATTCTGTAAATAACATTCAGATGAAAACTCTGCCAGCTCAGCCTAATTTTACAGCCACGTTACAAATATTCTGTTCGATTAATTTCACTTGCACTTGGCCTCCTTTCTCCTGTCACTTTCCTCTTCCTGGAGAAAACTGGATTTCTCCTAATGCTCTCCGTCCTCCCTCCCCATAGCAATGGGTCACTGCTGACCCCGTGGTTCTCTCAGCAAGCTCACCAAGCTTCACTGGCACAGGTATGACCTGCCTTTGCCTGTCTCCTCAGCCAGGGGGCAGTTAGCAAATTGAGCCTGACTTCTTCCACAAGCTGTGTCAAGGGTAGCAGTTTTCATTGAATTTGAAGCTTAGGAATTAGAAGTTTTAAATTTTTCCTAGTCTGAGTCACCTTGGGTAAGACCTAACTGTGATTAGGAGCCTGGGGATGGAGCAGGGAGCAGGATCAAGCAGAGAGGAGACTCTATCTGGGTTTGGGGAACACCCGGCAGAGGTGAGGAAACGGAGATATTCTGGAAGTGTGTCTCCTTCCCGGTCTCACCCCTCCTTTCTCCCTGTACATTAAGCATCCTGATTCGTGCTCCACCCCGTGCCCTGATGCAAACACACACTGTCCGCTGGGAAGCCATCCTTCCACAGGTTCCTCAGGCCTCCACTCCAACTTCACTCCTCAGAGCAGCTGCTAGGGTGGGGCAGACCTCCCACTGTGCTCCCTCCAGGTGGCCACCACCACCGCAAATGTTCTGCTGATTTCTTTGAAAGAACATCTGCTCACTGTCTGTCTCTCTGCTGGGCTGCGTGCTCCTTGAAGGCAGAGCCCACCATCCATAACAAAACACAGGACTCACAGAAGGACTTCCTAGGAGTCCCATGGAACCTTCCGCAGTGATGGAAACGTTTCCTAGCTGTGCTGTGCCTTATGACAGCCACGGGCCACATGCGTCTTATTGAGTATGTGGGATGTGGCCATTGTGACTGAGGACTGGAGTTTTTAATTCTGTGCCATTGAAATTTAAGTCCGAATGGCCCCATGGGGCTCCCACATTGGGCGGTGCTTACAATGAACTAGGCCGTTGGTGTGTGTGGATAGAATACCACCAACACCAGGGAAATGAGTGACCGGATGTGAGAGTGAAGGAATGTCAAGGACAGCACAGGTATTAGTAAGGCATTTTTCATACTTGACGTATACACACACACACACACACACACACATGCTGGCTGGGGCTTGAATGCAGGAGGAAGACTGTGATGTCTTCTTCCCTGACTCCGAGTGAAGCCCTGATGCAGTGGAACAGGGTTTGCTCATTCTCAGCCCTATATCCCCTTTGCACACATGGTCTGGCTGGCCGCTGGGTGCAGGGAGGCCATCAGCAGTCCAAGTGTGTTGGTGTGGTCTCCTGAGTCATGAGGAAGTGGCAGAACTTCACTGGGCGAGTCCCCTGCACTGGGAGGATATCCTAAACGTGCTGCGACCTGACAAAACATATGTTTATCTTGTGACATACAAGCCCTCTGTTGGCCATACAGCCTTGTTAATCCAGGACTCTCCTTAAATGTGACTCAGTAGGTGGTAAGTGAAAAGATGAATTTCCCCTGTCCTTTCCCGTAACCCACGCTGACTGCACATGCCCGGACTGGAGGCTGGCTTTACTTTGCCAAGGGGTATGTTCCCACTGGTACACTGATCTGTGTCTGTCAAAGAAGCCCCCACCT
Organism: Lyroderma lyra; assembly: GCA_004026885.1. Taxonomy (NCBI): domain Eukaryota; kingdom Metazoa; phylum Chordata; class Mammalia; order Chiroptera; family Megadermatidae; genus Lyroderma; species Lyroderma lyra. The sequence goes on from PVJL010000677.1 coordinate 282,932, forward strand.
TGGATGACACAGGAAGTCACAACCCAGGCGACTCAGTTCTCTGTTGAGAAGGGCCAAATCTGAAAGGCCTGGCTCCAAAAGTTCCCACTTCCAACAGGTGTGTTGGAAGGGCAGCCTCAGCGTGATCTTCCGGGAGCCGGCCCCAGCAGGTACCTGTAGACGCTGAAGGTGAAGGTTGGGCTCTCACAGGAGGCTCCAGGCTCCAGGTACCTGGGAGAGAAAAGGCCCAACACCAAGCTTTGTGTGCCCTGTTCCTCTGCCACTCAGTCTGTTGGGCCCTTGAAGCTGAACTTGAAGCCTTTTCTGTGGCTGGTCCGAGTTATTCAAGGGCTGTGTAATTTATTTAGTCAGAGGCAACAGACAATTCCAGGAGGTAAGCATATGGTGTTTTTGGTTTTAATAATGTGGAATGAAGTAATTGCTGTGTGCAGTTTTATTCGACTGAATTCCTGTACCCTTTCAAATTGCTCCAGCTCCTTGCAGTGGGGTCCCGAAATAAACCCACATGTCTGTGGGAATTTGGTGTACAAGAAGAATAACATTTTGCCTTAAAAATAAAAATAACAGATTGATTAAATATTTAGGGGGCAATTACTTGTCTATTTAAAATAATACCTCACACCGCACAAAAAAATAATCTAGATCTATTTCAATACAATCTTAAAAAAAAATAAGCAAGCAAAGAACAATAGCAGTTCTAAAAAAAATTTAAATAATTTTGAGCAGGAAAGGCTCTCCTAAGCAAAGTATAAACATCTAATTTCATCATAGAAGTTTTTACCTCACAAAAGCTCAAAACATTTATAGGATGAAAAATATCATAAACAAAAGACAAGTAAATGGCTGGGATATTTTTTCAGCAATAAAATGCATGAAGATTAATATTTAAAATAAAGATTCCTATAGCTTAATTGGAAAAAGACAACTGAATTAAAAAAAATGAGCAGACATAGTTGCAAAAATACTAATAGCTAAAAACATAGCTGCAAAAAAAGATTTAACCTGCTAATAATCAAACAAATGCAGCTTGTTAGTGGCCAAATAAACTAATGCTCCTTGTTAGTGGCCAAATATTTTAAAACAAGGTACTGTGCAGATGAAGATATAGAAATAAACACTTGGTACAACCTATTTAGACAGAAAATCAACATTATCTATTAAAATTCTAAATGCACTTGCCCTTTGATCTAGTAATTCACTTATAATAATTTATCTGACAGAAATACTTGCATGTATATGACTTGATGTATGTACAGGGTTATTTATTGATGTGAAAAATTTGAGCCAAGAGAAGTGTTATTAACAGGCTCATGGTATAATAAATTAGGGTGCATATAGAAATGACAGGAAGAGGGTTTCTGTCCACCTCACTTTCTTTTTCATCCCTTCCTACTTTTTGCTTTCTTATCTTACTCCTGTGAACACTCATGAAAAATATATGGCTTTCCTCTAATATATAGTTGATAGGCATTGTGGTGTGAAAGATCAATAATATTTGACATATAATCAAACTTACTATTCATGTATAGATGTCAAGGCTCCAACCTGGGGCCAGGTGAAGGAATGGACCATTTTTAACGAAAGCCAAGGCAGGGTTTAATTAGTAAGGTGAGATGAGTGAGCATGCCTCCCAAAGTACAAAATATTTTCTGTACCAAGAGACCAAATCAAGAGAAGGGGACGGAGAGAATCTGTAACAGGCTGCATTTTAAACTTGAATTTGACCTCGTAATTAGAACTAATGCATAAGAATGAAAAGAGATGGTTTTAAATTGGAAAAGAGCTGTATTACCTTCCATTGCTGAGATGGAAGGATTTTCACTGGGTTTTGATTTTGCCCTCAGCCAAAACTGGGGGTCCAGGGCTCATGGAGTTCAGTGTTTGAAAAACGAGGTTACATTTCAGCATGTTCAGCATATACTGTCTTGGGGTCACAGCAAGGCCAGAGAGGGCAGCTCCGCAGTGGCCATTTCTATCATGGCAGACCATGCACACACTGGATTACAATGACCCTGGGCCTTTGCACTTTCAGTAGCATGGACAATGGAGGCCACTGGTTACAGAAGGCAGGGTCACGGGGACGTGCACACAGGTGACTCTTTATATGCTTGTGGCCATGAAACCAAAGGAGGAAAGAGCAAATTTGCTCTTGACCACGTACATCCTCAATTTAATAATTCTATACAAAACACAGATTCTTTCCCTCATGACCTCATCCTATGTCTGGCATGATGCCCAGACTCCTCTGAGGTAGAACTGGCCATATGACAAGCGGCTCTGCTATTTAGTGCTGTTCCTTCCATTTTCTTGTAGTTCCTCACTTTCATGACATCATTGTTGGAAGGAGAGGAGACTAATGTCTGGGCCACTGAGAGCCTTCAGGGGCTTGATTGAGATCCCCTTGTGTTGTAGGCATCCCTCCTCCACCAGTAGTTGGAGTTATGCAGATTACTCTGTATTTCTACTGCTCCGTCTGTTTTTTTAACTTGTACATATGTCTACACTTTACCTCTATTAACATACTTGGACCCATGGCCTTCCTCCTTTTCAACAGATGCCCCCTTCTGAGCAAACCTGTTACCTCAGTGCTGCATGTTTGCACGGTGACAAAAACTGTTGGCTCTTGTACATTCAGGATGAACGGAGAGACCCAGGTGAGTTGACTGAGGAAAGCAACAAAGGACAGAGCTCTGGGAAGCAGTTGGTTTTCCTGATCTGCCACACCCATTTCTCTTCCCATGAGCCTCCCCCTCCCTTCCTCTGGGCTTGTAGAAACGTCAAGTGCAGGGTGATCTCAAGGCCGGACTGGAAAAAAGCACATATGAGATTACAGGATCATGAGAGTCAGTGCTGGGAAGGGCCTTACAGATAGCCCACACTTTCATCTGCGTGAATTAAGAAGCTCAAGTGACCTTACTCCTCTGCATAATATCACATACCCAGAGTTGAAAGTCAAGTGAAATCAACTGAACACACTTCCAGAAAGTTCAAGTGAAATGTGTGCAGCACCCTCCGGAACCAAGCATGAAATAAGACTGTGAGAGGGAGCTTGGAATGAAGGAAGCTCTAGGTCCTCCTTTGCCGACTGCTTCTTAATGCCAAATAATAAAATTAATCTTGGCCGAGTAATAGTGTTACTTTAATTTTATAAGCCGATTTATCGTTATCAAAGCATTTTGATGAAAATCCTCATTTAATATTCATGATAACTTTGTGGTGCCTGAATTATACTATTATTCTGATTTTGCAGTTTAATTGTTATTGATCCACAGAGGCTAAGGGGCTTTCACAGTGACACAGAGCTGTCACATGTTATAAGGAGGACTTGGAGATGAGCCACATCCATCCAAGGGCAGCCCCAAACAGTTTAGGCACTTGGAATTCATACCACAGACGCATCACCTAACGTATCCAGAAATATCACATCAATGATCACCAGCCCTCATTATTGTCATGATCCCAGTTATTAAGGGGACCAAAGAGATTCGTGACACAGCAGGTTTCCTTCAACAGTTATGACTTTGAGTGTTGAAAATGACAACAGAAGCCAAGAATGAAGTCATACTATATTAGTATTTTTTTTTAAATAAAAGAGTGCCTATTTCTGGCATTTTTATTTCTATAATTAAATTTGAATCAGCCAAAATTAGTTAGTTCAGCCAAAATTATAGAATTGATTATGCATTTGAGAAGAGAAAATGTAAATGAAATAGAAATTATTTTCTGTCTAATTGTAAGCCATTGATAAGTTTTCAGAAGTCTCCTTACCCAGCATCCAAAAGCATCCACATTCCCCCTTTTTTCTCCTCTTGGGGTATTCCTGTAATTTCTCTTCCCAGGCTGGAATGATTCGATTTCACACATATATTTTGCCTGTGGTGTTTCCAGGATAATGCCAACCATTTATGTCAGAGACAAAAAAGAAACATGCTTCTTTTGCTGGAATTTTATAGGTTGTTCCTCACACAAGTTAAATTCCTACAAAATTGGAAACTTACGGGTGATTTGTTGTGGTTTATAGTTTTATGGACACAGAGCCAGAAGAGATCATGGAGGCCCTCCAGTTCTACAGTTTTATGTTGTAGTGAGTGGAATGAAGACTTGGGGGGATTAACCGAGATAGCCTGGATTTTCCTGGCAATTTCCTTGAGAAATAATAACACTCAGGGGTAGAATTGAGTCTAAACTACATTTGTGCAGGACTAAGTCATGGCATTTTCCCACTATACCTCACTGCCTCCACTCGCAAGTTTTAGTTTGTTCTCTCTTCCTAGTATGCTCTGATATCCAGACAAGTGCATCTTCTGCCTCTCTCTCCTTATCTATGTTCTGATACATAACTTCTCTTTGTAAGAGTGTCACTGAAGCAGAAATTTTCTTCCAAGCTCATACTTTTGGAAGTGTTGTTTTTCTCACTTCGCTCCTCCTGCAAATAGTTATTGCTTCTGGGGACAGATTGGCAATTGCTCCTGCAATTGGTTGCTGACAGACACATTTTCCCCTCTTCCAGGGCACACATTGCAGGATATGATAGTATCATATTTTCTGGTCTCTCTCCTTGACTTTATTGTGTTCAAACTTACATGAGAACCTCATGGAATATCTGCTGAATCTTCCCACTATTGCCTGAATCTGTACAATACAGATGAACTGGATTGCTTCAGTCTCATCATTTATTTCTAAATAACAGTAATGGCAAACATTATTAGGTGCTGACCATGCTCAGCTCTGCGTACATATGTGATATCAATCATCTCATTTAAGGATGCTCCCAATCTGTAGTACCATCTTAGTTCCATTAAGTAGTTGAAGACACAGTCTGAGAGTCGTAGAGTGAATTTCCCAAGATCCCAGGATGAGTGATAGAACTGGGGTTTTCACAAGCAGATTTTCCTCACTGTGATATTCCGCCTGTGACATGAAGTCACAGAATCCTGATACGAGTGAAACACACCTCAGGATCTAAATCTTATTCCCTTCCTCACTTCCTTCCTACCAACTGGTCATTCCACCTTAGAACACCTTGGTCATATTTTATGATCTCATGTTTACTTTTGCGTTTTTAAAGTATTTTCCATTCCTTTTATTTTTCGCAACATACTAAGCACACACCTTTCATATTCTGTATCTGACAGTTGTCAGACGTTGGCTTGTGCTTTACTCTGCTGCTTCAGTTCTTTATACAGTCATTTGTTTCTCTTCCGGTGCTTTCTCCTCCAGAGAGGAATTGTACTTTCTTTGTTGTAGATACACGAAACAGTAACAACCAAGGGCAGCTTTCACCTGAATTCCTGGCTGGAGGTGTTCTGGACACACACGGTGTGACTGTGCCCTTAATTTCTCGTAAAGTCTGACAAAACCGCAGGGGATCTTTTTCTACACAACACCAAGTTGGAGCTTGGCAAATTTCTTGCTTCCCTTTTTGCTTTGTGACTTTTTTCCCTCCTTCACTGGAACCCTGAGTAGGTAGGCCATTGGGGTCCTAGCTTTAGGCAGGTATTTATTAGTGACTATCAAACTTTGGAAAAACTGGACTATTTTTCTGTTCTCTGTGACTCATGTAAGTGCGAAAATAAAAACCATGGTTCATTAAGACTGATGAATACAGGATAAGAACTAAATTCAGAGATTGCTGGCCTTTTGGTTTCACATTTTCACTACATATTTGGTTTCGAAGGATTTTTTTTTACCTTCTTGCCAATACAGAGATTTGTTTTAAATTTGTGTGTGGGTACATGTACACACATTGTGTGTATGTGAATATGTATGTAGACATATGTCTCCACTTTGTTTTGGTTATTTTTCTAAAAGTGGGTTTTTAGACTATCTAGGTTATCATCCTATCAGAGTGAGTGTACTGTGTCTTCTCGTTTTAATTTTGATCATTAGAAGTCAGACGATTAATTTGCAAACTCATCCTAGAAAAAAGTGCTACATACCTCATTGCGGAATATCACTGCCATCACCTTTGAAGTACTCCCCTCGGGAAGCTATGCACCAAAGCCACCCTTCAAAGCAGTTTTGGAACTCTTTTTCTGGAATGGCCTTCAAGGCTGTCATTGTACCCAAAACCTGACCATTAAATTGGCAGCACTGTAAAAGTAAGGTGAAGCTAGATTCTTAGATACTTAAACTTCTTGGGCCATATCTCAAATGAGAAAAAAAAGAGAAAACCCCCAAAAGTATAAACTGGAAGACCACACTAAACCTAAAGAAATGATGCAGAACTATTGAACACTTGAAAAAAAATGGGGAATGCTAATCTTCTTCCTCATTTATTAAAGATGATTCTAAAGTTTGAGCCTTTTGTTTGATGATATCTTCAGGTTTTTCATAGAAATGCATAATCAGGCTTCTTTTGAGGTTTTCTCTTGATCTCCGGTTTGAGAAATTTTACTACAAAGTTCCTAGGTTTGGTCTTTATTTAATTTATCTTGCTTTATTTTACAGAGTTTCTTGACTCTAGGGCTCAAAGTCTGGTGATATCCATTGTGGAAATTTCTTATCTATTCAGGTATGGCCACATTATCCTCCATTTTTCTGGTTCTTCAATTACATGTACATTAGAATTTTTCACTAGGTCCCATATATTTTTTAAATGCTCCTTTCTGAATTTTCCATCTTTACCCTCTCTGTGCTTCAATGTCGTTTATCTCTTGGTTTATCTTCCAATTCAGTAGTATGAATAAAAGCAAAGCTGGATTCTCATAATGACCATAAAAGAAATAACTTTGAAACCCTCAACCTTTGGAATTTATGGACTAACAATGGAATAATTTCGATGGTGAGGAACCAAGCTGGTCACTATTTCTTCTATCCAGATTCACACTTTTCCCCACTTTGGCTAGTGGATCTATGGGAAATGTACATTACATATATTCGTGTGACAACACAGTAAAGTAAATGTGCTAACTGCATATGCTAAAACTTTGGGACAACCTGGATGTCCCATTTAAGTGCTTTTCCTGTGACAAGGTTTAGAACATGCTCTTGGATACACGTTTGCGCATTTCTGAGTTACTGTTTCGTCTTTGGCTCTAGGAGAGTGCTTCTAGTGAAGAGCCACTTCAGCTTTCTCAGGGGCATGTGATCTGAATGGGCCCCTCCCCCGACTGCACAATCAGAGGCATATGAAGCATGTTTGTATTTGCCTTCTGTTTGTTTGTTTCTTCCGCATGTTAATGGTTTTGCCACAGGCGCGACCTGGGCAGTCTTTCTTTTTTTTTTTGCTTTTTGGTATGTGGGTAGCTCCCTGGCTGGGAATCGAACCCAGGCCGCAGTGCTGACAGCGCCAGCGCCGAAGCCTTAAGCCACTGCACCATCAGGGAACTCCCCTGGGCAGTCTTTCTTAGCTGCAAAGTGGCTGTTGTGTTTCCCCTGCAGTATGAATGACTGGACTTCAGGCATGCGTGTAACCTGGTTATGGTCAGGTTCAGGGTCTAACTGTTGAAGAACCTCTGCCCTAGTGCAAGGCACAGAGTCTCTTCTCACGAGTTCTTAACACTCGTGCTTCACAGCAGTCAAAACTTCTGTGGGTGAGGACAGAGCCCCAGCCAGATGTCTGAAGAGTAATGGGGAAAGGTTAGATGACAGAGACCAACATGCATTCCAGAGAAACAGCCATGGCCGGGCTGGTGTGTGAAGGTGGTGAGATACTTAAAAAATGAATTATGTCAAATCCCTGATTTTAACCAGCTGCTCACCATCTCCAGATGGACTGAAAGAGCTCAATTTCCCTCTTGTCTTCTGTGACAAACAATACATTATTATAAATTAACATTTATTCAGAAATGTGCATAACAGCTGCAGGTTGGGTGCAATAATGTGATAAGCATATGAAAAAAGAAGCCTTCTAAAAGAGAGGAAGTTGTCAGGTTTCCAAACGTAGAGGCAATTCACTTTGGCTGTGTCTTGCAAGCCGCTTGGTTGTTTTGTCTCCTGCCCCTTTTCAAAAGATGATGCTAAACCCTTGTGTCTGTAGGGGGATTTTTGCTGTTGCTGTTAGCTTATAATCTTCTCAGGAAATTTTATTCACTCTTGTTTGGAGAGCATAGTTTGCAAAAAGCCATCAGGGAGAAACTTACAAAGTTGTTTTTTTTTTTTTTTTTTTTCATGAACTGTAATCTCTTCTTTGGTTAATTCCCAAACTTCCTTGCTATTTGTACTTGAAACAGTGGCCTCGTGAACAAATGAGTTAAAGCAAGTTTTCTTGCTCTTGGGAAAACAAACTCACCTATTATGCTATGTTTTTAATTTCTTTTTCTTATTTTTAAAAAGGCAGACTTCTGAGATGAGATCTTTTGGGGAAGAAACTGAGAGTCTCATTTTTATTTCAGTTTTGCACGAACCACATAGAGAGTTGAATTATCCTTTTGAGATCACTTTCCTCTTGGATCTTCCTGGGATAAATGGACTTGATGTGGAGCGCTGGAAGTACTCGATGACTTTCAGATGGACTGTGTGACTTTCCCAAGGCAATGGCACTCTGGCAACACAGAGCTCATGGATTCTTGTTTTTGTGGGTTCTCAATCCAAGGTCATTGTCTGTTTCCTGTTACTCTTTATTTTAATACCAGGGAAGCTACAAATGAGAAACCCAAGTCACATAATGACTCTTTCTGAAAGAGGTCACCCTGCCCACTTTGTTTTGAAAATAAATAGACTTCCTTTCCTCACCCGAATGTGGGACAGAGATGTCCTAGGTATATAAAAACAATTACTCTCAGGCAAAGAGTTTTCACCTGTTTTGTTGGTTCACCTACCCATTGAGAATTGGATAGATATATGCATGTGCTGCCCTCTCCTCCACAGGTACGCAGATCCAAAATGTAGCACAGTATGTGCAGAAGTTGTGAATCGGACCATTTCAGGTACACCAAGTAAAGAATTCCTGCTTTGGGGGCAGGGGACTAGACAGACGTTCAAAGCTAGACAGGAATGATTTTGAAACTCGGTTCTGCCACTTAATGACTGGGAATTTAGATGGCATACTTAAAATCATAGTGCATCAGTTCCCTCATCTACTAAATGAATATTACAGTACATACCTAATGGATTAGTTATGCTAGGTATTAAAGTGCTATAGGAACCATGAGAAAGGAAAACAGAAAACTCACAACTCATAATCCTGTATATTATGACTCCCAAAACAGAGAAAATATCTCAAACCTTTGACATGCAACAAAACTATCAAAACTCAAGCTGCTCAAATACCAGCTCCTTCAGGACCATATGTTCTGAGACTGGGCCCCAAAGACCCGCTTTACTAGCAGTTCTACAGGGACCCATGCATTCCAGAGATAAGACTACTGACTGTTCCAGCAATTCACCCCATTTTCAGGTTCTGATCAGTCCCTTCCAAGGTCTTGATTAATAAAGTGTCCTAAAACCAGCCTGTAACTCCCCTTTCCAAATCCCCCATTCTCAGATAATACGGATGCTATGTACAATCAATGGGTTTCTATACTGGTCTTTGCCTGTGGGCCCCTTACTTGAGAACAGGAATTGTTTTGTTTACTATTTTATATAGTATCAGCCTTCCAAGCCCAGCTTTAATTTGGGGAAAAGAAGTGTTTCGCCAAAGCACATTGAGTCTGTTGACTACCCTCACTGTTAGGGCCACCTCCAGATAAGAAAGGAGCAGAGCAAGATTGAGTGTGAGGCAGCTGGGCGGGTTATTAGCAGGCCTTTCCTGTGAATTAGTCACATCTTTTGCACATTTTTCTCTTAAGTTATTGGTCTTTGTGTTTCTAGGCACTCCTTGTACACTAGGGAAATGAACCCGTTATCTATGATGTGTGTTGCAAATGCTCATTCTCCCTTTTGTCACTTGTCTTTTGACTGAACTTGTAGATTTTCAAGTGTTTTGGAAGAACTCACTGTAATGCAGACAAACATATCTCTCTTTTAATAGTTTCTGCATTCTGAGTTGGCATTGTAAAGGGGTTCTCCACCAAAGTTAAAGTTTGTTGCGGGGGGGGGGGGAATGCAAATAAAAAGGCAAGGACGTTTAAAGAAAAAAAGAAGAATGAACATTGGAGATTAGCACTGCCAGATGATGGCACATGAAGAGATAGATGGAAAAGGTGGCAGAAAAATAGAGGATATCCTAGGAAACTGAAAGAAAAACGTATAGAAATTTACTATATGTGGAGAAAATATGGGTTATTTAACAAACTGGGAATTGGAACCATTGGGTCACCAACTGGAAAAAAAGAAACGTTAGAACTTTACTCTGGATAACTTTTAAATGGAGCAGAGACTTAAATTCATTATAATTATAGGAGGAGAGAGAGAAGTTTTAAAATAAGTTTGATTTCTCTCTCTGGCCTCCTGGGTATTGGTTAGTTGCCTTTCTTCACAGCATGACTCTGTTGGTCTGAAATGTCCGGATTTCACATAAATATGTAGACACAGAAAGAATGTTAGTGTTTGCCTAGCACTGAGAGTAGGAACAGGGATTGAAACTGCACATGGGCATGAGGGGTCTTTGGAAGGCACGGAAATGTACGACAATTGGACTATGGTGATTTTACAATGATTGCCTTGCACATTTAAAATGAACGAATTCTATGATTTGCAAATTGTTCTTCCATCAAGCTGTGGAAATTAAGGATGGCTTTGCGATAGCTATCCCTGGGCAGAAGAAGCCAGAGGTGCCCTCAGACCAAGGCCTATCTGTTTGTCAGTTGGCCAGTTCTTCCCCAAGCCTAGCATTTGCTAAGAATGGACATGGCTGTGATGACGAAGGAAAGGAAGATTTTCTCCTGAACGTCTAATTCCCTTCCATGAGTTATCTCACTGCCAGCAGGTCCTGATGACCTTTATTGAAAATGGCATCCTAACTTGCGTTCCACAGATGGCGACCAGCACGGCCCGCCTCATGGCTGAACAATAGCCAACATCCTGTACTGACCTCAGCCCAGTTGTTGCTTCTCTTGCTTAATTGGCTTTACATGGAAGTGCTTCAACTGAAAGCATGTCATTTTTTTTTTTTTTTTTTTTTTATGGAATGGGGCCAGAAAACAATTAATTTCAAACACACAGCTTTTCTATTTGATGCTACGGTTCCTGTCTGAGGCAGCATTTATTTATGCTCCTGTCTGAGGGAGATAACACACCAGCTGAAGGGACAAGTGGAAGCAGACCCCTGGGAATGGCACTGTTGCTGGCCGAACTCGCCTCTTGGCTTTTGCCTCCTGCAGCTGTGGCTGCCTTCGCAAAATGGTAGCAATCAAGGGTACCCAGGGACCATGGCTCTTCTTTCCTCCTTTTTAAAAAAATTTAATTTATTAGACCGGTTCATAATCCGGATAGGACCCTAACAACTGTGGGAATGTTCCCATGAAATCCTACATGCAAAGGGATATTACTTGAATTCCATGGGAATTTTCATGCCCATCTCAACTGTGGCTCTAGAAGGAAAAAAAAAAAGAAGGAAGGAAGAAGGAAAGAAAGAAATCATACTATTTATTCTGTTTGTGTCTCTCAGGAGACTACTAATGTTTCATTTATCCCAATATGTTTTTGAATCTTTGTGTATGATGCTCTCTACTGCGGTTCCGTTGCTGTCATTTAAACTCATGAGGACATCACAAAGAACGGTTGCCCTGGGACACCCACATAGCACAGTGGGAGCTGGGACCCCTGGGGGCATTTTAGGGCCCAGCTGAGGGGTGGTAGTTACTCCTCAATTTCTTGGTGCCTCGTAGAGTTCCTCATTCCCAGCTCCTGAGTGTGGAGTCCATGGTGTTTGAGTCAGATCCTTGAGGATCAGACTGGGAAAATCTTATGTAATGTGCATCAGCAGAGCAAGGGACAAGGGTGCAGTGAGAGGCGTCAGAGAAAAGGGGGTACAGAGTTCAAATATACTCACTTTGTGCTTTTCACTTATTTCAGACTTACAGAAAAATTGCAAGAATAGTGCTAAGAACTCATGATTATCCTTTATCCACATTCCACAGTTGTTAACATTTCAACATACTAGCCTTTTCTTGTCTTTTTTTTTTTCCTGAATATGTCTGGTTTTGTTGTGTTTTTTTCCCGTTTTACTCCCATTCCTATTGTTGTCCCCCTTCCTGATTCCCTGTTCCCATTCTCATTGTCCCTGGGCTGGAGATTTTGCACGCCTCACGTGCTCCCGGGTGCCACTGTCCCTCCTGGTCTGCTCCTACAGCCATAGAGGATCCTTGGAAAATGAATTCAGACCCAACAGTTCATCCTGGCCTTCCAGTGGTACCTGGGAGAGCCACTGTCTCAACAGGGGACCTGATTCAGTTGTCACTGTGGCTCCAGTTAGCTCAAGGCTCTTTATGTCTGTGGAAGGGACGCTAATCACACACCAGAGAAAAGAAGTTGGTGTCTTCACCCAAAAGCTGTAGAAGACAGAAGGTCCCAGCCTGATGCTTACAGTGTATTTCCTGACAGTATTTGATAACAAGTAAACTATGGGTAGATGTGTGTGCCTTGTTTGCTTAGTGATGTAGGCTTTAGCATCTGAATTGCTAAGGAGGAATTCAGATGAAAGTGGAAATGATTCGTCTGAGTTTTTTTCCCCCTACATACACATTGTTATTGGTCTTCAGGACTCTTCATTGTCATGGCTACTTTATTTAACTGTAACAGAGGGATTGTGAATGAGGAATTATAATCGGAGAATTTGACAGTTGGCTTTGGAATTCTTTTTATTATTTTAAATTAGAACTGTTATATGTATTAGCCTATAAAATATTTTTAGAGCATGCATTATTGAGGTGCCCACTGGGAAATAGTACATTCAACTTAGAATAATCTCAGTAATGTTTAATAAAAAGACCTGTTAAGATGGTGTGAGCAAGATGAGGACCCTGGGCTAATTAAAAAGTGGGGGCGGGCACCTATACATAAAGGGCAGATGGAGGGATGGTGGGCCAGTTCATTGCAATGCCAGGCTCAGTGGAACATTGTCCCAGAAGGGGCTAATGCAGAAACTTGAGGAACTCTCTCTTTTTTTTTAATTCATTTTTATTGTTAGACTTATTGGGGTGACATCTGTTAGCAAGGATTACATAGGTTTCAGGCATACAATTCTACAGTGCATTGTCAACTTGTTGTATAATAAGTTCACCACCTAATGTGACTTCTCTTTCCATCACCTTATATTTAGCTTGATGTTTAAAAAAATCTCAAAAGCATCTCCTTATTCTCTTAGGGGCTGAATCACCATAGTTTCTGCCTCTGATGAGTTTCAGTATCAATTTGACCTCTTGTGAGCATCCCTGAGACTCGCTCAGACCTTGGCATCATATTTTATAACTCTCCTGGGGCTGGTTGAAAACATTTTTGCAATGCGGGGCTTGTTTTATTTTGTAGTTTAATGTGCCTGTTAAAAAATATTCTCCTATCCTGCGACCTTTCTGAGTTGTCCATACTCCAAGATCTGTAATTGCGAGGAAGTTGTTCCATGACCCGTTATTTCCCAAGGCAAAAGGGCATTTCTTCCTGCCTGAACAGAAAGTGCCATAAATCACGCAGGTACACACAATTTGCATATCCCATTATCTGCTTATTAACCAGAGCGTCTTATGACAATGGCAGATTGTGAAATATGCATCCACGGGCAGTTAAACAGCAGGCTCTCAGGGGTTCATCCTGCAACTCCATCCCTATAATGAAGAGGCAAAAGGCGAGGATGTGACAATGGGATATTGGGCAATGGAATGAAATCAGGATTTGATCTAATGCAACATGACTCACTCACAGCATAGGCAGAATATCAAATGGTCCATGTGAAACTCAATCCTTCGTGTAATTTTTCTGTTATACCCATTGTTCTCTTCCTCTGAATGCCATACAGAACATTATGTAAATTCAGTTTTCATTAGCATGCTGTTTTCTTTTATCTTCATTCAGTTTAATTGTGACTTCTATTTTTTAACTTAATTTACCCTGGGTATGTACATGTCTTGGTAAATTAGCAATATGATGGAAAGGAAAAAATAAAAGATATTCACTGACATCTAGTTTATGCATATTCACGACCATTGCAGGCAGATATATATAAAAGCCATTTCTTTCAAAGCAGGTATAGATATAGTATAGTAAACTCCAAACAATGCTTCACTTTAGACATTTTATTTTAACTCTATCTTTAAGGACCTCTCAGAAATATGATTGTCTGGACTTTATTTTATGTTAAAACAGCAGAAGATGTACAATGATATCTTTGCAAGGAAGGGAACTAACAGTTACATAGTTACCCTGGGCCAAGTATTCTGACAGACACTCCACAGACAATTGCTGGTTGGATTTCCACAAACATCCTTGAGCAAGTCATTACTCGGACTTTGTTTCTGTCTTTCCCAGCCAGTCAGGATGCTTATAGGAGGGAAAGAGGCAATCAATGAGGAGGGTCATTTAGCAAAGATCCTCTCTACTTCGAGTTGTCAAAATCGAAATGATCCTAAGGCTCTTGACATTAGAACCCATGACTGCAATGTGAAACGTACCCAAGTATCAGGATCTTCAGCCTTGTTCAGAACATTCCCTGCTGCTTAATAAAAAGTCCCTTCCGTCCCTTTTTGCCACCTGGGTTATCATCGCTGGATTTGTCTTCATGTAGGATGGCCTGGGTCCCCTTCCCTGTGATGGAATTATAGGATGTAGACCCCGCCCCAGGACTTTCAGGCCCCTTCAGTCATTCCTCAATCTTCTCCCAGGAAGAATGTGTTATAAAGGTTGTGTTATTTCTGGGATCAGATCCTTATGTCTGTATTTTTCCTGACCAAGCTTCTGGACAATGGGCAAACTTTCTCTTTTTTAAAAGGCAGAAATGTCAAGCGAACACAACACAGCTACAGGAATTTAGCCAATCTATTCATTGTTCTAGAGAAGATATCTAATGCCAATAAAATTAAAACCAATTTCTGAGTCTACTTAGAAAGAAACTTAAGTGCCATTGGAAATGAGCCCTTGTAAGAGAAAGACTAGGTTCTCAGCTTCCCTCGCCATTGTACTTGGCTGCCTTGTCAGGTCCTGGTTTAAATTTGAAGGTCAAATAGTTAACTTATGATAAATGATACTATATTGAGGTCTGAGCCAAGGCAAAGAGTGTGGGAAAGCTTATAAGAAAACCATTAAGGCTCCAATTTTGCTGACCTGTGAGGACTCTCGATAGAAAAAGTATAGATTCTTGCAATAAGTACTTGTGAAGAAGCCAGCGAGGGTATTACTGGCAGTGCTGAGGTGAGAGGAAAACAGCATCAGAACCTGACTATCACCCCATTTAAGTTTGTGTTTACAAACCTGTCCTCTGAAATTTCAGACTTGCCTTTTTTTTCTTCTTTCCTTCTCTAATTGAAGAGGATTCAGGTAAAAACGACGTGTTTAATTTAATAAGACCGCAGCTTAGTGTATGTTTGAGAGACTGGGGAGAGCTGAGACAGGTGGCCTAGTAGGATCAACATCAAGAAGGGCTTGAACCCTTAAAAGTAGCAAAGAATATCAAGACACAATAATTTCAAAAGACAACACTGATGGGCAAGAAATGCTTGATTATCCAACTGAGCTATGGGACTCTGTGTCCTTGACCATTGGCAAGGACTTTTGAGGCATTTCTAGAAATGATGACCCTTCAATTGTGAGACCAGCCATACCCAATTTTGAGTGATGCAGAAGGCAGAACATAAGCAATTGGCTAACAATTTGGAGGCAAGGTGGCACTTGCACCCCTGTTGGCATAATCTGAAAATGAAATATAAAAGGGACAGGGCCATCATAGAAGCAATCATGAGAAATAATTCATTGACTGATTTCAGCCAATAAAATATCAGTGGAAATGTAAATGTGTTCTTCTTGGCCTATCATCATACTATAGTTAGATACACTAATTACAGGTGCTTTAAAAAATTGTCAGCATAATGTGGCAGGGCCCAGAAGCTAAGTTGCTCATCACAATCTATCTAAATGACATTTTCTCATCTAAGATTTGAGCTGAGGGGTTACCAGAGGTGAGGTAGAGTAGGTAGGGGGAAGGGCAGGTACCTGGTAAGTTGCTTTAGTTTAGAATGAGCCATTAAAATGGAAACACATTTGCGAGTGCTTCGTTATTTATGTCACCACAGCTATTTGTGTAGTTATGGGTCTTAGTTATATGTTCTTATACACTAGTGGATTCAGTTTAGACTGTATTATCCTAGAGAGAGGGAACTGGATCTATTCAACTTGACTTTAGCTTAATAACGAATAAATGAAAAAATGTGATGTTTAAATAAGTGCCACTTGATGTTGACATTTCCAAATTTAGTAAGGACGAATAATTGAGTAATGATTTAAATAACGAGTAAATAATTCAAATCATCCTGTATAATAAAAAATGCCTTAGAGCAAGCTTGTCCAACCCACGGCCCACGGGCCGCATGCAGCCCAGGGTGGCTTTGAATTTTTAATGGAGCCCAATACAAATTGGTAAACTTTCTTAAAACATGATTTGTTGTTGTTGAGAAATATGGGGTAAGAGCTTTGGGAAGCTCTCCTGGCTTAGCCCCCTCTTCCAAGGGCTTTGTGCCTGTGAAATGTTGCATCACAACAGGCCCATGTTGCACAGTCAGTTGCTCTGAGAGCTTTAACTGTGCAGTCACAAAGCACTGCCCTTGTAAATCCATCTTTTGCACTGATTTCTGAATTTGTCCGCTCGTGCATAACATGCCTTTTCGAATTTTTATGGATCCCAGGAGAAATCTGGCCAGTTGGAATCCCTTCATCAATGCCCTTCAACTTGACTAAGTGGTGCTAGGAAATATTCCTCAACTGGTCTGCTACGTATGAGGGCTGTCCAGAAAAAATCCAGCCATCAGTGCCCCTATTGTTCATCTTAGGTGGCTGGATACTTTCCGGACAGCCCTCATATGTTCTAACATTTCTCATCACATGCTCTCCTGGTCCCCAAGTTCCCCATTGCCATTTTGTAAAAGTCCAAAGGGTACAGTGGCCATCAAATAAAATAGCTAGTTTCTCAGTTTCTGCTCATGGTTGGTTGGGGAGATGCAAGAGAAAACTTCTTTAATCTGGAAACAATTGCCTGGCATGATAAATGACAAGTGAGGACCTAAACAGATGGAAAGAAGGGTGAATAAATAGGACAACCCACGTGATCCTAATTACGTACACCTCCCCTTGGAAATCTTTTTGCCAATTACCTTGACTACCTCAGGACTAGGTGGAGAAGAGGTCCCAAGGCTGCAGTGTAAAAAATGCAAACCTCGGTGATGAACAAAGGGGTCAGGTGAGAAGAGATAGGAGAAACCATTGCTTGACAAAGACACCTGGAATGGAGCGTTTAAGTTCTTACCTTTTATAATCACATATAGTCTACAGATCTTGGTACCCTCTGAGGGCTTAACACATGTTACATACTACTTGATCTATAACAATTGAATAATAATTTAAATAATGAATAAACTATTTAAATTATCCTGTGTAATAAAAAAAATCTCAGAGTTATATAGTCACCCTTTTAAAATTTATTTTTATTTTTTTGGCATTAAATATTATTTTATATTAGTTTCAGGTGTATAGCCCAGTGGTTAGACATTTATATAATTTACGAAGTCACCTTTCTGAGCTATCCTTACATTAGTTACTTTATGTCACTCTCTGAAACCTTGCTACATCAGTAGAGGAGGTATGAGTTCCATATTTAATGTGGAGAAGTGTGGGATAAGGACTTTAGGAAGCTTAGAATGCTGTAAACACATTACTTCCATGATTAAAAAGGGAATTCAGAGGATATAATGTATATCATAATTATTTGAGCATTTAGCAAGATTCTGTGTACTCATCAAGGTCATCGGTGAAGACTAGAGTTGACACCTGGCCAAAGGTGAAGTACCAGCTTCTGAAAGCGGAAGAACTAGAAGAGAACCAGGTGGGAGAGAAAGTGGGTGGCTTGTCAAGTATGTGCTGGGTCCAGGAGCTGTTGTTTTTCATTTGTTGTGTAATTTTCGTGATTCTTTGAGGTATGTTCTTGCAGTCTCTGTTTATGGCTGAGGAAACTGAGTCCCATAGAGGTTAAGTGACTCACTCACCCAAGACCACACAATAAATGCTGTGACAAAGATCTGGCATCATTCCCATGAAAGCAGTGTTCTAACAAAGAAGAGACGAGAAACATGGAGGCTGAGAGGGTCACCTCGGTTCCCCTAGTCTGACTCCTGAGCCCCAGCCCCTCTCTCCCGCTTCCTTCCTTAGTTACGCTGTGTCTTCATGTCGGTTTCTTTGGGTTCCTTTTGAAGTTCCTCTGGCTTCTTGAAGCTGTAGATTTTATACTTTTGCCTAGTTTGAAACATTTTAAGCCATTATTATATTTTAAAATATTTCTTCAATCCCACACTCTTCCTTCTTCTGGAACTCCAGTAGTACAAACATTAGATCTTTTTTGCTGTTGTTGCACTGATTACTGAGGCTCTGCTCATTTTTTTTTTTCAGTCTGTTTTCTCTCCGTTGTTCAGATTGAGTAAGTCCTGTTGGTCCCTTTTCAAGTTCACTGATTCTATCCTCTGTTAGCTTCACTCTGCTATAGAATCTATCCAGCCACATTTACAATTTGGTCATTTATTTTTGTAGTTCCATCATATTTCTATTTCTTTACTGAGTTTGGCTACTTTTATTTTTTTCAGGAGAATTTGTAATTGATTGTTGAAACATTTGTGATGGCTGTTTAAAAATCCTTGGCAAATAAATTCTAGCATCTGATTCATCTCAGTGTTGACATCGGTTGATTATCTTTTCAAATTCAAATTGTGGCTTTCTGTTTCCTTGCACAACTTGTGTTTTATTTTATTCAGACACTTTGGTTATTATGTTAGGAGACCTTGATTCTATTTAAATCTTCTATTTTAGCAAACAGTAGCCTTGTTTAGGTTTATTGTGTAAATTCTGGACTATGCTTGTGAGCTTTATTTGCTGTGACACTTTAGTGCACAACAGGGAGAAGGTGAAAAAAATCCATGTGGCAGGGAATCAGCTTTGGAGAGGAACTGTGTGGTGAGAAATTCAGCCTCTTTTGGTTCATTCCAAATGGAGCTTTCACAGCTCAACCTGGAAGAGTTTGCCATTTTGCGTCTGAGTGATTTAAAACATCTCTTTTAAGAGCTAGACGAAGCCAAAGCCATATTTTGGTATCCATGGAAAGAGCCATAGGCCTCACTACAGAGCATGAAAGGAGCTTTGAACATACAGACTTTGCCTACATCAACACACACACACACACACACACACACACACACACACACACACATTTACTTTATGAGCACTTGCATCTCAAAGTCCTTTAGCTGTCATGGTGAGCTTAAATCCTACTCTTTCTGACTGCTGGGAATCCCCAGAGACAGAGGCATCATGAGAGGCAGCCATGGACAGAGGCTTGCAGGAGAAATGCAGAGGGTCCCCAGGTGTCTTCCCCAGGCTGCTGGCCCTTCCTTTCTGCTTCAGTTCTCACAAGATCCAGCCTGCATTCCTTCCATTGTTTCCATAAGTTTTATTCTTTTCCTTGTTCTCCTGAAGATGTCCATTTCAATATATGCAAATATATGTATTTCAATAATCCTTCTGTCCCTATGGTTTGCCTTTTCACTCTTAATGATAATTTATTGTAAACATACATTTGCAGTACAACTTAACATTTTTTCTTTGCTTAGAGTTTTTTGATATCATATTTAGAAATATTTGCCTACCATACAGTCATAAATATAGTCTTCTATGTCTTTCTGTTCAAGTCCTACTGTTTTTATTCCACGTTAGGTCTACAGTCTATCTGGAGTTGATTGTTGTGTTTAGTATTAGGTGAGGGTCAAGACACACTTTGTGCCATCTGGCTATCAATTCATCTGGTACCTTGCATGGAAAAGAACATCCTGTCCACATGCACTGCAGCATCTCCTTCATACTAAATCATGTGACTAGTGTATAGAGTTGTGTTGGTTTCGGACATCTCTTTCAGCATTGTATTAAATTTATTCATCAGCATGCATTCAATATATATTGAGCTGATGTTTTGAGATTCTCCTAAGTTCTCTTTTACTCATGTGAGGTCAGCAACTTGGGATGCTTTCTTAGCCTCAGGCAATCACAAAGCCATAGAAACCCAGGCTGCTTATCTCATCATGACCCACCTGCAAATGAACTTCAGTGAACAATTAAATATGGCAGCTTTAACATTTAATTGCACAAGAAAGGCAAAGGCACCCTTATCTTTTGATTCGAATGGTTACATTTACTCTTCGCTTCCAGTACCGTAGTTATCAGCTTTGAGTTATTTCTAGGCTCTTACTTATTTGCAGTGTCTTCTGCTGGCTCAGAAACCTTTGTGATAATAATTACATCAAATGTTATCAAGTATCGCAACTAATGGCTTTTTAAATCACTATTATAATTCTTATATTGACTATTACTTAAAGCAAATTTTATCTTTTACTTGAAATTAATTGCATCTTCATAAATATTTAACTTCTTGGGAAAATTGTTCATGCTATGTAAGATAACATTGTATGTTATTAAACTTACTGTGGAATCTGCAATCATTTACTCTTTTAAGAGGAAGAAAACTAAATTAAAAAATATATAAAAATTGCCATTAAAGTCGCAACTACTCACGGTTCTCCAAAATAATATGACATTTCCTGCTTCCATAATATTGCTTGGGTTTTGTATTTGTTTAAGCAGTTCTCTTAACCTCAAAATGCTCTTTCTTTATCTTACCTTAGATGGTCTACTCATCCTTCAAAATTCAGTGTCACCTCCTCCACAAAAATTTCACCAGTGCTTCAACTGACATTATTCCTTCCTTCTCTTATGATTATATAACTCTTCCAATTTAAAACATTTCTCATCGAAGAATCTTTTCTGGACAAGAACATACAGGAAATTCATCTTGGCTGCACACATCACACATTTCTGCTATGGCATTATGTGTCTCAAGGCACCCAGAACAGCAATTTTCAGAATACCAAAACCCAAAATACTGAGGATCATGCAGATTTGTTTTTGAAGCACTTTGCTAATCAATTGACCACATGTTCTTGTTTGTCTCCTGTCATTCTCAAAAGTGTCCTAGATTGGAGCTGCATCTTTAGTCACATTACTGATCCATAAGATATATAGCATTTATTTTACTGAGTATTGTTTAATTGGTTAGCTGTTCATCTTAGATTTAGAAGTTATAACTTTCCATATTTTCTCTCAGCATAAAATTTTCATCATTAACTCCTGTGGGTCATACAGCCAAGCCCCTTACCCAGCATTGTCAATGTCAGATGCCCACAGTTACTCAGTGGATATGTTGGCACTATTGGAGGGAACTTTGACACTTCCTCTCACTAGACTCCATACACCCACGTTGGCTCAGTTTCCTCATCTGTGAAAACAAAAAGCAATAAAGGACACTTCTCAAAACTGTTGGGAGCATTTAATGTAATAGAATGCAAATGAAAGCACACAGTGAGAACTGTGAAATGCTATCCCAAGTGAGCTACCAGCAACTGTCTAGGGTTTTCTGGTGAGAAACCCCAGTTAAACTTTCTGTTTCATTCACATTTTTAGAATGAATGATTGTAACTTACTCTTGATACCTGTTTCTTTGGAAAAAAACAAACAAACAAAAAAAAAAAAAAAAAAAAAAAAAAAAAAAAAAAAAAAAAAAAACAATGAGCAGCCTCCGCATAGTCATCTGAGGAAAGTTGGCATTAGATTAAAGGAATGTTCTATAGAGAGAAGTGGGATGTGAATATGAGAGCTGGGAAGGTGCAGGAATGGAGAGCCAGTTTTGGTATGCTTTCTTAGCATCAGCCTTCTCCGCCTGGAACGAAGAGACTCCGAGGGTCTCCATGGTGACTTTGGCTTCCCTGGCAAGGTGGGGCTGCTTGCTGCTCACAGGATGGTTCACACTCATTGGAGCCTCAGGGGGACTAAGGCTGGGCTGTGGCTTGGGTCTCCCTAGTTGGCTTTCTAAGAAACCTTTCTTATTCTGACTGTAATGGACTCGGTACCCTGGACCTTTAATCACGGCGGGTTATTTTTCTTCCTGGGAAGAAACACAGAATGCCACGTTTAATCATCTCTTTGGCAGGTGGTGCACAAGCTTCCCTGTTAATTAATCTTTAATGTCATTAATTGGCTGGCTGTGTGATGACAAGGAAAAAGAGTAAACACTGTTTGCAAATCAATTGAATTCTCATCTGCACTAGCATTTAGTTTTCCGGGTGAATATAAACATTTACAAGGCTTTCACTGGCTGGACTTCCAGTGTCTGGCTGATAAGATTATTGAACCAAAAATATTCAGGCAGCGATTGCCTATTGCGGATGTTCTAATTGAAGGTTTTCTTTGCCATCAACCTCTCCCTCAACCCTTTGAAACTGGCTCATTGGTTTGATGTGGATCAGTGATGAGATTGGAAAGCCAATATCAGAGGGTTAGGGTTTCCCCACACCCATTTATTTCTCCTCATATTGATTTTGCCTCTCTGGTCTATAAAAAAATAGAAATCTCCATCCCAAACTGATTCAACGTTGAGCTATTTGATTGAGGTTACCTGCCATCCTACACCTACGGTAGTGACTTAGTATGGTCCAAATAATGGTCCAAATAGATGACCTGGGCCAGCAAGGTCAACATCACCTGGGAGTACATTAGAATTGCAAATCTTTAGCCCCTTCCCCAGATGACTGAATCAGAAACTTTGGGGGTGGGGGCCGGGATTTATGTTTTAAGAAGCTTTCCAGGGGATTCTAATGCATGCTAATGTTGGGGACCAGAGGCACAGAACTCGGCTGTGTCCACTTCCTGGGAGTAGGACATTGTTCCCTCACCGAGGGGCTTGACTCAACAAGGAGCAGTGTAAGAGGTAACTTGTTTTAATGGAATAACTCCACCTGACTCCCTGATAAAATGTGAGAAGTAAATTGCTTTTCTCTCGGCCTCAAATGCCCACTTTAACTTTTGGCCTTGAGCACCTTCTGACCTCCAGTAGTGGAAATGGCCAGTTCAGTTTCCTCAATTTCTGATGTAGCTCCAGGAAGCTAGCATCTAAAGAAAGTGGAAGCAAAGGGCAAACTGCTCCCCACGAAGGAGGAAGATCTCCCAGATTGAAAACGGCGCTGTGTTAAGTGAGAAAAGGAGAAGATGTTAGCGTGGATCTTGGGAAATTGTAGTAATTGGGCCCATGTGAGAGGTCACAGCGATGCTTGGGATGATGCTTTACTGACTCTAGGGGGCTACTGCCACCTGGTTGGGAGGGATGAATGCCAACATCTCCTCCTCTTTGGGGGAGGCTGTAGAACCCTGGTGAGTTCCTTCTGGACAGGAGCAGACAACAAGCCCAGCAGAACTGACTCTTCCTTCAGGTGAGGAAGCCAAGAGAGTTTACCTTAATGCTCTTGACGGTCTTCCCTGCAATCCTTTTTTAGGCTTGCTGAGTCATGTTAACATTTGCATCTTTGCAGACATCTCAGGACCCAAAGCCAATGTCGCCTTCGTGACCAGAGAGCAGCAATCCTTAATCAAAGGACTTACACTTCAGGCTCTCAACTGGCAGGGATAGGAGCCGTGTAGCTCTCTTTATTGCAGGCTGATGATGGAAAAGCCCCGGTGTAAGAATAAATTTCAGTATTTATCTATTCCCTGTAATTTGTCATGGAGCCTAGGACTGTTGGGCATGGAGCGTTGGGGATTATATGACAGTTTGTTGAATGGAATAAATTTGTATCAGGCAAGTGATGTAACTCCAAAATCCCATTTCAGTTTGTGCTTCCTAGGGCCTATTCTGGCACCACTGGCTTCCCTGAGGAAGGAACTCTTACCTGAGACTCTGACATGGACATTGTGTGCTATTGGTTTAATGGGGGAGTTTTCTCGGGGGCATTACCTGTAAGGGGGTGAGGGAAGCAGGATGAGGCAGGAGGAGAGGCTGGACCTCAATGTATATGGAAACTGGAGAAGTGTGAGCAGCAAACGGGGGGTGTTGCTAGGCAGCCCAAAGTGACAAACATCCCAACCACAGTTCTTGGGGAAGTTGTTTCTTTCTTTCTTCTTGAGAAGCATATGTTACCTGGATTATAAATTATGGATGTATATTTGCATACAGCACTTCTTAAAGACTTGTGGGATGGCTACATTTAGCAGCTATTGTGTATATTGCACATGTGTGTGCATGTATGTCTGCATGTGTCTTTGCTCTTATCTATATGAACATCAAGCCTCCCTTTGGATTTTAAAAGAAGCAAACCACTTTAGAGTGTAGTTTTCCTGTTTCTTTGTTTTTGCTTGTGGGGGAAGCCTTTCTAAGATAATTATGCCTTCTTTTCCAAGAGAATAACATGCTCTCATCCTGGGATAATTAGGCAGTCTAATTAACCTTTACAAAAAGCATCACATAGCTTTATAGTGGGTATATCCCCTTCATTAGTTTAGTTTGGCTCATCTTAACTGGCATAGTTGATATTGCTGATTTGCATATCTCTTCCCATGGTATTTAGTGCCATAACTTGTAATAAAAACACATTGTAGAGTACACTGGAGATCGACTTAATGGAATTGGCTATATCACAAGCAGAGATTCTTCCAATGACCATGGCTCTATCTTCATATTTACTGCAAGGCACTTAACAGTATAATTTAAAGTGGGAAAAGCTTTTTGAGTAATCATTCCTTAATAATTAGCTCAGGGATAATTTGGAAACCATCATTTGAAACACTTTAATAATGTAAGGTAAGTTATTTCTGGAAATGTTAATGGAAAGCAAGCTCCTTGGAGATGAAAGAGAGTTAAAAGATCTGTAAGAATGGCTATTAATTATGGCCCCAAACCCTTTTTCTGTTATTAGGCAACACAGTTATCAAGCAAGATAGTATAGCATTCAGAATTCAGAGTACTTCTCCCATTAGACACAGAGGTAATCTCAGCCAGCGTGAAATTCAGACATGGTAATTAATTAATTTACCTAGGAGGGCTGTCCAGAAAATATCCAACCATTGCCAATATAACGAGAACTGTTACATGGCTGGATACTTTCTGGACAGCCCTCGTATATCCTTGTTGTACCTGGGTGCAGTTTCCTTTGACTTCATAAGGGGATGTACAACAGATACTTAGGATTAAATTACAAATACACCGTATTCACGCATCCCAGTATGAAAACAACTAAAATGATTATGCTTTTCAGGACCTGCTTTTTCTTCCACAATATCAAAGGAAAACACACATTATAGCATCAGTGCAGAAATGTATAGGACAGGATCCATGTGAACTCGCTGATGTATACCTGCTCCTTGTGACAAACTGAAGTGTCCTCAGCCTTAATCCTTCCCTTTCCCTGTCCCCCTGCCTGCTCCGGCCCCATCCAATCATTCTCTCCTTGAACAGAGTCCTCAGAACT
Source organism: Lyroderma lyra (assembly GCA_004026885.1). Taxonomy (NCBI): domain Eukaryota; kingdom Metazoa; phylum Chordata; class Mammalia; order Chiroptera; family Megadermatidae; genus Lyroderma; species Lyroderma lyra. Next base: position 308,338 of record PVJL010000677.1, read on the forward strand.
GCATTTGGGTTATATCTTCACTATGCCTATTAGATCCTGTCTTTCCTTCCCAAGGCATCTCCTGCATCCCAAACTTATGATAAGACACGAGTCCCCAAAAATCTGATGGCTTCACCAGCCATGGGATCTGCCCTTCACCCCTTTTGTTTTTGCCAAGAAACAGGAGTATATTCTCCTTGTCACAGGGTGTTTCTGACCTTGGTTTCTCTTCATCTTGACTTTGACAGATCATCAGAATCACAGGTGATATCCAACAGGGCTATTTGTATACAGTGCTTCCTGTCCTAAGTGGAGCTTGCTTGTTTCTGAGAAATGCAGCCAGTACTCAGCGGGAGGTTTAATATTGTGTACGAAACATGTGTTATGCTTTAATGGAGAACCGGTAACAAACTTCATTTTCCTTTTGAACTCTGAAAGCATCAAAGAGAGAGAATCTGACCATGGCTTTCAGTCTGTCCTGCTAATTCACACCTCCAGTTATTTTAAAACAAAAGAACTGTAACTCCTCCTCTGTACACACATCTATCTGGTATTTGCTTTCTTTATGGGCAAGCTTTTTTAAACAAGAGCCCTCCTTTGGGATCAACTACACTTTGTTCTTCCCTTCTGCTTGTACCAAAGCTGTCATATAAACTAATTAGAGATTTGTTATTTGAGAAGTTATAAGTTTGCCAACAAGGGAATTGCCTAATTTCACCGCAGACAAATCAGTGGCTGTACATGTGTGAAATTAAATGGACTGGGCGGATTCCTGCCCGCCTGCCTATTTTTATCATTAGACGACAATCCCCATCATACACTGCACTAATGGCTGCTATCAAGGGCTTACAATAATATATGAGATACGGACAGTGCCCCTTTAATAGTACTTCAAATGCTCTGTTAGCAGGGATCAGAAAGTCAGATGTAATAGTGTACAAGATTTATCCCAAGCAAGTGAAATCTGACTGCAAAAAAATTGTAATCTTGGCTGTGGAGAACAGATGTGTTACTGATGGCCTCAGATTTTCCTGCGAAAAGACAAAAAAAAAGGGAGAAAACAATAAAGGACTGAACATAAAAATAAATACAGGGTCCGGCAGAAGTAGCGCCCTGTTTAAAGTATCATAATATAAATGGATGTGTTGTCTTAGTAACCTTTGTGTTCCAGGTTTTATGAACATGTGGTCATAAAAAATCGGTGGTCTTTGTGCCCTTGCATATAATTTTAAGCACCTAGTAGATACTAATAATGGTTAACTTAAGGAACAGAGATGATAAAATGCTTTTATAAACTAAGACCGTGATATGATAACAACTAAGGTAGAAATGTAAAATAAATGTCGTTATAGTAACACTAGATCCACAGGGAATTAAGCTGTTCCTAGGTTATCTTTTATTCATTTTGCAGCATTTCTGGAGCACCAACCATAAAATGACCAAAAAAAAAAATAGGGAAAAAGTTTGTATTGCTGAAGAGTTCTTGAGTAGTGTTATTCCTTTTCAAAGATGAAGAATTTCAGACAGAAAAAGTCAAGAACCACACAACTTCACTCATATGTGGGATATAAAATCGAAGCGACAAACAAACACAACAAACAAACAACAAGCAAAACTCATGGACACAGGCAACAGTTTAGGGGTTACCAGAGGGTGCCGGGGGAGAAGGGAGGCAGAAGAAAGTAAAGGGGGTTAAATATATGGTGATGCAAGCACTGACTCAGGGTGGTGAACATACAATTCAGTATACAGATGATGTATTTATACAGGATTATAGAAAGTACACTTGAAACCTATATCATTTTACTAACCAATGTCACCCCAATACATTTAATAAAAATTTAAAAAATAGAAAGAACTTTCCTCGAACAAAGGTTTCCATTATCTTGCCGGGTAGGTTTGAAAAATAGCAAGAAATTCCATTAAATAACGGGCACACACAGTGGGTTTGGCATATCCAAGAACCTGATGTGGTCCCTGTCTTCTAGGAGAGGAGCCAACTCTGCAAATGCAGGACTGCAAAATGATGAGTGAGAACAGCACATCGGAGCTTCCAAGGCACTGAGCACTCAAAAAATTATAGATCTGAAACGGTGCTTTATGTGAACATGTTGTCACAACCGACTCGTAAGGGATCAATCACAGCTATTTGCAGAATATTATGAATGCTCATTGCACTCTGCTTATAATTAAATTGTACACATTTATACAGAAGCTAATTTGTCTTTCGTAGCATAGCAGAGACCTTTTGTAGCACACCGCCGTCCACAGCACTGTGATGTCTTCATTTACTTCCGCAAAGTGGTGGAGAAGGAGTGGTCCAAACTCGAGGATACTGACATTCCTCTTCTAGAAGAAGTTGGTGGGGCATGGTATCTGGTTTCGTTATTCATCATTTTCCTTAAGGAGCAGAACTTATGGATGACGTTAAGTGAAGACTTACTGTACTACAAGCTAACAGACGTTTAGGTGCATGCCAGCGTGACATTGCCAGAAGCCCTTGTCAGTAAGACACAGTGCAATCCACTGGGTTAATTAGGAGAATGTACGTAGAGTCAGTTCACGGCACAGACCCAAAGGCATGAATGGAATTTTCTGAAGGCAGGAGGACTTCATATGAGGTAGCCTTCATGTGCTTGCTCTGCAGTGAAAAATTAATAACCTCCTGGGATCATTCATAATAAGATTTGATAAAAGAAAAGATGATTAAATCTCCAAGTGATAGACTTGCTGATTCGTCTGGTCCAGAATGATTAAGATCAGCTGATCAAGGACATGAGAAGGGCTCTCCTCTTGCCAGAAGGGCAGTGCCACCCTGCATCAGTTGAGGATGTCTTTAGGGAGACACAGAAAGGAGACATCTGGCTATTCACCCTGATATTTGTTCTACTTGGAGCCTAAGGGTGGGTAGGCCCTTTGGCCACAGTGTCCCTCCAATACCCTGAAGCTTGGGGTCCCAGCAGCACAGGTGACCCCAGGTGCCCCCTAGAGCTTTGAATAACTCATTCTCTCTTTTCAGTTCTCTCCTTCACCGTGTCTCCTTTGAATGTTTTTCTATGCCTTTTTAAAGACTAAGGTATAACCAAAGCAAGTTGAGAAGTGTATAACCACAGTGGCTATGATTCTAAATACAAACAAATAAACAAGCAAATAAAAAAAACAAAACAAAACAAAAAAAAGGAAACAGCAGCATGCCAAGGGTGGGGCTATTGAAAGGAATCGCCATGACATCATGATTTCCTTCTCCCAGAATCTCTGCCTGTGCCAAGGATTTCTGTAGAGACTTGAACAACCCAACTCTCTTTTATCCCATAAATCCCAAAGAGATGGCTCACTCCAAAGGGTGGGGCGGCCCTTTGTGTGTTGTACTGGGGAGGAGGAAGGACTAGCATTCTTCACTGGTGGCTGTTTTCACTACTCTCGTGGGTATTTCGCAGGAACAGAAAAGGGGACTAGCATCCCCTTCTTCATTTCCCAGAAGAAGTTCTCTCTCCATGGGTGGGTCTGCCTTTCCCCTCCCATGGCCAAAACATCTTCCTGAACAGCAGCCAGCAGCCAGTGTTCCCACACTGGTGGCCTTGGTTTCCTAGGAATTCTGTTAAGCCCACTCACCTATCTGAGCCGCCGTGGCCAAATCCTTTTGTAAGTGGAAATCTTTGCAAACCACGAAGGACTATTACAACTCTAAGTTTGTAATAGAGTTGTAATAGTCCTTCTAATCATCCTTCTAATATAAACTGTGATTAGAAGGACTATGTAATAGTTCTAATCGTGTGTGTGTGTGTGTGTGTGTGTCTGTGTGTGTGTGTGTGTATGATTAGAACAACCATCACAATACGGTATGGGGAAAGGGGAGGGGCTGAAGAGGAAACACTGAATTATCATCTCAGGGAAGTTTGAGCTTTGCAGCAACCAAGCTTTAGGAATGACCAGGGCAGACAGATTTAATCAGAAGTCCCTACAAAAGCAATAAAGATCACATGTACCATAATTATGATAATCAGTTCATGAACTGTAATGCCATGTTCGTAATTTCAAACATTATGAAGTCCTGTACAGTGAATCAATCTGTCATTGCAAAGATAATAAAATGTTCATGTCCGATGGGATCTATTCTGTTTGACGGACAATTTGTCATTCTTTTCATCAGAAGCCTCATTAGAGTCACTAGTTTTCAATTAAAGTGAATGAATTCTATCTATCTATCTATCTATCTATCTATCTATCTATCTATCTATCTGTTTATATATACTGAAAATAATAAATTCAGCATAGCTGGTTATCTTATACAGCTCCTGTTTGGGTTTCTCCTGAAAGGTTAATTCCTCCAAGCTGCAGCCCTTCTCTGCAGCATGTCTCATTGTGTAGAGTTCTGCTTTTACTTCTGTGATTCTTTGTTTAGTGTTTGTGTCTAGACTCAGGAGGGTAGACAATGTAACTGTATAATCCACATGGCCTACCACGTGCCCTTTGGAATGAATTCACACTTCTCTCCATGGCCTAGGAGGTTCTAGGTAGCTTTCCATGTCATTCCTCTTCCTGTCCCTCAAAATCCCCATCATGTTTCTGACCTGCCCTACTTGCTGTCTTCTCTTTTTGGAACCCTCTTCCTCCAGATTCTCCCTGGATGTCTTCCATGAAAAATGTCACCCAAATGTCATATCCTTAGCAAGATTTTCTCAGATCTAACATATTTAAATTAGAACTCCCCTCCCCAAGCACTTCCCTACTTTACTTTCTTTAGTGCACTTGTCACTATGTATGGGTTATCTTTCATATGTACATATCTGTGTTCTTACAAGTGCATTTGTGAATTAAACCATCCGTTTTACCTATGAACTTGAATTCTATTAATGCCACTTATTCTTGGTATAGCTGTCACTCCAAACCTACCCAGAGCCAATGCAGTGGGGTTATACTGAACTGCTCTCAGCATCATAGTGAAAACTTCTCTCTAGTAGCAGATTTCTCTCTATAAATATGTTAATTAAAATGCTCATAGATGAGTGTGTGTGTGACAGATGTTCCTGATGAAACATCTGATAAATTTGTTCTTCGTAGATAAAAATCTTAATACCCTTCAGTGAGAATGACTTAGCATTTGAAGAAAAAACTGGAAAGGTAAAGCCATCTTTATTAGTTATTTTTGAGTAACATGCTGATCATTGACTTGATTGGATCTTTCATATAGTCTAGAGTTATTGGGACTAATTTTTAATTTTTCTTTTCTAATCTGAGTATCAAAACTTTAAGTCAAATGTAACATACTTTGCCATAGAAAATAAAGTGGTGACCTTCATCCAAATCAGACGGCATCTTGTTTTATGGGGGCCACAGAGAGGTGTTTCTAAGAACTAAAAAATATAAGAGCCCTCCAAGAATTACACTGACAAATATCTGTACATTGTAACTGCAGAGGTGTACAATAAATATATGCTGAAATGAATGACTATAAGCTGAAAGGGTGTGGGAACATCTAAAATCACCATTAAAGCTATCTGAAAGTTACTCAGCGAGTCGGTATGGAATGGATGTAAATGTAATTCAGCCATTTGAAACCTTACAACTTGTGTTTACTCTGTTTGGAGAAAGTCCATGGAAAATAATAGATGGTTCTGTCATTGAATGCGTAAAATAAGAGGAATGCCACGTCCCGGGCAGCATTGCATGTCTACCTCAGCAGGTAGCTTGATCTTGTCCAAGTAGGCTTATGCATCATGATCTCCTTGGCCAAATTTTTCTACAAAATGTCCAAGTTCCTCAAGCCTCCTTACCTGAGAAATAATTCTTGACAGCAGCTGACCTTCCTTGTTCGAGTTTCTGTTTTACCAAGTAACAGTGATTTTCCATTTATAACTTTTTTCTTGTAATCGTGTAATGAGTTTGAGAGTCTTACTCTGAGAATGTCAGTGTTTCCATCTTAAATTAATATATCGGAATTCTGTTTAAATATGACCTTATTCCTGAGAGTCACTCTGAGTTCCAACAGTCTCCCCAATTGTTAGATTTTGGACTGTGTTGAGTTCACTTAGTGTGTTCTGTCTAAGCAGCTCCCTGCCCTTCATTAGGTGACATCTGATCTCATTTTATTCACTTGAGATCCACATCAAAGCTGTTAGAAAAAAATGGGCAGCTAGGCAAGTTTGTTTTCTGACTTCTAATGTATCAGTTCTGTTCCCAGTTCCTGAATCTCAGGTTCTTTTCCTCACCTGACAATACACCTCTTAAGTGGTTCTTCTCAATTTGTAAATGGTGGATAACATTATCCAATGCCATCTTGCCACCTTCATGTTGTTATACTCCAGGCTGGAATGAGGAGGTTGGAAATTTAGATATCACCAAGCTATGCACATTGTGGTGGACACTTTGTATGTGCTCCCATATCCATCCTGACTTGTCTTATGGTAACCCTCTTTGCATTTGGAGTCTTGTGACAAGTTCTGACAGGCTGTGGGTAAAGTGATATGTGATCCAAAACATTTTGTGCTCGGCAAAATCTCCCCAAACTCTCTGTTCTTTTTGGAACAACATAAAGAAATTATCTTCATCTCTCTGATCAAAATGACAGTCTCGCCAACATCCTGGGTCACGGAGAGACTATGTAGAGTCCCCCACTGGCTTCGTAGCATGATAAATGTTGTGACAGGCCAACAGTAACACACCTCAGGAACTCAGATTTTTTTCTCCTTGCTGTTACCCATCCAATGGCTGGGTTGGGTGGTGGATTTTAGTGTTCTTACTCTGCAGAAAACAAGGAAAATATCTTTCAATATCAATAGGATGATGACTTAACATGTGACTGTGAACTGCATTTTAAAAATCCAAGAATGCTGATCATTTCTTGCTTTGATACTGGATTCTATTTGCTCAGGTGGCCAGAAACATTCTAGGAGGCTAGATCTCTAGAAGAAGTTCCAGTCATTGCAATTCTGTGCCATGTTCCAGTGTAACAAGATTAAGAGAGAACACCGTGAACATACTTTTAAAAAGATAAATATGCTAGACAAGTGTGGGGAGATTTTCCTACTGTTTGTAGTAGGATCTCCGGTTGAGTCTACATTCTCTCCCCATCTGAGAGTCAGGCTGGGCAGGTCTGATGGGTTTGTGGGGTGGGTCCATCAGGATTCTGTTTGCATGAGCATCTTCTAGTTAAGACCATATTTCAAGAAAAGAGAGACTCAGGAATGATGTTACAGCTGGAGGGGAGCAACAGAGTGATGTCAGTGCTGAGTGATGAATAACACTTGAGTTAGAATTTAGGTCAACCACCAAGGAAGGACTCTTGTCTTCATCATCGTAAGAAGAAAATGTTTAAAAATAAAAACTGGCAATGCTTTTCCATAAAAAATATGCAAGTCAGGGTAAGCCAACACTGTCATATCAGAATATAAAGAGAAGCTTTCCCTCCTAGACCACTGGATGGCTTCCTACCCAGCATGGGCACCATAGAGGTTTCATGTACTAAGGAGGTATTGAGTGGGAGGCGATGGATGTGGCAGCTACCTCCAAAGGAATTCTGAAAAATGTTAAGGAATATGGCAGAAATTTCTTAGCACTAGTGGCCAAAGCTCATAGTAGTGGCTAGGTGTGGAAAGTGTAGCAGACTCAACAGTTGGTAGGGTTCAGTGCATGACAGCAGCAGTGGTACCTAGCCCTAGAGATGAGTTCTCCAGGGATTTCACAGTGATATTCTGTGGATGCTGATGGGGATATCTGTAAGCATATGGGAGACATCTCATACGGACTCCTGCAAACCCTTGGTGGCAGAGCGGAGCTCCGCAGGGAGCAGAGTTCCTTGTATGAACAGGTAGAAGCTAGAACCAACCAAGTATGGATTGGAAGCAAATTTCCATTTGTGCCCTCGGGGGCTAGAATTAGAGGAAACTCAAGGCAATTTTCCTCCTTGTTTACCTCTTCTTTAAAAATCATTATTATGTTTTAGTATTACTATTTTCATAATACTTGTTGCTATCATCCCATAGATGCAGGACAAAGTTTTCACTTCTGTTTATTTGTTGTGTCAAGATGATGGCTTTGGGAACAGTAGAAATAAGTGACACTTATTTTGAAAGAAACCTTGTCACCTAGATCCTTGTTTTTCATGCTGTCTGTATTCACATTTCAGGGCAGTGCCACAGCTTTGACTCAGGAGAAAATGATGGTAGTTTTCAAGCCCCTTCAAAGAGTCTTGGATCAATCACTTTTATTTCCCTGTAATTATGGTTCATCATATTCTTGGAAAGACATCTCCTGACATTGCAAGGGAGATGCTGTGTGATCTTCATGTAGTCGTACTTTATGTCTCTTTGATCCTGTAACATTCCATACTCCTTTCCTCCTCTCCACCAGAGCTCATTTTCTGCTGATCTCTTTCCCCACAATTTATTGTTTGATTCCAAGGCTCCCACCATCAAGGGACCCAAATAGATGTTGTTCTTTCATCTTTGAATTGGGAAGTTTCTCTTTTATCCCTTAATTGCAGTATATAACTCCTTCCTTTGATTACCTTTACCTAAAACAAGTGGGGGAACAGTGACATAAGCGGTTACGTATTTTAGCCATCTTCCCTAGAAAATGAAAATCACCACATCTGGCTATTAAGTTCAAGAGGAACAGGACGATTGTGGGTCTCCATAGGGAAGCATTAAAACGGAAGCAGGTTTGAAGCCCCTTGGCTGGCAGCTGCTCCAGTCCTTCTAGTTGAAATACCCTTCTAAATGGGGTATTTAGAAATTTTCTAGAGGAAAAAAAATGAGTTCATTTAGCTTGACAATTATTAGCAATTTATTTCAGTAGGTCTGATTATAATAGTGAGTGATAATTTACGAACTAAACAGATCTTTCAAAACCCTGGGAGTGAGCCTGAGAATGTCGTTTGTTTGTTTGTTTTCAATTTCTGCTGCGTGACTGATATTAGACATTCAGATCACCCCTCTCCACATTCATGATGTGGAGTTGGAATAGATGAATACAGCCCTAACCTGCTGTATCTGTTACTTGCTAATCTGTTCCAACACCAGTGGAATATTAATGACTGGAGCCATAACACTTTCCATAACCTCTGCTATTTACTCTGTGGCAACATTAAGCACAGTCTGCATTTAATTACTCATAATCGGGCTTCAGCAGAAAAGAATTCCGTTTTGTAAAACAGCAAATTTTGGGGTAATTGCACGCATAATCAATGCATATTTTGTCAACTCAATGGTGAATTTGAGGGCTGGTGATTATTCCTTTTCTGGTTTAAAGGCATGTTAACACTTTTAAGGTCACTGTCCTCATTGCCTAATGAACAGCAAGAAAAAAATGAACTGAACTTCAGACATTTCTCTTTTAGTTTTAGACCACCTTTTTTACATTTAGCACTGGGGCCACGAAATTTTGAGGCCAACACAGGTTTTTCTCCCTATATTTTTCTTGGACCTCTTGCCTAGATGAAGTTTGTATACTGGTGAAAGGTGGCACATTTTGTTTTCCTCAGAAAAATTATATAACTGCCTTCCTGTCCAGGGCTGAGGACAAAATAAAAGTCCAGGTGACAAAGGATGACTCTCCATGATACTATAAACACATGTACAATAATAATGTAAGCCTTAGCCAGAGGGGTGTTAGTTGTTTTCTTAGAGGTGTTTATTCGGTAAGAAAAACAAGGGTACAGAAACTTTGCTTCAGGCTCTCAGATGTTGGTGTAACCCAATACGCCTGGTTTTTTTCTTCCTAATTAAGATGTTAGCTTTAGCAATAGCCTTCCAGGTCCACTAACTCTAGCATTCACCCAAACATCTTTTCTTCTATTCATTTCTCACCATTTTCCCTTCCCTGTTCCTCTGAAGTACTCTCAGAGCGAGCACGCACACTGGAGTCAGGAAGCAGGCTCTGAAAAATAATGCCTTTCCCGTGTGGTTCATTCTGGGTCTCCTCTGAAGACAAGATCACTCCCAGCATTTCAGCTAAGGAAGTTTACAAGACTTGGAATTTGTGAACCATGGGAAGGGCATATGGAGGGGGGATGCACAGGGCAATAAGAATGAGTTGGTGGGAATTAGAAGAAGAACTGTCTCTGCCTTTCTCCTGACTTCCAGGTTTGATATTTAGGGAAATGAGGTCAGCAAAATACCTACAGAGTTGAGAAAATGAGAAGTTTGGCCTCCTCTTCCCTGCATCCCCCACCCCTGTCAGTCTAGCACCTCTTCTGTTTACCTGTCTTGAGTCTTATATCCTTATGCCAGTTGCAGACTTGCCCACCTACAGGAGCTGTAGTTATTATAGGAAGCAGTCCAAACCAGCCACCTACCTTCACAATCAGAAGAGAGACACTTACTTGGTTTTATGGCTCGTTACCTTTGCTTAAAGAGTACACAGCTTGTCAAAAATGAGCCGCGGATAACATCAAACAGGGGTATCCTCACTGTTGGCTAGTTGTCCAGTTTCAAGGTTTATTGATTCCAATTCCTATAAAACTAGTTCCAGCCCCCACCATTGTCCACCCCCAGCGTCCTCGAACTACTAACCCCGTTCAAGAAGGAATCTGCGTTTGCCACTGATTACCTTCTCCTTCTGTTTCTACCATCCTCGGTGTGAAGGAAGAAACACAAATCATACAACCACTGTGGAGGACAGTGTGAAGGTGCCTCAGAAAACTGGGAATGGAGTTACCATATGACCCGGTGATCCCCCTTTTGGATATTGACTCAAACATTTTAAAAACCTTAGTCCACAAAGACTTACGTACCCCAACGTTCATCCCATTGCTGTTCACGATAGCCAAGACATGGAAACAACCAAAGTGCCCTGCGACAGATGACTGGATAAAGAAGCTGTGGTGCTTATTTACACAATGGAATATTACTCAGCTCTAAGAAAAGGGGAAATACTGCCATTTTCAACAAAATGGATGGACCTCGAGAACATCATGCTTAGTGAAATAAGCCAGACAGAAAAAAACAAGAACCACATGACTTGACTCATATGCGGAATATAAAACTGAAAACAACAAAGAAACAAAAACTCACGGATACAGTCAATAGTTTGGTGATTACCTGAAGGCCAGGAGGGAGAGGGTGGGAGAGGAGGTGGGGTGAGGGAGGAGGGAGAGGGAGCCAAATACATGGTGATGGGAAGAGAACTGATGCTGGGTGGTGAACACATAATGCAACACATAGACGACATGCTGTAGAATTGTCCATCTGGAACCTATGTGATTCTTGGTAACCAATGTCACCTCAATAAGTCTAACAATAAAAATAAAATAAAATAAAATATTTATTAAAAAAAAGAAAGAAATAAACAGGAAGCATATGGGTGCTCATGAATAATTCTAGCCCATAAAAGAAGCCTATTCAATACTGACCCAACACAAACCTTGCCCATCAATCTGCATTTTTAAACTAACCCTGGGAAAGTCAACCTCCTTCAGACATGCAGCTACAAGGCAGTCCTGATTTGTAAGCCTAAAAGGTCCCCACATAAGAAAATCAATTCAAACCCAAAGTGACATTTCAGTTTTATTAAGTCAGCATTGTCTGGCCTACATAATTTAATAGGGTGTATCTATTATGAATCCAAAGAGTTAAATCTCATGAATGGCGGGTCTGAATGCTATCTATTATAACTTCAACTTTAATGATGGAAAACACAAGATTCATTATTCTGCTGAAAGTAGGCCCTGAAATGGTTTTCATTTCAGCTCATCCATCAGAAGGGACTGTGCCTCAGAAGATTTTACTGACCTCATTTTAGTCTTGTGACCCATTTGTTTAAACATTTAGAATTAATACCAAACAGGAACAATACTCAGGGGCATTCAGTTTCCAGTACAAAGTGGTGTCCTTAGATATGCAAGGTGGACTACTACTCAGAGTCAATAAGCTAAAAGCGTCCACAGAAACATGGACTTCCCTTCAAGACTGACCTGTGAAGGGCCCAAAAGGAAATACAGGTGTGAGGAGCTGCCTGCTTGAGAGTTGTGACTCCACATTCACACGCTGTTTGGGATTACAAGCCACTGTAGTCACTGGAAAAATTCAAAATCCAATGCAGTTTTGGGATAGAACTTATGTCTGCCAATTTGATGAGTTGCTTTTCTCCCCAAAATTGTGTTAGTTGGTTGATTGGATTACCCAAATAAATAGTTTATTCTGATGTAAGGGAGACAATGACATTTCTCTCACTTGTAAAGTAGATATGATAGAAAAGGAAACTTCTGCATAGGTATTTATAAAACTTGAGTTGGAACATCTAAGAACATATTCAACTAGAGTTTGACAAACTATGGCTCACAGGCCAAGTCTAGCTTACCTCCTATTTCTGTAAATAAAGCTTTATTGGAACACACATGCCCCCATACATTTTCAAATTTTCTGTTTCTGCTTTCACGCTATAGGGGCAGAGTTCAGTGGTTTTGACAGAGATCATCAGGCCTGAAAAGCCAAAAATACTTACTTTTCAGCTCTCTACATAAAATGTTCACTAATCCCTAAACTAAACTATGTGTTGTACAGATAACCCATGAGAGGCAATATCTACAGAGACCATCTGAAAAAAACAGGATATTCATCAGGTGAAAAAAATCAGAGAACACTGGCCTGGAAATCTAATCAAGACTGGATTTACAAACACAACTATTTGACAACTAATATAGCTGAAGAATGGCTACACCAGATCAAATAACAGAACTGGAACTAAACCTAGGTGTTCTGACATCAACTAGCTGATCTTTCCATCCACTTGCTTGCTTCCAAAATCATAATTAGTCCTTGTCCAATGACCTACAATAGAAATAGAAAGGAAAAAAGAAACCCCAGCTACATTGCAACCCACTTCTCTAAAATTTCCAGGCTAATTTTACAGATTTAATTGGATTGGCATGGGCAAGATTTGTCTTCATAAGAGAATGCATTCATTAGGTATAAACGTACAACCCCAAGCAGGAGACAGCACGTGACAAATTACAGAAATAACAAGGCTCCGAGTGGCTGAGCAAGCGCACCTGCGGCCGTGTCACCTGGGGCTGTGACTTCATTACCCCCATAAACCAATGCAAGGTCAGGCTCAGTCAGACTTCGATTAAGAAGCCCCCAAGGAGATCCCAGGTGCAAAAGGAACTTGTGTAGATGCAGTTAGAGTTATTCGAGAGCATCTCTTTCCTGTCCTGAAGCAGGGCTTGCTGCAGAGACAGCTCAATGATGCGGTTTAAGGAACTAGATGCAGGGACACGGGGCAGTGGGCCAAAGATCAGAAAACCTGGGTTTGATTTGTCTTCGGCCTTTGTTAGGAGTGGGAGCCAGCAGCAGTTTTCATCAACTGCATGTGAACGTAACCTTGCGAGTTTGTTCAGGTGCAGCTGTTCTTCTCAGGGGGCAGGAAGAGTAAATCTGTTCCTTGATTTGCTGGTAAGTGGCCTATGTTCTCTGAGCTGGTGCCAGCTGGGTGAGAGTGAAGCCAAAGTTCATGAGCCTGGGGAATGGCATGTGCAGCCCGTTGACCTGGCCACGTTTCAGGTCTCCCAATTAGACCTGCTTTTCCAAGTGGCTTCTGCAGTTTCAAATTTTCCTCCCCAGAGCTGACCATGCAACACAATTCCTGCCCATAGCATACTTCTTCCAACACCACCTGGCAAAATTCCCTGGGTGAGATCTGAGGCGGAGGTGGCATGAAATAGTCAGTGCCAGGCTTTCCACATGTGCACTGTGGAAAGTGGTCTTCTGGGTTTCTTCAGAGACAATGCGGTTCATGCAGCCATGACTGATTTGGAGGCAGGGTGTTCTGTAGCCTTTAGGGTTTGCATGTACTCTGGCAACGCTGGAGTTTTCCATGATGTCCAGAAATTGCATGGGGTATATAGTGGGAAGAGTGCAGATGCTTCTTGACTGATGGACAGGATGCACATACTAGATTTGAGCATGCCATGATCTGACAGAGGTCCTGGTGCCTAAGGTCTGCAATATTTTAAGCAACTTTATTCATTCCACATCATGAATGAGTGGTGAACATGGCTTGATCATGGATAGGGGAGGTAATCTCTGAGGATTCTGGATTTGATGGAGTTTGTCAAATGGGCAGTTACTGGAAATAACCACAGACTGGGAAGTCCAGAGCATGTGGAAAGGCTACATCTAAGGAGAACCAAGGGCCAATGCTGGGAACATTACATTGTGTTTTCAAGTGAAAGGACCAAGCTTATGGCCAAAAATGAGGAGCAAAATCCAAAGAGGTCTGAAACAGCAGAGACCCTACTGTGAAGTGGAAATATAGGGGAGAGACACCCCAGAATCCTGAGATGTTGCCCTCTGTTGGAGCTGAAGTTCTTGGGCCTTTATTTCATTTCATGTTTTTGTTTTGATTGGCTCCATGGTCTATTAATATGCCCACTTTGAGGTCTTTATTAACTTCCCCCACAATCTGTTTGGATTTTGTTGTTTTTGTTAGAATTACCCAGACAAATGACTCCAAGGCCTACCTTGAGGCTCAGTTATTGATTGATTTGGCAAGGTCCAAAGTCTATTTCTTTAAACCTCAATTATCTATCTGATTTATGTCTGCATGTACAACTGCAGATATTCACCAGGCTTTTGGGTCACATGCTGATATTATGAAAGCAAAATAAAATGAGATTTTAAGAAAGAAGACAATATGACTCTGCTAGACACTTCTTGTGTTCATAGCTTGATGACATTTAACCTTTCATAATCCTTAGAACAATGATTATTTCTATACCATATTGACTTAAATTAATCCTTAATTCTGAATGTTCACTATCTGTGTATTTATTTATGTATTAATTTAACATTTTTTAATGAGTGCCTATCTCCCATGTGCCAGGCACTGTTCTAGGCACTTGGGAGACTGTAAATAAAACATCTTATTTATATTTATATATTGTATTCATTAAATGAAGATAGACTCAATATTTTGAAAGGAAAAAACATTTAGACTATATTAAAACACAATTGTATGCCCCTTACAAAAAACACAATAAATTTAAGAAATCAGAAAGTAAACAAATGGAAAAAATATTTCATGCAAATTCTAATTAAAAGAATGTTGGTATAACAATGTTAATAACAGATAATATAGATTAAGAGTGATATTTTATAGTAATAAAAGGTTCAATTTACTGGAAAGAGCTAAACATTCCAAATTTTTATACTCTTAATGACATAACTTCAAAATATATCAAGCATAAACATAACTAAAGAGATAAAACACATCAATTTATTATAATTTTGTAAGATTTTAAGACAGTTCTCAGTAACTGATAGAAAAAGCAAAAACAACCCTTTAACATACAAATAGATAAAAATGAATCTAATTTATATACATAAAATACTGTAAACAATAACTACAAAATGTGTAGTCTTTGCAAGAGCAGAGAGAATATTTACCAATAAGTAAACAATGCTGAGCCATAAAACAAGTCTCAACAACCAAGAATTTAATTCCTTCAGAGAATTTTACCTTATCACAGTGCAAATGAACTATGAATCGATAATAAAAAAGTACTAAATTTTGTAAATTAACGAATATACTTCAAATAACCCATGAATCAAAATTAAAATCACATTAGCATTAGAAAATATTTTGAACCAACTGATATAAAAATGGCGGGATATAGCTAAGTCTTTACATACAACAAAAATTATAGCCTTAATTTCACGTAGTTAAAAACAATCAAAAGTATGAAAATCAATTATCCTAGCATCTAAATAAAGCATGTAGAAAAAGACTTGCAAATTAAACTATAAAAAAGTAAAAGGAAGTTAACAAAGATGAAATAATAGAATATGGTATAATAATGCAGGTCAACAAAGCCATACACTGGTGCTTTGAAAAACCCAACACAGGAAGTTCTGCCAAGAATAATCAAGAAAAATGGACAAGGTGCAAAACCAATTATCGGGAATGTCACCATTACAGAAGCTACAGTCATTAAAAAGTTTACTGGAGGAAAATGTAAGCTGTATCAGGGCATATAATAAACTGTGTTTCAATACATTGGAGCATTGTGAGTAAATAGATAAAATTCTGAGATGAACATCTGCATAGTCTGATAGCTACTGAAGGCACTGACTCAATAATTTCAAATCCTCCCAGAAAGAAAATTACAAGTCCAGATGGTTTCACTGGAATATTCTACCAAACAATTACTTAGTAAGTCTTGATAGCCAGTAGAGTAAGTCTCCACATTTTTTTCTCAGCCTTTGCCAGTTTCCACTTGGGAATAAAATCTGCTAGATTTTGATAGAGATCTCATTAAATCTTTAGATCAGGGTAGGGAGAATAACATCTTTACAGTGGTGAGTCTTTAACTTCATAAGTACAACATATTCCTCCATTTATTAGATTTTCTTTATCTTAATGTTTTATATTTTCTATAGACTTATGCATCTATTCTGATAGATTTATATATACATATTTGGTATTTTGGATACTACTGTAAATTGTACTGGAAATAGAGTACATTTTATTTCTAATTTATTGGTGATGTCTTTTAAACAGAATTGGTTTTTGTATGTCAAATGTGTATCTAGCAAGCTTGAAAAATTCCCTTAGTAATTGTAATCATTTGTAAATGAAAACTGTCATTCATAGATAATAGGGCTGGAATGTGTAGAAAATCTAAAAGAATCTAAATTGAAATAAGAATGAAAATATAAAAGATGTAGGGTAGATAGAAGTAGGTTGGGTTTTTTTTTTTCACCTTGAATGATAAAAGATAAAACAAAGAGTGGAAAATGGCCAATTAAAACTTGCTGTTTTAACAAGGGACCAATGAATGGATTAAGGTGTCTAATAGTAAAAATATAATCAGAAGGTGGCATGCGCCTAACCTTGTGTCTAGACAAAAGGTCTCAGATTAATGATACTAAATATGTGGCTCTCCCATTAACATCTTATATATTCATACTACCTGGCATTAAAAGAGAGTAAGACCTGGTGATGATAAAGAATTACAGTGACTATTTTTAAAATGTATGGAAAAAGAACCATGAGTGTGGTTTTTGGCACATGAAGTTGAATGGAATTGTTAGATGAGAAACTCTACTATATTTGTAATTGAGTTACACTGTTATAACAATGAACCAAAATGTTGGATTGTTTGATATTCAAACAACCCTTGAACGGGAAGTGGACTGTAGAAAGAACACTTAGGAGTGCTGCTGAGTCTTGAATGCCCACTCTACATGCTGTCAGGGAAATGAAGGAACTTTTCAGAGACAAGAGCCAAAGGCCAGGAAGAGAAATGTATTTTCCATCGCATTTATTTTTAAGTCCAGCCAAGTGATAGAGCTGGGCTTAATATCTTGCTGATATTTTTGAACCAAGAACCAGGTTCTGTTTACCAGGCTGGGTGGAACTGTAACTGACAACCTCCCAAGAGACACCAGCATTTAATACTATGGAGAGAGTCCATGAGAACTGTGCTTTCTTTTTTTCTGCCTCTGACTACTGCTTCTCACCCCACTGCCTCACCTGCAAGTAGATGTGCATGAAGTTGCTGTAGTTTTTATCGTTTCTTTCATCCCAATGCTGGGGTGTTTTCCTTTTTTTTTTTTTTTTTTTTTTTTTTTGATTTGTTTTCCCAGGTTGTAAGGAGATAACCTAGTTTAGCATAACATGCCAGCTAAGTGGTATGACGAGCAAGGAGAATTATCAAGGCTTGCTGAGTTCTTCATTTACTGTC
Organism: Lyroderma lyra; assembly: GCA_004026885.1. Classification (NCBI taxonomy): domain Eukaryota; kingdom Metazoa; phylum Chordata; class Mammalia; order Chiroptera; family Megadermatidae; genus Lyroderma; species Lyroderma lyra. The sequence goes on from PVJL010000677.1 coordinate 326,000, forward strand.
TTAAGGAAAAGTCACATACTTTTTTTTTTTTTTTTTTTTTTTGGTGAGACCAGTCAGTAAGGGTTGGGAAAAAGACTAATGCTGGCAGAGAAAGTGAAACCTCTCATGTGGGCTCAGTACATTGGAAGCCACTGCCATCTCTCTGTGGTTTTTGAAGCAAGGCGAGGAAATGTGCAAGTCAGAAGCCAGCACACTGTGAAGCTCAGGTTCTTGTTCGTTTTGCGGTACTTCCTTTCGTTCGGCTCTCATGTGGAAGAACAGGCGAGAAAATTGAGATGCTGATTACATAGGTTAAAAAGTTAAGGAAAACTAGCAGCAAAACGTCTATCCTCAAACATAATCATTTTCTTCGGCCCCATAAATCGGATGTGGTGGCAAAGGTCTGTTTTGTCTTTAAGTTATGAACACACAGGTGAAGGGAGACTGTTGAGATTAGTATACCTATTCCTGTAGTAGCTAAGTCAGAAGGCAAAAAAGCAAAACCAGTTTGAAAATTATGCCTTTCAGGCTCTGGCTTGGGTTTTCCATAATTGGATACAAATACGAAGCTCTGGAAGGGAATTATTGTGAGATTTAGCATGGGATTATTTAATCATGGATTTAAAAAGGCAGGATTCTCTGGGTGCCAAGAAACCACAGGATTCTGAAGCATAGTTGTGGTTACAGAAGAATGAGCTACCACCTGTATGTCTGTACCTGGTTACCGGGAGAGTAGAAATTGTTTATTAAGTCATTGACCCATCCATTCCCCCATCAGGACACCATAGAGCACCTACTGTGTGTTAGGCAGTGTTGTGGGTTGAACTGTGTCCCCTAAATAGATATGTTGAACCCCTCACCTCTTGTATCTGTGAATGTGACCTCATTTGGGAAAAGCATCTTTGTAGATGTAATTAAGATATAAATTAAAATGAGGTCAAGATGCAATGGGGGGGCACTTAATTCAACATAACTTGTTTCCTGACACAAAAAGGAAAAGAAACACAGAGACAGACACACACACACACACACACACACACACACACACACAGAGAGAGAGAGAGAGAGAGAGAGAGAGAGAAAGAGAGAAGAGATAGATGCACACAGAGAATAGCAAATGAAGACAGAGACCCACAGTGGGAAGAGTGCCTTGAGAAGATGATACTGATTGGAGTTATGCAGCTGTAAGCCAAGGAGTGCCAAGGGGTGTCGCCAACGTTAGAAACCCTGAGAGTCTTGCAAGAATTCTTTCCTAGAGACTTCAGAGGAACCATGGCCTTGCTAACACCATGATTTGGGACTTGTAAACTTTGGAATTGTGAGACAATAGCTTTTGGTTGTCTCAAGCCACCAAGTTGGTGGTCCCATGTTACGGCAGCCCCAGAAAACTGGCATAATTGGTATGCTAGGTGCTGGGGCTACTGAGATGAATACATTTCCTACCCTGTCTTCCCAGAACTCCCAGCCAAATGGCTGAGGTGTGAACCAAGACTTTAGTGTCTGAACTAAGAGTTGTATCAAGATATTAAGTTGGTGTTAGGGAGGCATAATGAGGGGCACAGAAGAGGTTTTTTTTGGGGGGGTGCTTTTTGAGGAGCATCACAGAAGATGGTTAGGAATTTGCCAGACAGATGGCACAACATAATGCAGAGGTGAAAATGCCAAGCTGGAGAAAGGTGATGGGGAGAAGCAAGGAATTAGAAGAGGAATCACTACTTTGCATGTGATACACTTGGGTAGAAATAAAAATGAACGTGTCTTTTCACCTTTGATGATGATGATGATGTTTTATCACAATTTGCTGCATTTCTATCAGGTCACCTACTCTTATATCAGGCAGGGTCTTATTTAGTTCTCTTAACAATCTACACCCCAAATAGCAATGATTACCAACACAAATGAGAAAACTGACTCTCAAAGTCAGTTTTCTTCCCTTAAAAGGCTCTACAGCTAGTACAGTAGAAGCAATTAATGATAATCCCTTTGTACTCTACAGTGTGTGTCTTTTTAAAATCATAAGCCAGAATTTAAAAAATAATCACCGTGTTCTGAGTTTGGTTTATGTCCTTTCAGAGTTGATGGTAGATTTCACATTGCTCATAAATTGTCTCATCCTTTGAAATCAAGTTCTGTTGTAGTTCTACCCACAGTCACTTCTCGGACTCTGTTCATTCATTTATATTAATCCATTTGACACACATGTGCCAGGCACCATGCTAGGAGCTGTGTGCCAGATGACACTCTGTGTGCTGTTTCTTTGACCACGTTAGGCATTTGGCTGATTTGTTTTCTCCTGTGGGGTGGACCCTGTCTTTGAATTCTACTTGTTAAAAAACACTGGATGTCAACCAGATGGGCTTTTCTCACCCCTAAAATTTATCATAGAGGTGTATGAAGTAAAGGGCACTAATTCCTCTGTAAATACACTGGCAAATTTCTTCATTTCGTTGCTAACTTGCTTAGCATTTCGATGAATCTTGGTAGCTTAACTATGTCTTAGGGATTCATGTACCTTCCTGGAAATATCTAGCCACAGGTAAGTTTGTGAAGTGTTGTAATAGAACAACAACATCCCTTTATCTCTTCCAGCTTTCCAAAGATTAACGTATAGTTGACAAAATGTCACAGCTAAGCTGAGCCTAAGGAGATATGATGACTAAATGTAATGTGGACCCTGGATGAGATCTTAGAACAGAAAGGGGCATTAAGTAAAAACTGAAGAAATCTGATTTAACTATGGGCTTTAGCTAATAATAATTTATCAGTATTGGTTTATGTATTGTGACAAACATACCACACTAATATAAGATGTTAATAATAGAGAAAAGTGGGTGTAAGCTATGTGGGAACTCTTTGTCCCCTCTTTGTACTTTCCCTGTAAATCTAAAACTCTTCTAAAATTAAGAATTAAACATGACTGACTCAATAGCTATTTAAAGTTCATCTGGGTGATTTCCTCTTTGCCCCATAATCTAAATTCTTCTTAACCTTTTCCAGACATTTTTCTGTGATTTAGGAGTTACATTAAATGGCTTGAGGCAGGTTGGGTGGGAAGCAGCTGAATTCTTGTCTGGGTGGCATCTCTATAAAATATGAGAAATCGGTAGATAGGAACAAACGAGGAAGGGCCCTGTCCAGGACTCCGGGGAAAGGTGAAAAGTATGCAAGATTCTTGCCAAGAAGCCTTGAGGAAAATTCCTCCCTGAACTGAAATTTATTGACTAAAGTAACTCAATCTATGTCAGAGATAATCTTAAAAGCCATATCACATGGCATGTCTATCACAAAATCCCCAATAACAATGTTCAGGGTGAGCTTGTCAGACCAGAAACTTTTTTTCCTACTGCTTTTTAAAATTATGTTTGAAAAAAAAATGTTTTTTAAAAATTTATTTTCCCCCTACCCAGATGAAAAACTACTAATGTTTTGGTGTATTCCTTCCAGTTCAAATAAGTCTTGCTTTACAGAATTCTTGCTTAATTTATCAGAAATTGCAAATACTGAAAGATTTCTCTAAGATTATCTTTTCCCTAAAAATAGCTTATCTTATTTTATATCCAGGGATTCTGGTCTGCTTTCGGTTTGTTTCTTACCTAACTTGAAACATTTGGGGATTCTTTTTTTTTTTTTTTTTTTTTTTTTGTAAACACAAAAACGTGTCTTTAGTTATAACCCATTTGGTGTGTGTTAAATGCCAGCAAATTCCTTCTGAGCTCCCTCACCTCATCCCTGACTCCTCTCTGACTGCTCTGAAGAAGCATCCCTAAGGAGCAAGACATGGTACCTGGGAAGCGAGAAATTGTGTTTTTGGGGGGTGGGGTGGGTGGGTAATGCAATGTGTGCTGGATGCTGCGTGTATGGGCAAGAAATGGGGTTTGCATTGGGTGGATCTCCCCTGTAGCCACACCCTCCCCATCTCTCCCCATCTTCAGCTAGTGTAGAGCTCAGAGGACCAGATCACGGGGGTGGCAGCATGAAACACGGGAAAAGAATGAGGACTTTCCTACGGGACACACTTTCGTTTGAGTCCTGACTCCATCTCTTACTATCTGTGGATTGTTGGGTCAACTACACCACTTCACCATTCCTGAAGTCTTGATTTGTAATGCAAAGATGAATTCCATCTCACAGAGCTATTGTACATGCAAAATGATGTGCATAGGGCACAATCCCTGACACACAATTGGCTGTGCAGTAAGTTCCAGTGACTTTATATTCCCTTTCCTTATCATCGATGCACGTCCCTTTGTTTTGGTCTACACTTCACTCACTTCCTTAGCCTTCTTGATTGTAGCTTCTTTTGCCCAAGTTATAATAGTAAAAAAGGTAAATCTGACTTTAAATATCATTTGAGGGGAGGGAGACATTATTTGGTGTTTGGTGTTTGGTCTTTGATTATTTAGTTTTTATTCTGATCTCTTTCCCTAGGAGAGATTTAAAATCATTTTTCTCCCTATGGCTGTGCCATCATGATACCTGAGCCAGATCTAGTGGGGAAAAAACAAACTGCTTTGAAATTTGACCTCATGTATGTTCAGCAAATCAATCAATTTATTGAACTGTTGTTCTGTAAGCTGCTTACCTTGATGCAGAGTTATGTTTCTTTGTTTTTTACCATTTCCAGAGCAGAAAGAAATCAAAGACATCATGGAATGAAAAAGAGTAGCACTGATGCTTTCTAAACCCCGAGCATAGTATCCCTGAATTTTAAACGGCTCTCAGTTGCTATTGCTCATGGCTAGCTATTCCTGTTTTCCAAAGCCCCAGAGTCATGTGGTCATACTATCAACCTTGAACCAAGTTTTGGCTGTGAAAGGTGTCCCATAACCTGTGCCGTTGGACCTCTACAGAGTCCACTTGGAGTGTGTGACCGACAGCACATTAAAACCCCATTTGTGCCCAGGATTACCTCATACCTCTAGACCTCTGCTGGCCAAGGGCAAGAAACCATGAAACTTCCTCTTTTTTAAGCTGTGGGCCTTGCCACCTCATAGTATTTCCATTTTTAATAGGCGTTGGGAGAATTTGCAATAGTCTATGGACATCTTGACCCAAAGATGAAATGTGTTAGACACGGGCCTTAAATGGATAGTTACTGTTCAGACTCGTACCCATTCATCACTGGCAAAGTCTGAGCTCATGTCTGTGCTTAATACACAGACTCCATAAACCCAATGGTGGTCAAACCATTCTTCTAGATTATTAAATTATGTATTGGGATTTTATCATACAAGTCTTGGCCTTTGAAATTCATCATTTTGAAGAAAGATTATGGCTATATGTATCTGTAAAATTACTCTCAGATAAAGATTCTACTTGGAGACAAATTCAATATTTGCTCTAACAGAACACAGTGACAAACAATTAATTTTCTGCTGTTTGATATATGACAATGGTCTTTTTTTTTTCATTATGGGAATAATGGTGAAAGGTTTATATTAATTCAAGTTTATCAAGACTGTTATAGAAGCTTGAGGCTGTGTTGCTGAATGGCTGATAAAATAATGAGTCAGGGAGCCATAAAAGCTATCTTACTTTTGCCTGATTCCAGGGTTCTGCAAAAACCATACTTTTTAAAGATGCCAGAAATGTAGACATATAAAATGAAATCTTTCATTATTTTAGTTTTACCTCAGCAATCTATTTTTAGTTTGTCCTTTAAATGTGCTGTAAGGTCTTTCAATCATAAAAGTTCTAAGTTCTATAAGGAACTTAAACAGTCATACAAGTTGGCATCAGAGGTCTAGACTGGAACAGCCTGAAACTGTCACAAAGCCTTAGAACCCCAGGGACTGAGACTCTACTTTACCTCCTGATATCATTGATAACTGGTCGTAAGGTTTTAGTTAAAGAATGAACCTCACCCACAGCACAAACAAACTCATTTTATTTATTTTAATGGCTTATTATGGAAGTTGGGCATGGTTAAAACTGATTAATCAGATGACCTATAGGTATGATATGTTGATGGTTTTGCTCTCTATGGCAATTACAGATTAAAAAATATTTTTTGAAATTCCTGATTGGTTAGAAATACTTGAGGCCCAAATCACCCTGCATGGCATTTAATAGTATTTACAACCTGGCCTCAGTTTCCAGTGATTTAACTTTGTGAGTTGGTTCCACATTCTCTGAAGATCTTAGGTACTTTCTCATCTCTCCATTATTTTGTTAGATGTCCTGCCTTCTATGCTCGTCTTCTGTACCATTAGCTGGTGAATTCTTCTTTATCTACCAGACTTCAAAGCATGTTTCACCATGTCTGAGCAACCTTCTCCAATTTCCCCAATCACTACCCTGGCCTGAACTTATGACTCCTGTCACTTTTTGGTGCAAATTAACCAGAATTACTCTCTTCTCTGGGCCCCCAACATATTTTGTTTAGGAGGTAAACTCATTGAGGATCCTTGTTTTTCTTGTTCACTGCTATAATTTGAAGGTCAAATAAAATACCTAACACATAATAGGCACTTAATAAATATTAGGCACATAATATTGGTATAGATGACCTTTAGCTTTTATGCCAACAATTAAAAGATGCTATGCAACATATGTTTCTAATCAATAGTATTTTTATTGTAGGAAATATAGGATTTTTTTTTTTATGAGTGCAAACCCATCTCCTTTTAAGCTACAAATGCTGCATCATCTTTTTCTTTCTCTTGGTTTGGGGATGCCAACAACTATATCGCTTTCATCATGGATCACAGGGATGCCATTCTGGAATCCCTCCCATTGAGATTGGCCTAACTGTTATTGAATTTTATATATCCAGCTCTCCTATTTAATCTCATTTCATTACCACAATAAACCTTTGAGGACAATAGTATTCATTTCCATTTTAAAGAGAGTCCATTTCAGTGTATGTCTAATAGGCACAGAAGTGGTTGTTTAACTTGAAATTTAGATACCCGGATTTATCTCAAATTTCTTAGACTTACTAGCTGGGAAAATACAATCTATTGAGTTTTCACTCTATAGCATACATATACCACCCTGTGGATGCACTGACAGTCACACAATCCATTATTAATACCATCATTTGGGGTCAATAAAGAACTACGTTTAGAGGAATTTTCCTGAGCCTACAGAGGGATTAGATGGCAGAGGTAGAATTTAAGCCCAAAGCTGTATCTTTAAAAATGTCAGCTGTCTCCTTCTATCTGTCTTATTTAAATATTGTGTTGTTTAAAATAAGCCAGACATAAAATGACAAATACTGTATGATTCGACTTTTGTGAAGTACCAAGCGTAGTCACATTCATAGAGATAGTGAGTAGAACGGCGGCTTGTAGAGGCAGGAGGGTGGGAGGCATGAAGACCTGCTCTTCAGTGGGTACAGACTTTCAACTTTGGAAGATGAGAAGTGTTCTGGGGAGAACGGTGGTGATGGCTGCTTAACAATGTGAAGGCATTCATGCCACAGAACCACATGCTTAAAATAGTAAAAATGGTAGATTTTTTTTAATGTTGCATGTATTTTAGCACAATAAAAAATAAGATTTTTCTGTACAGGTCCACTTGTTAAATGAGGAATGGTTATTAAAGGCCAAGGACACAGGTCCCAATATTTAAGAGTCAGAAAAACGTTAAATAGCATTTTGCCTCTGAGTGAGGGTCAAATGAAACATTTATCTTTCTCATCTCAGATCTCTGTTATTCTATTATTTTTATTGTAAAAGCTTTCCAGAGGCAGTTTTTCCCTATGAAAGGCCAATTAAAACTCCCCTTTTATGAAAAAAATTTATTCTCCAATTACTGAAACTGTTATAAAGGGCAAAATGTGAATTGTTTGGAGGGAAAAAAATACACAGAGCATAGCCTCTGACTCCGTTTCATGGAGCGTTCTTCATTTCAATGATCTGATACAACCTTGAGAGGAGACAGCAGGGGGATCTTCTCACAGTGCAGGCATTACAAGAAAAGAAGAAATGATGAGGCAACATGTAATGCAGGTGATGAAAGAGATAAAGCAGTGACCTTAAATAGAGACAGTACAATGAGTACAATGAGGTATCTATTACTTTCATGCACCAAGGAGCTTAGGAGTGGTGGTTAAACAAATATATATAAATTCTCTAATTTATTTTTCTGACTTTCCCTTGGTTTTATCTCTGTGGGGAGCCATTCCTCTCCAATTCACTTTGGTTGCCAAGTCCATGATATAGCAGTCTTTTGAGTCAACTAGGCATCTAACCCTGCTTTTGCTTGGTTTCGGTGAAAAAAGGAAAACAAGAAAAAAGATTTGAAGAGCAGATTGACTGTCTACACTGCAGGTTTGGACTGTCCCCTGTTAGACATGTTAAAACAACTTCCCGAAGTTGAGTCACTGAATGGAATAGTTTTAAGGCACCCACATGTGTATCTGTGAAGCCAGCAGTAAGTAAACAGGGCTACACAGCTGTTGCGTTGAAGGTAAACGAGACAGGGGATTAACTTTGCTTTATTTACAACGCCTCAGCCATCACTGCATGGGAGGAGAGAGACCCTTCACTCGAATTATTAATATATTTTAAGAGCAAGGACAGTGAAAATGATTATAGGAATAATCTCCCACATGAGCGTGAATCACTTTTTAGCTTGTGCATTTAAATCAAGTGTGCATGCGCACATGTGTGTGTGCGTGCGCGTGTGCGTGTGTGCGTGCGCGCGTGCGCGCGTGCAAGGTGGTTGTAGCAGAATAGCGTTCGTAGATTTGTTTTCATGGTGGCAGGGAGGAAGCCACCGTGCTAGGAGTGAGGTGGAGAGCCCTGGATGCTGTTTTCAGGATCTCCTTGGGTCAAGGTGGAACCTTTTGGAGGAAACAAGGTAGACAGCAGCCTGGGGTAAAGTAATTTCCCTAGGGACCCTGTGGGACTTAGGGACATAAGCAGCTCTGCTCTGGGTCCAGGAGACAGGCAGTTGGGAAGGAGATATTCGCCCTTCCTTTTGGAAACATCTTGTCTACTTGTTGGCAAGAACCAAAGAGAAGGAATAGCTATTTGAGATGGTGACTTGGGGAGACTTCAGGGAACGGATGGAGCGTTTAGCAGGAAAGTTAGTTCTCTCAGAAAGACCCTACGTTGTTGGGAAGTGACCCCAGCCAGAGGCCTGGGACAGACGATTCCTTGACTGTATATGGAGTAATCCGAGGACTTCCAGCAAATGAAGGGGAGGGAACTTCATAAGGAGCTGGAAGTCATGCCACAGGAAGGCAGGAGCCCCCTTTCAGGGAAGTATGAGTGACCCCATTAAAACTGTGTGCAAAGGGTAATGCTAGCAACAGAGGGCCACCTCTCGCTTGTTCACCAGGATTTTGTGTGCCACATGTTAGTTCTGTATTTCCAGTCATCAGCTTTTTCCATTTTTGAAGAAATAAATATACAGAATTCTATTCTGAACAAATGTCTAGACTTATAAAAAAAAAATAACTTACTCCACCTAGCCAAAATTCTGTGTTGCTCTCTCAAACACCTCCAAGACAGGTGTTGTAATTTCTAACTTGCAAATACGGGTAAAGGGCAAGGATTGTCACATTTATTGAGAACTGAACCATTCTGGGCACTGTATCAGAAATTTTTACCTGCTTTTTCCCATCCGAGTCTCATGACTAGCTTGGCAGGTAGGGCTTATTTGTCCCCACGACCAAAAGTGAAAACCGGAGGCTGAGAAATACCTTTTCTGAGATGGACTGAGCAGCGACAGCTCAGGAGGGAGCAAAACCAGGTGATCCCTGTCCTCTGTATTCCGGTGAACACCAGCACAGTGCTGGAAGTGATGGGGAAACTGGAAAGGGAAAGATTATCTGCTCTTGAGGAGCTCCAGTGAGACAAGAGGGAGAGTGTGAGAGGAAGCCTGGGGGTGTCTCTACCCAGTGCCTTGTGTGGTCTTTGCACCTGTCCCCCCAGGAGGCATCACTCCAGACACAGTCTTATTTTCTATTAGTACCACGTGGGCTTATATAAATAAGGCTTATATAAAGTAAGTGTATCCACAAGACTAAGTACAGTTTGTGCAACCCAAGTCCCATAGGTGGCTCTCTACTCAATACCCTCTCTAAATAATACATTTTAAAGCTCTGTCTAGGGATCTGTTGGGTCAGATCTATCAGCTTTGAGAGACTAGTCACCCGAAAAGTTGGTTAACTCTCTCCTCAGTTCAAGGACACCATTCCCTTGATCTGCCATGAGCTTTTTTTTTTTTTAAGGCTGAGAGTTCTAGAATCAGCTTCCAGCTGTCATAATAAGGTGAGCTCCAAACCATTTCTCAACCCTGTTATTTTAAGTTGTATATGCCCTCCTCCCTCCCCTTCTTGCTGGTGTTAAACGTTCTTGTCAAAAGCAACTATTTACAGGCCATTAACCCAGAATGGATGATTAGGTTCTTTCCAGACCTGATGAATAATGCATGCTGCCCATCAGGGGGTTCACCATCCACTACAGGGCTCTTTAGAGAACTGTCACTGAAGATCCTCAAGCTCTTCAATTTCTGAGATTTGAATAATCTGATGAAACAATTGCATTTTAGCATGTGTGGGGAAAACACTATTCCTTGTGAACTCTATGCTTTGGGGCAGAGGTGGGGAATAAGGAAGTTTGTCTAGTTCTGTTCTGATATTTTCTTTCTCTTTCCTTCTCCTGATCTCCACATTTGCCCTGCTGCTTTGTAGTAAGATAGCATGTAGGTACATTAACCCTGAAGCTCTATGCCTTCTTTTTGCTGTTTAATTTGTGCCTAGAGGAATCATTGCATTACCACATAAATCCCAACCACATTTCCTCTCCAGTTCTCTTTAAAAAATAAGGCACATGTAAAGTAAGCGTATTCACAGCACTAAGTACTATTTGTGCAACTCGAGTCCCATAGGTGCCTCTCTACTGAGTATCTTCTCTAAATAATACATTTTAAAGCTTTATCTGGGGATCTGTTGGGTTCATTCTATCAGCTTTGAGAGACTTGGGAAAAATTTACCAAGTGTGTAAAAGGTGGAGATGCACAATCCTCACCCAAAATAACAGATTGGTCACCAGAAAAGACCAGCTTTGAGACCTCATAGATCATTTAGACTATGCTGTAGTCCACACTGTACTAGAGAGGAAGAGTTTTATAATAAATAGTTGGAAAAAAGAAAGTGGCAGTATCTTTCTCAAAAGCGAGTCGGATGTCAGATCCTGCTGGCTCCCTGGAAATGATGAACATCTCCTCTGTTTCTTCATTCTAAGTGTCTATGAACAAAGGACAGCGTGAGGCCACACAGGCAGTGGGAAGAGCTGTATGCACCTGCCGGCTCCTGGAAGAAGAGAGGGACGGACTCTGTGGGGAGCAGAGAGGGTTCAACATCCCCAAGGAACGGGAAGCCTCCCACACTGGGCCTCCCCAGGTTTCAGAACCTACTTCTCCTGGAGCTCTATTACCAGAGAATGGGTCCTTCTCGGCGCGGTGTCCAGGTTCTTGGTATTTCTAGCAAAGAATTGAACAAGACACACACCAGTGGAGGGCTAAAACCAAGAAGCAGTTTATTGAAAGGAAAATAAGGTGAAAGAAAGAGATAGTTTATTAAAAGGAAAAGTACACTCCTACTTTTCCTTTTAGGTAGGAGCGGGCTTGAGAAGGAAAATGGCTCAAGAGCCCTGATTCACGGAGCTTTGGTAGTTTTATTTTCTTTAATTGTAAAGGGTTACGCCTATTTGAGTGTTGGGCCTTTTGATTGATGGTGGGAGCAGGACGGGGCGGGGGGCGCCATTCCATCACCTTTTCTAACTGCGCATGCCCTTCCCCAGAGTTCCATCTGTTATCATGATATTAATGAGCTTCCGGGCACATGAATGATACTACAATGAGGGTATCATGAGGCCCAGGTGAGATGAACTCAAACTGGTGGGCTTCCTTTACCCTTTATCTTCATCATTTGCCTGGAACCTCCTCCTGTGGCTGCTTAGCCTGGGGCAGGGATTACTAGTGAGAGGGTGGTATCAAGGTGGTGACTACTTCAGCAGAGTGAGTCCCATGGGATGGCTCCCGAGATCCCCCCCTAAACTATCTGCCTTCTTCACTTTTCTCCTGAGAGACGTGATCCCCACAAATCTATAGGAAGCTGAGGGATGGCAGGTCTCATCTTCTGAGTCTGCTTCCTGCTGAGAATGGTCGTTGTTCCTACCTATTGGGGGTCCATGGAGCTCTCACCCTATTTGATCTAAAAGGGGAAGGGGTCTCGAGATCCACCATGTTGACTTCTTTGGTCGAGATGAGCCGGAATCTTTGCTGGGGTATTAGTTGTATCCTGATGGTCCCTAGATGAGGAGAAATTAATTCAGTTAATAGTTTTAAAAGCATTGGCCCAAAAAACAGGCCCCCAAACCCCTGTCACTGGGTGGTTTGTGATGGAAAGTCCGTTGAGATTGCGATCTGTTGACTTCCAGCCTAGCTGGTTTTTCAGGTGTTATCACCTGCCTGGAGTCCAAAAAGGCCTGGGAGGGGTGCTGACCCGCAGTGATTATAATTGGCAAGTTGGGGACATGAGTTACAAATTTTGGAGTAATTATCTATAGCAGAAGGTAGGGGCATTTTTTACGATTTAAGCTGAAGACAGTCTATTGCTCAAGGTGAGAAGCCAGGGAAAGTTGATCAAGAAGACAATTAAGACTGTGGACTAGGAAAAAAGTGAAGCTGAAAGCTGAAGAACTAAGGAAAAGGAGTCTATAGTTGGGGAGGGGGGCTCCTTTGTTTGGCCCATGTCAGCTCCACTTATACCCTGACGCTACACAGCCTCTTTATACACTTGTTAACAACCTTCCTCTTTAGTGCCCTGCCTACGTGGGCAGCATGTCTGCCCTGCTGGAACCATGTATGAATGAGGTTTGCTCACAGCCAGGTCCTCAGCCTTTATGCTTAGCTCCGCAGTAGAACCCACAGTGTCCTTCATTAGAGATGGAGTTGGTACCTTGGTGCCTTACTTCTTCCCAGCTGTGATTTTGTGAAGTCAGAAAGGGCTGGTCTCACTCAAAACCGTATTTGGTGTCCATGATGCCCGGAGGGCAATGTTACAAAGTTCTAGAAGTCATGATCCTTTACTCTCCTCTCTGACCATATTGTGATTGAATGGGTTCTGGGTAAAGATCAGGTGAAATGTGAACATAAAGTGCTCAGCACCCTGAAGGCCGTGCTCTTCCTGCACTTACAGTTTGCTGACGGAAATGTACTGTGATGGAGGGAAGCCGGGGGAACAATAGATATTCAGAAGTCATGTGCATTTACCTGGCATGTAGTCATGAACTATGAACTTGTGTATATGGACACTCATGTCATTTAAACATTCTCAAGGATCTATTCTTCGCACTGTTGTGAAGGGGTATGATCTAAAAGCATGTGCAAAACAGGCGCAAGTTATTTTTTACTTGTTTGATTTTAAATTTTTTAAAACTAAGCTTTATTTTTTGAACAGTGTAAGATTTATAGAAAAAAATGAAAAGAGAACACAGTGACCTTATATGCCCTACACCCAGTTTCCTTTATTAATATCTTATATTAGTTTAACACATTTGTCACAATTAATGAATAAATATTGACCCATTATTATTAATACTTTATTCAGATTCCTTAGTTTTTACCTCTTGTCCTTTTACATTTTATATTTACACTGAAATTAGGGGAAAGAACACTTTATCCTCTTAAAACCTCCAAGAACACTTTTTCTCTTCTCATAATTAATATTTATCTAATCATGAACCCCATGATCTTCATGGAAGTGAATGAAAAGTAGCAAACATCTTGCTAGAGTTTAACGCATGACTTAACTTCTGTCCATTTCTTTTTAATCTCCTTCACCCTCATCACCCACACACTTGTATCAGTATCACATTCATCAGAAGTTTCTACAACCTGCAATTGGAAGGCTAAAGATGTTTGATTGCATTTGGACTTTCACATTGGGTGTTACATTAACTTGGTTCCTTGGAAAGACGAAATCTTCCAAGGACCGTGCACTGTGTAGGAGTCTGGAATTGAAATTCTTTTTCTGACCCTGTTGCTACGCTCACCATGGGACCTTGGGTGAGTCATTGCACCTCTCCCAGTCTCTGTCTCTTCATTGTAGGGATAAGAAGGACCACGTGATCTCCAAGCATCCTTCTCTATTACAATGCTACGATGGCAGAATGTGAGCTCATTGCTGTAGTCCAGTTGAGTTTTCAAACTGGGTGGTTTGTGAATAAGGCTGCAGTTTGGAATTTGCGCTTCTGAGTTCAGGGAAGAGAGTCTTTTTCTTGGTTTGGATGGGGTAAGAGACTTGGAAGTTTCTCTAGAGGGAGAAGATGTTTTCTCATCAGGCTTAGACTGCCAGGTAGTATATCTTGCCCACCAGGAAGGAGAAAATAGGATTGATGATAGTTTGTTGGTTGGAATAACTTCCCACAAGAAATGGAAGAGAAGTGAAATGCAGAATGAATGACTAACCTTTGCCTTGCGTTAGCAGACAGGCTGGTGAAATTTAGAAATATATGCATGTCTTTATTCACCCAGGCTCTCTACCTGAACTAACAACTCTTCGTGAAACTTTCCACATTAAGCGTTCAGTTCCAGTAAAGTTCACAGCCGCTTCTAAAACTGCATTCAGAGATGACAACATAGCATTCCTTTGGGTCTGATGCGTAGAGGCTTAGAGCTGAGGGAAAAGGATTTCAGAGGGGGAGAAAATTACAGCTGCGTTTCTGCCCTGTGCCCAGCCCTTAAACTATGTTAACGACCCCGGCTGGATGCTCTATGTGTACTATTTCTAATCTTTCTAAGAATACCGAAAAACAAGTGGTTTACAGAAAAGGAAATGGAGGCTCAAAGCAGGGTGAAATAACTTACCATTTCGCTCAACTCTAAGGTGCTAGTTGGAGTTTTTAACCCAAATTTGTTTAGCCGCCGCCCCCCGCCTCCCCCCCAGCTTTGTTTACATCGGTTAATTCCAGCCTTGTTTCACACCTCCCTCTGAGAAGCCTTTTTGGATTCGCCAGAGAATATCAATTAATCCCCTTTCTGTAATTGTTTCATTGTATGAATCACATAGTAGTTCATTTCCGTGTTCGCATGATTTTCTCTTCTACAAGTCTGTGGAAGTCTGGAGAACAGGGACAGCGTTTTATTGGCCTCTGGATCCTCAGTACCTGGCAAGTGGTAGGTGCCCAGAAAATACTTGTCCAGCCCCAGTCACACAATTAATTAGCCACAGAGCCCAAACTCAATCCAGAGTTCTTGCCTCCTGGTCCAGAACTATTTCACCACCACATTATTACTTTTAGATTTTTAATCACATCCAATTTCCAGATTATTCTGCACACAGTCCTCCTGGTTCCCTCCTCCCAAACCCTGCACATTATTTCTTTGAGAAGAGGGAAGGCTTTTGTCAGAAGCACAAGGGCTTGCATTTATTGAAGACTTACTGTGTGCCCGTTGGAGGCTCACTCTGTGGGAAGCCCTCTCGTGAGTTCCCTCATTTAATTCTGGCAACTCTGTAAGGCAGAGCTGCAGTTAACCCAGTTCTATCCGTGAGGAAGCTGCAAAGTGGAGGCAGTAACTAGACCAAGTTCTTTCTTGGAGCTGGGAAGAAGGTCCTGCAGTGGAAGTCCCTGCCTCAGGGCGGGAACGGAGAGGAAGGAAAGAGCCTGAGGCTCCCTCTCTCGTCTGTGAGAGAGCAGATCCTGAAATAACTATGGCGTCTGGATCCTTAAGAACCACAGGTGTAACACCAGGTTTCACACCCAATTTAACTGACGTCACTCACTCTCCTGAATCCTTGCAAATGTCTAACCCTGAGCTTTTGAAACAGGTTGTCCAGCACTTCCCACGTCGGATCTGTGCACATTCTGGTTTCTTGCAAGGTCATGTAAAGGATAAGATGCAGAGCATTCCGGGGAGATTATGCTCAAATTGCAGAAACCTGAAAAAGCATTGATAAAGGTTTAGCTGGGTGACGCTGAAGACTGGTGTTGTGGGATAATCATAGCTCACCTCACAAGGTTCCAAGGCTTATGTCCTTTTATATGCCCTTTTATTTCCCAGAGATTCTGAATCCTTCCTGGGGATTAAAATGTAATGATACAATGAATTGAAAGAGAAAAGCGTAAAAAATCATACTAGGAGGCTTTATCAGGTATATGTGACTTACGCCCAGACATGGAAGGAAATCTGAATTCAGCAGGGATGCATACATATATTTATGTTGTATAAATTTTTAAACAAGAGGATTGGAGGCAGCAGCTCTGACTAGAATATGGTCTTGCTGTAAGGGGGTGACCTTGAGGGAGGAGGGCCTGGCCAAGGGCGACATGGGTAGCAGCCTTGGTGAGTGCAGAATTATCATAAACGATTAAAGTTGTAGCCGAACAGCACAATTTCATCACTGAGGGACTTCAGCGGTTCGTTCATTGCACAGATGCTGAGGGTCATTCCTACCCCTGGGGAACACTTAACAGTGAAACAGGCAGAGCCCCTGCCAGCTCCAAGCTGAGTTTCCCAAAGGAACCAACAAATAAACCTTCAGTCCATAACAACATCGTATAATGACAAAAGATTTCTTTGTGGAAGGGACCCCGTGATAATTTGCAATTCCATTAGAAAGACAAGGCCAGGGACTAGCTTCAGGTGTAATGCCCAAATTTCTGTTTTGATGATTTAGTAAGCCAGTTGCTAATAAGTAATCATTTATGCTCCCTCCATTTTCAGGGGGCAATTATGATTGGCTCTTGATAATCAGAGGATTCTCATTTAGATGCAACTTCATTGTATTTAATTCACAGAATTTCAAGTCTATATTCTATTGTGCCATCTACTTTGCAAAATGTAACCTTATGGTCTGATTGTTGAGAAATATTTCTAAGGGCCTGTTAAAGGCCAGGTGGGAAAGTGTGCTTTGAGCATGTGGGCGTCTCCACCCTGGCACTCCTGGGCAGGTAGCACTTGAAGGAAAATGAGTATTCCCCAGTGCATCACACTGGGGTGAAGTGTTACTTGTAAAGTGTCCATTCAATATTGTTCAGCCACCATGAAGCCTCCGGGCTGGGAGCACACTGGCCCAGAGTGAAAACGCTCACCTTGGTTGTAACCATTGGGAATTGGTATTGATCGAACAAGCATATCTGGGAGGGGGAGAAGCATGGATGACATGCTGGTTTGTCATGTTTAATTATTAGAGAAGTAAGAAAAATGCTGACCTGGGAGAGTGGTGACCCTTGGAACTTAATACATGTGTGTCAGATAAACTGTCAGCTGTGCCTGGCACTGGGGATTCACGTGGCAGGGTAACCCAGCTGTGCAGAGGAGGTACAATGTAATTGAGCTTGTTTACGAACACTGTCTGCTAACTCTGCTCTTGGCAGAAAGATGACCTCTGTCCCCAAAAGTCAGCCCTGCCTTCTTATTTCTTTTTTCTTGTTTTGGCAACCACTGAAATTGAGGTACTAACCCTAAGATGGAAAGGCTGTCAGTCAGCAGTATTCAATGTGGTTTCTTTTCCGTGAGAAGATGCTGTTTTGGGAAGCTCATGTCTACAGAGGGAAAAGACTTAATGCAAGACCAGGGGGAACAAATTTGAACAGATTTAAATGGTGGATTAAGCATACTGGGTTTTCTTTCTCCAAAATAAAAACGTTTTGGAGAGCATCTCTTTGTTAAACATGTGTTTGCTTTTTAAAACCATTTCTGGAGCAGATCCCCTAGAATGCCATCGGGGAAAACAAACCACCAGTAGCTGTGTGGGGGCCTTTTGTCCATACGAAGTGAACTACAGTAATTCTGAGAGATGGCAGGATGGAGCAGAAAGACTCAGGGGTCTGTAGGTGAACTTGTTTCCCTGCTCGATTCCTGATTCTGCCACTTTCTGAGCGACACATCAGGCTCTGGCCAAAATGGCGGTGGTAGTTTAATGCCACTGTATCAAAGTAGCACATTTTCCTTTATTGCCCATTTCAGAGGTAGTATCTGTCAATTGGGCTGGATTCTTAATAGCTATGTTGGGAAAAGATTCCATTGACTCACTATGATTCAACAAAACTTGAACTCCATTTTTTTACCTAATGATTCCTCTTTTAACTGCAAACCTGTAGAAAGTGCCTTAGTCTTCCATCTGACCCTCCCTTCACTCTTGTCTTGGATATTTTTATGTTTATTATGTACTGTGATGATTTGGCCAAAGGCAACTCAACTTCATTCTAACAAGGTAAAATAATAGATCTAATGAGAAAAACAGGATGTATTTGGATTAGAGAGCAATTTTCAGACATGTTGGAGAAATGCTGTATTAGAGAAACATCCCAGAATGTTTTCCTCTAATCAAAGTGTAGAAAAATCTCTCTCTCAGGCAGAGACCCTGTATGTATATCCCCCCTGCAGTATGACCAGGTGCCTCAGCTTCAGGTATGTTTGATTTTCCACTCACGTGTTGTGTAACTATGGATGACATTTATAACATTCTGTGCAGTAGGGAATTGCATTTAATATATTTTCCATTACATTTGTTTTTGGTTTGGTACCAGGGTGAAACAATTTTCCTGAAATTAAGTATTGTAAAATATTTGAGACTATGTTGCAGCTGAGCAATTGAGAAAGACAGGTGTGATGGAATTAACAACCAATTTAGAAAACACCAGTCTCTTCCAGGGGAAAGGGGACTCAATGCAAAGCTCTTATTTTTTGTTTAGCAATCCCTCTTACTTCTTCACTCTATTTCCACCAAATGTGGGAGTCACTAATTCCTGCTTCGTGATGCAACAGCCACAACCAAGCAACAGTTTAGTGATTGATTGTGTTCTGAATAAGCTGCATGAGACACTAGGAAGCCCTAATTTTTCCTTCTGTCATTTATTGGTAGCAAATTACTAAAATATTTACAGGCTACAGTAACACGCTCATTTGGCATTATGTGAATCCCTTCCAATTCACTGCTAGAGAAGAAAGTGCCAAGGAAGTACCATTTATTGCACACCTACTATGTGCTAGGTATGCTGCAAAGCACTTTGAAACCATTGTCTCACTAAAACTTCACCACAGTCCTGGGAAATAAGTGTTATTCCCCCTTTAATAGAGGAGAAAGCAGAGACATCCTGGATGTCCCCAAAGTCACATGTGTAGGATTTGAACTCTGCTTCATCTGATCCCAAATGCCATAACCTTTGCCAAAACTATTATTGAGCCATCAGTAAAAGTGAATGTGAGCTATAGGTCTGGTTATCACAGACTCATACATCTGGCAAGGTGTGGGGCCATTTGTAACTTGACTGAAAGTGCTTTTCACTTAGAAATAGTACCACAATTCCATAGCTTCTTGGAGTTATAGATGTGGACCTTACTATTAAATTTAATTGCCCCAACTTAAGGTAGCAAGTTCCTTGTGTGTCACCATCGGAATGCAGTATGACCAGGAGCTGTCAGCAGCCTCTTGGTAGAGAAAGGGAATGTTCATGGAAGAACTAGCTACTGGCACTTCATTTGGCAAACTGTACATGCATCTGAAAATCTTTGCTATAAAAGCAAGCTGATACCAATATGAGGCTCTGAAACACAAAGCCATTGTTGGGGAGTGGGGGTGGGGTGGGAAACTATGCAGGTACCCAAAGAGTTAAAAGCTGCAGAGATTGAAATTCCACCCTCTCTCATAACCCCTACATTTCTTTCTCAGACAGTTCACAAGGGGTCTCGATTCAGCATTTGGGGCACTGGGTTACTTTGCAAAGTCATCTCAAGCTCCCACTCCCCTTTCTCTCCTTGCAAGGACCCCAGCCTCTTGCTTAGCTTAAGATTTTCAGCATGATGAAAATTCATCCCACTGGATGGGCAGGTAATGCAACCTCTTTTCACAACAAGAGCCTCCTTTCTTTGGGGGCATTTCAGCCTGGCCATTCAGGTGCAGGAAGTATGCAAAAGCCAGTGGGTTGGATTTCAGGCCTCAGCCACTGCTTGGCTGTAATCCCTCCAGGTAGATATTTAATTAAGCTGAGAAAGTCAGTGTACCATCCACCAGGCAGCACGTTCTCACAGAAACCACGTACTACCTGGGCCATAATGTATCGCAAGTACAGAAAGGATTTGAGTATGAAATTGAATGACACGAATGGCGAGTGGACCATGTGCTGACTCAGCAAGAAGTTCTGACTACCAGAAGGCTGTTTTTTTCAAATTCTCTCAAAAAGAACAAGTGGCTCCCCTTACAGGTATCAAACACAGTAATTGAACAGCTGTCCCCAACTGAACCTGCCCTTGGAGTGTCACACACCCAGGTCCCTTTGCTGGGCAGATAGGTATGTGCTCTGGAGACATGGCCACCTCGCCAGGCACCTTGCAAGGGATCTGAGTTGACTTGCATTGTGCGTGCATCTTGAGCAACGACTGAAATCTGACTCATCCAAGAAGGACAGGGTGCCTTCTGAAAAACTACCTTTTGTAAGTTCTGGAAGGTGATAATATAGGGATAGCTTCTCGCATGTGCAGAGCACATGGGCAGTGCAACCATCCTGGGGGCCAGGGTCCTAGTCCTCATGCTGTTTACAATCTAGGAGAAAGCCTGCATCCCAGACAGGATGTCTCACAAGAAAAGGTAGCTGAGGGATGATGGATGAGTGGTTTAGACCTTAAATGCCAATAGCGTTTAGGAAAGGGAATAATGGCCTAAGGCTGGAGAGATCTAGAAAGACTCATGAATGGGGTAGGATTTAATTTTGCTTGGCAAGATGAGTAGGAGTTAAACTTGGAAGAGAGGAGGAGAGGATTCAATGAAGGCAGGCAAGAAAGAACAGGTATGATGGGTGCGGGGAGGGGCAGGATTTGCTGGAATAATAGGTTACTCTTGGTGAATGGTAGGAGACAGGACTGGCAGGGTTAACCAGGCCCAGTTTGTGGGTGGCTTGAATGGAAGGCTGTGGAATTTAAGCTTTATTCTGTCTTTAATGGGTAGCCATTGAATTTTCCTAGCAGGATGTTAGCCAAGTCGGATTTGGAGTTGTGTGCAGGACAGATGGGGGAAGGGCATAGGATGAACTATTCATCCCACAAGTATCATTGAGAGCTTTAGGATGATAGATGCTTGGACTGCAAGGAGGGACCACACTGATCTCTATCTAGAAGAGCTCACGAGATAGTCAGAGAGGTGCATATGAGCACAGTCTCACCATCAAGTGCGTGGGCTTTAAAAATGTACCAGAAAGACATGCTCTAGGGACCACTCTAGTCTAGATGGGATGGATTTTGAACTTGAACTTAAGCTGGAGAAAAGAAGTAGAAAAGAAGGAGCACTCATGGGAGCAACTCACAGTCAGAACTGACACTTTAGAAAGTCAGGAGCCAGAGGTCAAGCCTGGGTAGAGCTGAACCACAGAGGTGGTGCTTGAGTTTACTGAGAACGTCATCCTCCCAGGCTTGAGAGTCAGAGGCTGCACCCAGACCTGGGGAGCCCCAGGAAGAGGCAGGAGGAGCAGCGAAGGAGACCATGATGAGGGAGGTGGCAACCACAGCACAGAGGGAGCTCAGGGGAAGGGAGCGGTGGGCATGGATGCATACCTGTTAGCCTTCTCTCAGGAGTCTTCCACCACCCCACCCCACCCCATGTCCCTTCCTGGCACTGAGCTGGTCTAGCTGAGGAGAGAAGTACTCTCTCACTCAGTTCTTTGCCACATTAAAAAGAACACAGGCTGGGTACAGTGAGGGTCACTCCTGTTTTCCCAGAGCACCTTCATGCTCTCCTTGTCCTTGGGGCCTACCTAATGTTTGCTTTTTTACCCTGTTCCTGTTCAGTACTCAGTTCAAATCCACTGCCTCTGAGAAGCTCTTTCTGCCCGCACCTACCTCCCACCCCACCCCACCCATCTTCATCTTTCTCACTCAGTGGCAGCCAGATTATCTGGGTTTGGATTCTGATACCACCTCTTACTGCCAAGATCTCTTTGAGTCTCAGTCCTTTTTACCCTCCAAAAATGGAGGTAAGAATATTTACAAGGATAAAATGAGAAAAATCTTGTACAAATGCTAATATGTTATCTGAGCCATTATAGGTGCTCACTAAATATTAGTGACATTTCTTGCTTCTTTCCTGATTAGATTTTTAATAGCTAGTGAGTTAGCATAGGAAAGACTCTTGGAGCTTATTGAATCAACCCTCCTTCCTGCCTCTATTAGAAATTGAACGTTTTAAGGGCAGGATCCTGTCTGGGTCTGGCTTGTAGAGCCTCATGAATGGCGCCTATTAATTAAATTTTCGTTGAATAAGTGAGAAATGTGGTAAGGAAACCAAGGTCACTCCTAAGGGAGACCTGATTGTGATGCTACACCATTGGTGTCTGGAGAGGAATTGAGTCTGAAAGCCCCAGTCTCTTCCGGAATGGGCTCTGGACCCAGATTCCCTCCATTCTGGGCAAACAGGTTGCTGCTTTGATACTTTGATGAAATGTCTCAGTGCCTCAGGACACAGGCGGAAGTCATTAATCAGAGACACATATGCCACACCTTTGGAACCTGTCAAACATGTCCCTGAAAAATTATTAATATCTGTATACTTTTCCACAGTGACCAAAGCAACACATTCTAATCTCCTGCAGATTATTAAATCCCACCAGCAAAACAAATGCCTTGTGACGAATGACTGATGGCCACGTCCCCTGACAGTCCCTGGCACAGAAATCTCCCCTCAAAACCAGTCTCAAAAGGAAGAACAGTTGAATCAGCCAACTACCTCCTGCCTTGCCACGTGTAACCATGTCAAACATTTCCTCCCAGTAAAAGATACAACATTCAATTGACCTTTAGCTTATCTATAAGCCCAGAATGAGCTGCGTGGATCCTGATTTACCAAGGAACCATTTCAGGAAAATTTATTTCCCTTTACTATCCATAAAAATAAATCGCTCCTCACAAAGGAGAGACAAAACAACAACAACAACAACAACAAACCCCACCACTGTATTCCTCTAATATTATTATGAAAGGGATGTTTTCTCCGAGCAGTGAAAGCTAGGTGTGTGCTGTCAATTTTTTATCATGCTTTGTTGCCACACTCAGAATGTCTGGGGCTCGGAGAGCACACACGAACTGAACTGGCCTTTGTGTTGTTTTATTTTTGCTGATGGTGTGATAGGATCAAGTGTTTCTAATGTGGATGAATATTTTCTTATGACTAGTCCACAGTTTTTCCCCCTATTTAGGGCAAAAGCGGAGGGAAAATGTAGAAGAGGCTTCAGAAGAAGGAGAGCATGATACTTGGGCATCAATGTGCATGCACACACTCACACACACTCACTCACTCACACAGGGTGGGTGGGCTCTGTGCACTGCTGGATTGCAAAAGTTGGGAACAAATTCTGCCATTGTCGTAGGAAAGAAACGTCTCCTCGAGCTTCTGCATTTTTCCATAGCCTTTACGTTAGTTTCTGGGACGCTTTGTCCAGCTGCTGGTTGGCCAGAGAGGCTGTGCTGAATGCTCCACAATGGCCCTTTGAAGCCAGGAATGAAACGAACTGCAGTATAGTTAGTGTCTACTTTGGGCCGGGAAAGGCGCTACTTGCTTTATAGAAAACCTCACCTGCGTGTAGGCAGCTGTCTCTTTTTGAAAATGAAGAAATTGAGGTTTTGACAAGTGAGGAACTGGGCTCAGGTCCCACAGCGAATGAGGAACAGAAGTGGGAGAGTCACCTTCTCTCAGGCTTCAGGAGGACAAAAGTCCCCAGTAAGGAGGGATGGAATAGTGTACTAGGTACCTAAGGCAAGCAGACACCTGGGCCCTTCTTCAAGTAGAGAAAATCTTGTGAGATAGTACTTTAAACAAGGTTGCACACCATATCGAACACCTTGGGTCCAAGGCTTAAGAACCTAACCTGGATAGTTAACCACCTAACCTGATAACCCTGAATAAACCTGAAGCTATTCAATAAACTTCAAAAAAATTTTACTTGGTTTATCTTGTAGGATGTGTAAGAGGGAGCAATGTGTTTAATGCTTTCCAAGTCAATGTCAAGTAAAGAGATAAAGGCCCGTGTGTGTGTGTGTGTGTGTGTGTGTGTGCGCGCGCGCGCGCGCGTGCACATGCTATTTCAGAGATTCCCTGACCCCTGCCCATAGGACACTATCTTCAAAAGCAAGAAACAATATTTCCTGATCCTTACCCAGAGCAATAAGCCCTGCCAGAGCTAGAAAGAAAAAATGTATTCCTTACCAACAACCTGCCCTAGAGTAAAAATAAAATGGAGACAAAGTAAAAGGAAAAAAGATTTTTTTTAAAAGAATAAAAGTAATGGTTTTTCAAATATTCTATCAATTAGGAGCACAGATCCCTAATATTTTTCAAAATAGGAATACCCTCTGTGTCATTAAAGTTGCAGCATATTTGCTTCTCAGTCATCAGGTGTTATTTCTTTTTTCTATTAATTAATCAGTGTAAGGCATTTATAAGCCAAATGTGATACTGTAGTTTCTCAGTGTGTCTCTGGGGTTCTTCTCACATTTCATTTTAAGATTTAATTTGCATTTTTAAGGAACCACTTAGTGGACTTGGAAGAAAATCAAAGCACGCCTGGGTCAATGAGGACACCCCACACTGTCCATCCTCTGGGGGGCTGTCTAACCGACACCATTCCATGCTGTGGGCCACCTTCACTCCCAGCGCGAATCTGAATGACCTGTGTGTCGTGTGGATTACTTACTGCTCATGGCTGTCAGGCTGTCATGTCTTTTATTAAAGTCACATTTTAGGAAACCTATGAATGTGGTATTACAGACAGAAAACCAACCAGGTCCCCGGTATTCATGGGGTTTTGCATAGTACTGTGAGGAAGTTAATTGCCCTTCTTAAAATTGAGGCACCCCACAAAGCGAACCTCCAGAATGTGCATGCCCTCCTGAGGGCCCCCAAGGGGTGCACTGCACATCCGGTCCCCTGGAAAGTGGTCTGTGGTGCTAGTGTGCGATGAGGGGCCAGGGGCCAGACGTACCATGGTGCCCCTGTGTGGACCAGTTATCAACAAGTCTTTAGTACAAGAGGGGCAGGCAGGAAATTGAAGTAATATTTATTACTCTATCCCGTAACTCGTATGACCTCTAACACATATGGACCCCAACTACAAAGCTAATTCCCTAGGGTATCAAAAGTCAGGATTGAATCAGTATTACCATGAGTATGATTTGTGTGTCTATACATGGAAAATATATATATATGACCTAATATATGTCACAGCTAAAACTTAAGTGGCAATTGGTATACACAGTAGGAAAGAATAACTTGCAAACTCACACATGTGGCTTGGATTAAAACTTCTATTTCCAAAGATAATTGTTTTCTTTATTTTTTTCAAAAAATTATTGTTTCTTAATTGATAGTCATAACTTGATGTGCTTATTAGTAGCTATAACTTTTTTGGTAAAAACATTGGAATTTCTGTAAGTATGTTTGAAAATATAACAACTTGAATATTAATATTAAGTCAAGATTTTTGAATGCTAACACTGCCAATGACTAGATGAAAATTTATTTATAATAAACTTTGACATTAGACATATAAGTAAAACCAAACATAAATATGCTTTTTATTTTATTCTAATATAGTAAAATACTAGAATTAACAAGATAATGCCATAATTATTTTATTTACACAGATATTGGAAAAAATAAATTAAATTTCTAATGCCTATGACATAAAGATAAGGGAAACATAATGTTTCATAAATTGTATAAATTGGCACCACCTCTATGTGGGACAGTTTGACAATGTGTTTCAAATACTTCAGTTCTGTGAATACTGTCTCATCAATTCTATTTCTATAAATTTAACTTAAAAAATAATAAAGAGTAAGAGAAAAGTTTGAGATACATGAGAATTAATAACAGCCGAATCTATTACACTAAAACATTTAACACCATATAAATGTCCACCAATATGAATTTGCTAAATAGAATATATATGTTCCATACATAGTCTATCTACACTCCTTTTATATATTTTCTATATATTCTCATATATCAGTATATACAATGGCTATCCAGAAAGTAGCCGGTCATGTAATATGGAAAATAGAGGCATTTATGGCTGGATTTTTTCCTGGACAGCCCTTGTATATAGATAAAACCTCTTTGTTCCAGTTTTCTGAGCTTGGCTCCTAGTATAAAAAGGTCAGCCAGCCTTAGAAGTACTAAGAAAACCCATTTCTCCCTCCACAAAGCTAAGTATTTGAAAGTGATAAGTGTCATTAAGTGATTCTTTTCCTTGTCTGGATAAACTTACTATTTGGTCAGCAAAGAATTGGAAAAGGTCCCTGATGGGTAAACAACAAAGGAGAAATAAATGCATTTGTAAACCACAAACAAAGGCCTTCGGAAGAGGCTCACTGAAAAAGATGTCAAGGTCAACGAATGGGCTTAAGGATTTACAGTGAGTGAAACTATAGGGGCCTCAGTGGGCAGGGTGAATTTCACACCTGGAACCAAGGGTACAGATGCAGTACACCAGCCCACAAGACACCGGACACCTAGATCTTCTTGCAGATATAATTTTTTTTTCAGAGGCTCAGAAGTAAAAAAAGGATGTTTCATAAACATCTAACTTCACTGCACCCTAACACTCATGTGTGATTTTTTAAACAAATGGCAAAAATCCACAAAATTCTAAATAGTTTTGAAAAGGCTGGCCTTTCGCTTGGACTGTGGCTACAACAGCCTGCGATCCCCGAATTGTTTGCACTTTGTGAAGAAATAACACTGAATGGGTTGGCAGTCACAGAAACAGTTGCAATATCAGTAAGGAAATCATCTGAGCTACTGCTCTAATTCCATACTGCCGGTTCATAACGTTATTCTCCCTGCTACACCCTCCAGCCATTAGTTGAGGAATTTTCAAGTAAGAAAACAATTAATTTAGACCCCAAAGCTAATTGGAATCTATAGTTAAGGTTTCTTCTCAACACTCCAAATTAATTACAAAATGATGTATGTTCACTTTGATGCCAGACTGTAGATTTCTATCTAAAATCTCCCTCCGGGGGCACCTTTTCAACTAGAAGGCAGCTATGTGAACTCTGTCATCCCTTCCCCCATCCACCTTCTTAGTTTTCTCCCCTTGAAATTATGTGTCAAGGGCGATGTTAATATTGAGGCGATGAATTAGCTGTACTTGAGATAAAGAAAACATGCCTTGAGACGCATTCAGTCAAGCAGCAGAAGGTCACGGTCAAGGTGCAGGCACCTGAAGCAGAGGGGGAATACCCTTCTCTGCCAGGCTTTGCCATTCCAAGCTGAGTCCATCTGCAGTGTGAGCTGGGGACCCACGCTCAAATCAGCATAAGGCAGACACCCTGAAAGGTGGACAGCAGCCAAAAGCGCTGGTTGTGACCTCTCAGTGATGAGTCTGGATTTCAAGAAGCAGAGGGACCTCTGCTGGTCATCCGGGTACCTTAATAATGTGTTGTTCAGGACTTTGAGGTGCAGATCACAAAATCCCTTTTGGATGGTATCGTTAGTTAGCACGGCAACTGGTGCACACTGACTAGACACACATGCATTTTTGTGGCATTGGGATTTACGATCAGAAATACGTATTTGGCCTTTGTTCCGGTTTCTGGCACAGAGCTCCTAAAATGCTTGGAATTTTCTAAGTGGTGGGAGCAGAAAAGTTGTCTTTTGTTATTTTAATTGGGTGACATTTGGAGCACACCTAAGGATGGGGACTGGTTGCCAAGAGAAGCAGCTGTGTGATCAAAAGTTTGTAACTTTCAGTCCCACCCCATCCCCGGGGCTCCAGGGATGGGAGAGGGGAGAGGGACTGGAGGCCAAGGCCAATAATTGAATCAACCCTGCCCAGGTCATGACGCCGCCATGAAAACCCAAAAGGGCTGGGTTCCGAGAGCTCCTGGGTTGGCGAACACGGGGGGATTTGGGTGGAACGGTGCACTGGGATAGGGTGTGGGTGCTCTGTGCCCTTTCTCCATACCTTGCTCTGTGCGTCTCTACCACCTGATTGTGGCAGAGTTACAGTGTTTTATAGTAAACCGGTAATCTCAACAGTAAGCACAATGCTTCTGTGAGCTCTATGAGCTGCTCCAGTGAGTTAATGGAACCCAAGAAGAGATGGTTGGAACCTCTAGTTTGCAGGCTGTTGGTCAGACGCATAGGTGGCAACCTGAGCTTGCATCTGATTTCCGAAGTGGGTGGTGGTGGCATCTTGTGGGAACGAGTCCTTAACTTGTGGAACATGATGTCATCTCCAGGTAGATAGTGTCCGAATTGAATTGAATTCCAGGACACCCAGTTAGTGTTGCAGAGAATTGCTTGGAGGCTTGGGGACACCCCCCCCTCCACTCCCCGCCCAACACACATGTGTTGGAATTGGGTCCAGGAACCCAAAAGAATTTGATATGTATTTTAGTTGGTTTTTCAGTACAGGAACCTTACATTAAACTGGTTGTTTCTAAGTCTATTCTTATTTGGCCCTATTTGTCCCACATGCGGTAGTGCAGAGAAGAAATGAAGAATTGGAATAGTCACAGTGGGCTTTCCTTGTGGGAGAAGAGAAATTTGAAGTTGAGCTGAAGTCTTGTCTATTCTGATACTCCTCAAAAGTCGTGTGGCTGTTACTGAAATGTTAGGCAGAAGGGATTATATTATGTCAGTTCAGCCTTAACTGAAATGTTGGGCTGGGCGTGGTGGATTGCACAAGGAAAGACCCCAGAGGGAGGGCTCTGTTAACTTCGGCAGCATGTCTCCCTCGTCAATCATTCCTTACTGCATAGGACTGAGGAGGCGCCCTTCCCCCACCTTCATTGCCACTGCACGTCATCTGGCCGATTTGTGTTCTCTCATTCAGTGAAAGATACTGTGCAAACACATGTGCCAGACCTCAGAGAAGGAGCAAGGAGGAAGAGACCATACCTGCCCTCAAGGAACTCCTCTATCTGGGAGGAGCAGAATGAAAGAAAGGCCCTCCATGCTACTTCCAGTGCTGACTAAAATAGGATACCATAGTGATAGAGAACATTTACAAAACAGTTACTGTTGCCAGGCACTGCTTTAAGCATTTTACATGTATTCTTTTGGCCCCTCAATATAGCCCTTGCAACTCTCAGATTACAGGCAAGAAAAAGAAGCACAGATAGGTTAGGTTAACTTCCTGAAGTCACACAGCTTGGGAACACTGGGGCAACAATATAAACCTGCACAGCCTCCAGGAAAGACCATGATCCTTTCCCTAGTACGTTCATGAGATACGAACAGGATGCTGAACAGCTCTGAGTAAGCGTCGGACATCCGTTTTCCGGAAAGGTTCCCTGTAAATGCACAAGTGATGTGCTCAGCTGTGCCTAGCACACAGCAGGCACCAAAATACCAGTGGAGAAAGGCCAGTTCTATAGCTCCTTTCTTTCACAACAGAAATAAATAACCTTTAAAACTTCCTAAGTTCCTTCTGGATCCTGGAAGAGGCCTTCCACAGGCGAGCAGGAGGAAACCAGAAATCCTCCCCACTGAACAAGAAGCATTTCCTTTATAAAAGTACATTCAGTTTCGGCTTTTGAAGGAAAAAAAGTGAAGTATGAGACGTGAACATAAGCCAGAGAGCGGAGGACCCCGAGACAACCGCACACCAGGGAGTGCGGGCGGCGGCCCGAGGCGAAGGTAAGCGGCCAGGCTGAGGCTGCGAGGAAGGCAGGGAGGTGCTGGGGTCAGATCCGGCTGCACGGCCGTCTCCGAGGAACAAAGCCCATGGGCATGGGAATCTGCTCGCGACCGCACATGTGAAGAATGAGGCCCCCGGATGGATTACGCGAGGATTGTCTTGCACTTGCACAGGAATCTCTGTTTATTCACAGCAGAGGAGCGTGAAGAAGAAAACCTGTTTTGCACCTGGCGTTTAATTTAGAAAGGATTGCTTCTCAAGCCGAAGGAAGAGCCATGCGAACTGTGCTGCGGCGTGGCTCTGCTTTCAGGCCCCAGCAGCCAGAGTACACTATGAGCACCTTGCATGTTATTGTGCAGTGCAGTGTGTGTGTGTGTACAAAACCACCCCTATATGTGTAGGAACCAGACACAGCTCACGTGGAAAGGATCCAAAGCACAGCACCCCAATTGCTAAGTTTTTCTCTTTTCCCAGATAACTCCATAAATGTCACCAAGAACTAAGGCTGAGCTCTGCATCCCAGCATCCCAAGGAACTCCTCAAGCATGCCTCTGATTTTGTTTGGAATTCATCTTACTCTTTGGATTTGCTAACTGTGAAAAAGTTCATGGAGAAACCAGTCCATTCTATTAACCCCAAAGCAATGGTTTATTGTGGCTGTCCATGAATGCATCTCATTGAGCACTGTCTTGAGGGATTTTTAAACTAAGCCTTCCTGCTAAAGAACCCTTTTTTCTCCAATCATGCCCCATTGCTTTGCAAGCAAAATGGAAATGTCTCTTGGTATTTGTAATGTGCGCATGCTCAGAATGTTTAAAGGTAACTCATTTAATCAAACCCCATGGCTGTTGACTGCACAGTGAGCCTAATTACAAGGGCTCTGACATAATAACACAAAGGCATTCATTTTATGGGTACATTTGTGTATATGAGATTTAAGTGCATCTGTGTATATGAGATTTAAGCACATTTGCACAGTCTCCTAGTTCTCTGTTGTACTGCTAATGGAGTACTTTCACAAATACTTGGATACCTGGATACTCAGAAGCACTTTAGACCCAAGCTCTGCTCTGTATATTTCAGGAATGACTTTATCTTCTATTCTGGAATATCGTAACATACTACTAATATTATGTTCATATCTCTAACTCAGGGCCATTCATTCTTATAAAATCCAATGAGGTAATACTGTTTTAGCAGGTGAAATTATTCCTCGGCGGAACAAAGGGTATGCTTCGAAAGCATGAGAGAGCTGTTAAAAATTACTGTGTAGTGGGATTTGGGGAGGTGGGTTAGGAAATGGTAAGTGAAGGGACAATTCTGATCTCCCTAACAGAGTGAGTTCTGAAAGGCAGAATTGATCAGAGGGTTAACATGCCAACCATGGAATGTATGTTTCTTAATGGGGCTGTCCATGCGGGAGAATATTACTGAAAGCAGCCGAGTTCAATAGTTTGAAAAGGGGGGGACAATGTCTCCAGCCTAAACGCTCAGTTCTGCCACCCTCATCTGTCTTTCTCCTGAGAATCCACGGAGGGAGTCCCCCCTCCGCTAATTTCAGAGCAGCTGTGGAGATGGAGCACAAGCTGTGCTCTCATCCTATCCGTGCACGCGAGACCTTCATGCCTCATGACACAGGGCCTCAGTCCTGAGCCAAAGGCAAAATGGAAAAAGATGTCTTTTTCTCCAGGGACGTGAAATATTTTCAAAACGGTGAGCCTCTGCCAGAAAGCCTGGTCCTAATGCAGATGATGTAAAGGCAAAGATTTTTCTTTCTTTCTTTCTTTCTTTTTTTTTTTTTTTTTTTTTTTTTTCAAATTTAAGGCCTCAATTTAAGAACGCAGCTTTTGCTGGGTTCCAAGCACTTCATATGGCCACAATTCCTCGTGTGCACAGAACTGGGGCTGCGGAGGTCCTGAGATGGGGAACTGTCTGGATCCACTTAGCCTGGCCCACCCCTCCCAGCCTCTCCTGTGCACACACATAGCCCATGATCCTGCTAAAATGCAGCCTCTAATTCGGTAGATGTGGCTTAGAGCACAGCACCATCTACCAGAGGTCAAATTTTATTTTCAGGACAAAGGACACAGTGGTCTCTAGTTGATTTGCATGTTTGGTGTGGTGTAATAAACCAGAGCTTTGTTCTCAGAGGTCTTAGCAAAACAGGGTGATTTTCAGCATGGGTGAAACTCAACAATGTGAAGGCCTACAAAAGAAATCTCCAAGTTAGAATTCCTCATCTGGAAATTCTGTAACACTGAATTATTTTCATTAACTATCTCCTGTTTGCGGTTTTGGTCTAATCTGAGGGGGTTGGGAATCAATTGATTTTTATAGCATTCCTGAGTTTTGCTGAAATTAATTTAGGAAAGATTTTTTTTTTATTAAGTTAAGTTTATCCATGCAGATGTCTAAGGCATTTTTTCTGTTTGTTATATTATATATATAATATTTATTTATATTTATTGTTAGACTTATTGGGGTGACATTGGTTAATAAGAATTACATAGGCTCCAGGTGGGAAAGATTTTTTTTAAATCCCTAAACTTCAAAATTATGTCTTACATTTCCATCACCAATATCCAGTTTTGATTTAAATTGAGGTTTGATTTTATTATTTAAGCAAAAATTTTCCTCGATCAGCATGCAATGGACTAGAAGAGGATAGACTACAAAAATCATTTTTAAACATTTTGCTTTAATGTAAGCTAAATGTGCAGAGGGCTATGTCCTTAGGCTCACCTGGGGCAACTATGTTCTGTTTTAATTGATCCAGAAGAACCTCGGCCACCTGTATGTTTTTGCAGTGACTCAATGTGCTGTGGTTGAGATCACAGGCCTAACAATATGGGTCTTTTAATTTTTATGCATCTGGCAAATATTTACTGTACCTGCTCCAAGCCTGGCAGAGCAAGGATCGGGAGACACAAAGATTTTTGCCTTCAAGGATGCCAGTCTATTGGCCACGATTTCGACATGCCAGCTTTCGTTCCTATTGTTTCATCAGACATGTTACCTTTATGGTAAGGCATCTCGGGCTGTGGGTTTGCATTCAGTCACTGGCCTGTGTGCGAAAGTTAAGTGTATCCACCTGTTCTGTTGAGTGGCCATGGGAAACATTTTGTACATGTGCTCTGGGGTAGGGGAGGAGAAGGAAAGACATTTATCTTCACTCTCTGCTTCCTATGATGACCTGAGGCTTTCATTTTAATAAGGAAATTCTCTTTTGGCAGAGAAGAAAAACAGATGGTGTATCTTTAAGTACCTAATGTCTGCTTCCTCTGCATTATTTCTGGAGAGCACAAAGTGTAGTTAAGGGAAGTGAACTCATGCTGTGAAAAGCAGGCGGTGCAGTTGGGGTGCCTGGGATGGCTTCCATGTGCACCGAGGTGATGGGTTTTCCTGATGCTACCTGCCACCTTCTCCTCCCAGGATTTGCAAGAACAACTGATATGCAAAGAGAGGCCATTATCATCCCAGCCAGTGAAAGACCAGTTTACATACCTTGCAAGGGAATTCCAAGAACTGTAATGAATGATTAGATGTCACTAACGTAGTTTTAGGTATTTCTGGCAAACTCATTAGCAAAGTGCTCATATAATTACTACAAGCTGCTTAGGAAGTAATCCCCCACATTATTTCTTGGGCTTCCTCTGAACACAAGTTTATTGTTTTTAAATGCGTTGGTTTAAAAGTCCATTTCTGTAGACCATCTAAATGACAATCACCATCAACCTTTCCCAAAAGGTAACTGTGAATTTTCAGGGAAATGAGATATATGACTTCAACAAAGCATACGTTCAACAAGATATCAGGTAGGGTTCTTTGGCCCCTAGTAAGCAAAAGCCCAACTGAGAATTGCATAAAGGACCCGCTTGGCTCACGAGGTCGGAGATTCAGAAGAAGAGGAAGCAGGATGGGCCCTAAGGTGGACTTAGTGGAACAGTTCTGGGCCGCGTTCTCTGTGCTGTTCTTGGCTGTGCCCTCGTCCACGTATTGACATCAGCTTGAAGCTGAGCACGAAAGCTCCTGCTTTTCCAACTTATACTCGTGCATTTGGATGTTCAGAGCATTGGAGAAGGTTACTTCTGGGAAATCTCTCAGACAAGTAAGGAAAAACATTCTCAAGAAATGTCTTCTCACCTCCTGCCTGACTGCTATTCTTTCCCCTTTGGACCATGTGGAATTCTATGAACTTTTCTTTTGTTTGGGAGACTGAAAAACCCAAGTTCATACTCAACCCCTTCTCCCTGGATTAAGAGGAAGGAGATTTATTATATGCATGGGTCACTTTCCACAGAGGAAATGGTGAGTCTGTCAGCCATAGCAAGTCTTGTCCAGCTGTTCAGACAGGCACATAAGCCCCCTGAAGAATTCTTTCCTGACCTTCTGTTTGGGATTCCCAGGTCTCACCTCCAAAAAGCTATGGCAGAAAAGAGACAGGGCATCTATTTCTTTTTCTTTTTTTCTTTCTTTTTTCCCCCAGATTTTATTGTTAAATTTATTGGGGTGACATTGATCAGCAAAAAAATCACACAAGTTTTAAGTGTACAATTCTACAATACATCATCTATGTGTTGTATTGTGTGTTCATCACACAGAGCTAGTTCTCTTTCCATCATCATGTATTTGTGTCCCTGTACCTCCTCCTCCCCTCCCCTCTCCCCTTCGCCTCAGGTCAGACTCTCTATTTGCGATGATCAAGAAACAGTCAACCTTTATGGCTATTCTCAGTTTCATTATGTGTGTCAATTTTAGAGTTTTGACAGAGCAAGTGGGTGTCCCTGGGCCATTGTTATATCTGAGTTTGTGATAACTTGATCTCTTTAATCAGGAAGCTGGGCTGTAGGGAAGTCCACTCTTAGCCCAATTTTAAGAGTAATGAAGCTCTTCTACCGTTTAAATGCTGGTTGCTACATCGTGAGCAGACATGGACAGCTAGGGAGGAGGCTGTCATAAGTGACCAGGTTTCATCTTCGACAGCAGCATTTCCCACGTCTGTGGCTCTGGAACTGGCACCATTGCCTCATACTCAGGTCCACTGGAGAAAGGCATGGGGTCAGAAATGCCATGATGGGATGTATGTATGTATACACCAACACACACACGCACGTACACACGCACACACACACATCCCATCATGTTGATAGGTACTTACAACAGGCCTTTCCCAATGCTACATAAGGTGTCATGGAGGATACGTTCCTTAAATTAATTTAGAGGATATTGTAAATGTAAGAAAAAGTTACAGATCTTTTCATATATTTTTAGAAATTGAGGTATAATTTACTTACAGTGAAATGCACAAATATTAATCATACATTTCTGTGTGTTTGTTTTAACTGAGGCAAAATTGACGTAGAATGACACGTCCATATCTTAAGTACAATTTGATACATTTTAACCAATGAAACGTGTGTTAATGAAACCCCAAACAAAATATTTAAAAATTATATCAACCCAGAAAATTCTTTTAGGCCTGGTTCTAGTCCCTCTCCATGTCACATAGGCCAACTCTCTTCTAACTTATACCAACATAAAGGAGTCTATTCCCAAATCATATAGAGTTCTTCTTGGGGTCTGATTTCTTTTACTTACAATGGTTTTGAGATTTATCCAGTTGTCACATGCATCCATACTTGGTTTTTCCCTGCTAAGTAACATCCCATTGTATGATTATACCACAATGTGTTTATATAGTCTCTTGCTGATGGGCATTTGGCTTGTTTTCTAGTTTTTGGGTAGGGCACCTCAGACAATTCCTAGTTGTGGAAGTTGCTGTGTGTCTTTCTTGCCTAATAAAGCTCTGCTCTCTGGGATTCATCAAGTCTTCCTTCAGTCCTCACCCTTCCATAGTCCCATAGGAAACTGATCTTTTTTTCCTCATCCTGTTTCTTGTTGCTCCTGGTATTAGAAGTCCCATGCACTTTTTCCATCTGAGCTATAAATTGAATTTCTCTCTAAGCATTGTTGTTTGTCCTTGGAAGGTGTGTGTGCGTGCATGTGTGGGTGCGCATTGTTGTGTATATATGCACAGTGGTCTGTGTGTGTGTGTGTGTGTGTGTGCATTGTTGTGTATGTGTGCACAGCAGTGTGGGCGTGTGTGTGCCCATTGTTGTGTATGTGTGCACAGCAGTGTGTGTGTGTGTGCGTGCGCATTGTTGTGTATATATGCACAGTGGTCTGTGTGTGTGTGTGTGCATTGTTGTGTATGTGTGCACAGCGGTGTGTGCGTGTGTGCATTGTTGTGTATGTGTGCA